>CANTUT010000183.1:277500-877500 GCA_947687605.1 Reutealis trisperma | reverse complement strand
ATTCTTTTAACTCCATTAGTGCCATACGATATGGCGGTATTGACATAGGTTGTGTACTAAGTAGCAGTTTAATGTTGAACTCAATCTCACGGTCAGGTGGTATTCCAGGTAGGTCTTTTGGAAAGACATCCATGAATTTATCCACCACTGGAATGCTCGTCTCAAATGGCTGCCTCCTTGTCAGTATTGATCACATAGGCTAGGTATGCTTGGCACCCCTTCCTTAACATCCTTCTTGCTCCCAAAGCTAGTATCAAATTCGGAGGATTCTCAATCCTATCTCCTTGATATATGAATTTCTTCCCATTCTTTGATTGAAACTCGACCAATTTCTCTCTAAAATCAATATGAGCTTTATGCTCATATAATAAGTCCATCCCTAATATCACATCAAATTCTAGTACTTCCAATTCTAGCAATTCTATATGAAGTTTTTGCCCATTAATATCTACTTGACAACCCTTAAACCTATACTTTACTTCCATCACCTCCCCTAAAGGACTAAATACTACTAAAGGTTCACTCATTAATTCCTTATTTCTACCTAGACTCTTAGCAAAATAGGGCAACACAAAACAATGGGTAACACCAGAATCAATCAAACATCTTGCATTAGAATTTTGGATGGGAATGATGGTTGTAATAGCTATGTGCGAAGCGCGAGCCTCTTGCTGATTTAAGGCAAAGACTCGACCTTTGCCTTTATTCTCCATTGCCGGTGCATTCCCAACTATTGGCCCTTTATCCTTGGCTCCTTGCCCTTGCGATTATAATGGTCTAGATTGTGGACATGCTATGGTCCCATTCCCTTGACTCCTTATCTGAGGGTAGTCCTTAATGAAGTGTCCCATTTTCCCACACTCAAGGCATGCTCCAAAATCCTTTTGGCAAAATCTAGAATGTTTCTCTCCACATTTGCCATAAGTAGGGACTTCTTGCTTAGCTTGACCACTCTGCTGTTCGAATGATGAAAATTTCTTCTTTGGGCCTCCTCCTCCTCTATATTGTCCTCCATGACCTTTGTTCCTATGCTTCCCCTTCTAGTCTTATTCAGCTCGTTCCGCTCTCTCCACTTTGTACCTCTTCTCCATTATCTTGGCCTTATCTATTAACTTAGCCAAGGTTGGAAATTTTGCTACTACTAATGAATTGAATAGAGGTGTGATCTGTCCTCTTAAGAAACGATTGATGTAGCTAGATTCAGTAGGAACGATGTTGACAGTAAATTAGCTAAGTCGATTAAACTCTTTAGCATAATCTAATACTAACATCCCCAGCTTTTGCTTCAGTTGTTTGAACTGCAATACTTTATCTTGCCTTTCTCCTTCTAGCAAGAACTGATCCATTACTTCTTGCTTAAACTCTGCCACGTAGGTGAGTCTGCTTCGTAAGGCTATTCTTCAATATTTCTCTTGTACTAATACCAAGCTTCGTTCTTAAGTTGGAGTCCCACCAACTCTATCACTCACGTATCTGAGCAAGAAAGTCGACGGACTAGTTTGTCCATCTCATCCAAGTACTCATGGGGGTCATCACCCTCCTCACCATAGAAGGTAGGTGGCTGGAGCTTCTTGAACTCCGAAATCATCATTCCTTCATCAGGTAGCTGCTTCCTTTCCCTCCATGCAGGTGCCACTACCGCAGGAGGCAAAACTCCATTTCTTTCTTATGTTGGCAGTGCTTCCCGTCTTTGAGCTCACAGCTCATCCAATTCCTTATGAAACTCTCTCATTTCCTCACGCATAGCTTGCACCTCTTGCAAAGATGCTTGCTCACTAGAGCCTATGGTCGATGCTTCCAAATTGGATCTTTCTTTGACTATACAGGTGTAGAAGCAGCATTCAATGCAGTGTCTGATATGACATCATCATTTGCCCTGACAGGCTGGGCAGCTATGTGAACCTTCTTTTTGGGAGGCATTTTGCTTATCATGATAAGGGAATTTAGTACTAATCCCCTATTTTGACCCATTAACCCCACCATTATACTAGTATAAACAAAATGCATTTATCACATCACATCATTAAGCACATATCATATATATATCACATATCACATAGTTTAGCATATATCACATATCACAATCAAATAGCATATATCTCATAGTATGAAAACAACCTCCTATCATGGTAAGTTAATCATATCATAACAAAGAAAGAAATCACTTCCTACTAAGAAACTAGGCAATCAAAGGAAAATATCATTCATATCATACAAAGCACTATGTCATTACATCGATCATCATCCACTACTCGTCCTAGCTCTCATGTGTCCACCACCAGGGCAATCAAGAGCGACACGGCCACTGCTGCCACATCAGTAACAAAGAAGATCTCCACCCTGACGATAACTAGTCTAAGACAAAGACCTCACTGGCGAGTAATCTCCCCTATACTCAATAATCCCTGCCTTGAGCTGCTCCACATCCTCTCTTAAGATATGAACCAAAAGCCTAAGATGTTAATTTTCCTCTTTCAAGTATGAGTAGTCATCCTCTAATTTTTGGATCTTACTATAAACCTAATCACGGTCCAGGCACTCCTTAAGGTCCTCTTCTTCATTAAGGGGTTTCCTCCTTCATAGGGCGAATCACAAATACAACTCTCTTAAACATCTTCAGCCAAGTCCTCTTGCAAGTCACACGGGGTGCTCTGGGTCACGGTCCTCGAGTAGGGGAAATCTTCTTAGTTATCTGTTAAAAGAATCGTAAGGCAGGTAAACAATACCAAGGATTACTAAACCTACTAGGATTTCACAAAACTAAGCTGGCAATAGACTGCAAATGACATAACAAGAAAACTCTTATGCTCCAGGATTACACTTAATTAACCTAATAAATAGACAAGTCTAAACTAGACTTTTTAAAACTACAGCTCTGATACCAACTTTGTCACATCCCAACTAGAAAACGAGGAGACATAAGGTCACCCACGCCTGTAGAACCTACTTACACATATATAAGTCATGCCTAAGATCATACCAAACCTTATACAATAACTCATTCAAAACATTATACGAAAATATTTAGTTGCGGAAGACAGTAATTAGACACTTCACATATAATCTATAAGGAAATAATATTCATAATCCACTTAAAACCTTAATAAATAACAACTCAAAATAACATCAAAAATAAATATTCCTGGAGCATCTACTGATAACCCTTCATAACATGGTATTATTAAAGAACTGACAAGGAATCTCCAAGTGAAATAGAATGCTTGAGCCATCACCTTGCCTCCTTACATTTGCTTATCTGGAACCACACAAGGAAACAAAAAAAGAAGGGCTGAGATAAATGATCTCAATGACTAAACAATATAGCACATACATTAACATATGTTCCTTTAAAAAGGAAACTCATAGCTTCTACACATAGTTCATGATTTACAATTCATGAATCAAGTTGCAATTTAGCAAGCTTTTCAATTTGGCAGGTTTGCAGAAATCACACTTATAACACATAGAGAGTGAAGGTTATTGCTCTATCACTCAAACACATAAAGGAGAGGTGGCATTAAACCAAATTCCAACTCTTATCACATAGAAGGCAAGAAGCTTATTAGGCCCCACGGCTAGAACCACCCCTTTCTAGTTGAGGTACACTACCCTTATCCATCGTGTTAAAACAGTGTGCATAGGTTCCAATGATTACCCACATTAGCATGAGGACTTCTGCATAAAGAGTTAAAGGTACCATAGCTAGAGCTATTAACATTCACATATAACAATAACATTTAAGGCAGCAATAACATGTATCACAATAACAATGGCAATTTAACTTTTGAGCAAAAGATACAAAAATAGTGTAGTTTCGGAAAGAATATAAGTTTGAGCAATAATCACAAGGAATTATTATTAGATAAACAAAAATATTTTTTGCACCAATTGTCCTTTAGCAACCCAAACTTTATAAAAAAATCACTTAATCATATTTGAGGATAGGAAGAACTTAGGTTTCAAAGATCTCAAAGGTTCACATAACATGATACCACATATTTGTAACATAACATAATGTTACTCACACTTATAGTATGATTATAGTGTTTACTCACCTTGTGATTCCTTTGCTCCTAGTACATGTTGCCCTTTTTAAACCTTTAAAGCTCCTCAAGCTCTAGCATCATACTTAATTCAATACTTAGTATTTATTTACTCATGATGCTATCCTATCCCATGCATATATAATATTCACATACACTTAGAGTTGCACATATAAGTGCACTCATCACTTGCACATAACATGTTGACTTAAAAGTCTTGCACACTTAGCCTTTATAGGCCCATATACAAACACATCATAATTCATATCCATACCTTTATAAGGTCAACAAAATATCATTATCTTAATATCAATTCACTTTAACAGTCATCTTAGTGCACTTAACACTTCCATACATGTCAACTTAACAAATGCCCTTTCAAATATCATGCTTAACTCTTATGACCCATTCATTCAATCAATCTCTTCATCAATTGAAGATCCTCAATTTGTTATCAAATCAACATAAAATCTATTTCCATATTTTTTAATCACATTCACATTCTAATCACAACATAAGGTTAATATACCTTAAGTATACCAAAGTGCCTCTAGGCTAGTCTATAGTCATTCCTTCAACCAACATGCAATTTAACTATTTATCATACTTATATACATGTCAATAATTATTAAAATACATCACATAAAAATTACATACATTGGGATAAAAATCCCAATGTAGGCCGAATGCTTTATTCCAAAGAAAACCTAAATTTTCTTATTTTTCGCACTTTCTATCTATTACGATAATATGTGAAAAAAGATGGTTTGAATCAAGATTTTTCATGTAATCAAAACAAAAATCATTTTACTATATAAACATGTACGAATTGGCCCATATATACATTTATATGCATGAAAATTTCCAACTTTAAGTTTTAGGATGAACAACCATGAATTTTCTTATTTCCGGTACTTTCCAGTCATTACAACAATATGTAAACATGTGGTTTAAACCATTATTTTTTAAATATGTGGCTTAAACCATTATTTTTCATTTAATCACATCAAATATCATTTTAGAACATCAATATGTACAAATTGGCCACTGTGGATGTTTTTCATATATGAAAATTCCAAATTTATGGTTTAGGAAGAAAATCATGAGTTTTCAAGCTTTCCGCGCTTTCCATTCATTACAACAATATGCAAACACATGATTTGAATCATTATTTTTCATCCAAATAAAATAAATATCATATTAGAATTTCTCCATAACAAATTGGCAGCCATATGCATATGAAATCATGGAATTTTCCAACTTCGAAGTTCTATCACAGAAACCTTGAATTTCTTTGTTTTCTGAAACTTTTCAGTCATTACAGTAATATGCAAAAATATTATTTAATTCAATATTTTTCATCTAAACACATAAAAATCAGTTTAGAATTGAATGATGTAGAAATTGCCTCCCCTTGGTATGGTTTATGCATCAAAATTTTAATTTTAAGTCACAGGATTTACCTTTGGAGAAATCGCGTAGAAAGATTTGTGTTTTCAATAAAGAAATTAATTTTTCTTTCAAAAACTCACCCAAACTAAATTAAATCTATAGAAATCAGTAACTATCCAGTTTAAATTAATTTTCTCATAATTTAATTCATAGAAATCAGTTAAAGAATTGAAAGAGAAGAAAAACTTATGATTACGGTCAAGAAATCGCAAAGTTGAAAGGTGTTTTCTTAATTTTGATAGAGAGAATTTTTCTGTGAAAATATAGAAAAATAGAGTGTTGGCTACTGGAAACTAGGGCTGGCCAAAAATTTGGTATTTAAATATAGGGTTTTGGATAATTTCCAAGATTACCCTTAATAAGCTAGGTTTGGAGGGTTTTTACATAATGGGCTTTTAGGTATTTAGGCTTTTTGTCTAGTTTAGGGGATGATTATAGGTAATTAAAATTATTATACTTTTCTTATTATTTTTTATAAAATTTTCCCCTAAACATTTATTTAAAAATTATTTTAAAATACTCGAAAAAATTATTTTATGCTTAAAAATTGTCTTTATGCATGAAAATTCATTTTATTTAAAATAATTTATTTTATGCTAATATAATTCATGTAAATCATTTATTTTATAATAATAACTCATATTATGCATACAAAAATTAATTTAACATGCCGCATACTCATCAATCACATAGCACATAATTTCCATAATAACACATACTTAGTCTTAATAGTTCTAAGTCAAATAAATTGTCATGAAAATTTCTAAGATAAGTGTGGGTTGTTACATTCTCCCCCCTTAAAAGAAATTTGACCTCGAATTTAAATTCTTACCTAACTAACCTTGAAAAGCTAAGGATGCTTCTGCCGCATCTCCTCCTTAGCTTCCCAAGTGCATTCATCTGCCCCATGATTTTGCCATTCTCCTTGTTTCTTAACCTCTTCACTTGTTGATCCACTATGGCTATTGGTGATTCCTTATAGGATAACTGCTTATCTAATGTAAAGTTTAGAGGTAATAGGACTTAAGATGGATTTGAAACATATTTCCTTAACATAGAGATGTGAAACACAAGATACACATGTGCCATTGTTGGGGGTAAGGCAAGTTTACAGGACACTTCCCCAACCTTATCCAGTATTTCAAAAGGACCAATGAAGCAAGGCAATAACTTTCCCTTCTTGCCAAATCTTATAACACCTTTTATTAGAGTGACTTTTAAGAAAACGTGATCTCCCATGGCAAGGTGTACGTCCTTCCTTTTTGGGTGTACATAACACTTTTGTTGACTAAAAGTCATTTTCAGTCGATCTTGAATTAAGGGTACCATCTCAGTAGTCTCCTTAAGCAATTCTAGCATTTCCATATATTTGTCTCCAAGCTCTACCCAGCAAATTGGAGAATGGCATTTCCTCCCATACAATGCTTTATATGGTGCCATGCCGATGAATGAATGGTAGCTGTGGTTGCAGGCGAATTCAATCAAGGGTAAGTACTTGTCACAGCTACCACTAAAGTCCAGCACACATATCCTTAGCATATCCTTGAGTGTTTGAATTTTCTTCTTAGATTGTCCATCCGTTTGGGGGTGAAATGCAGTACTAAAGTCCAATTTCATTCCCAATGCTTCTTTTAGCTTCTACTAGAACCTACAGGTAAATTGAGTGCCATAATTTGAGATGATGGAAATTGGCACTCCATGAAGTTTCACAATCTTATCCATATATAATTATGCATACTAAGCTATGAAATAAGTGGTCTTAACTCCTAGAAAATGAGCAGACTTTGTCAGTTAGTCCACTATGACCCATATAGAGTCATACCTTTTGGAGCTTCTAGGTAAGCCAACAACAAAGTCCATAGTGATGCACTCCCACTTCTATTTTGGTAGTCGAATTTATAGAAATCTTGAGGGTCATTGATGCTCGTACTTGACTTGCTAGTAAGTCAAGTAGGATGCTATAAACTTAGCCACATCCTTTTTCAGTCCAGGCCACCAATAGTTAGCTTTCACGTTATGATACATTTTGGTAGTTCCAGGATAAGTATAGTAAGGTGTCTGATGAACCTCCTTTGGTATCCTTTCTCGTAATCCTTCCACATCAGGCACGCATACTCTATTTTTGCACTTTAAAACTCCATTGACCACTTCAAACTCAAAGTTCTTCCCTTCTTTCATCTCGTCTTTCAACTTCACCATGTGTGGGTCTTTATCTTGTAAATCCTTTATTTCTTCCATTAGCTTAGACCTCACTTGAAAATGAGCCATTAAAGCTCTTGATCCTTCAATCGCTAGCTTTAATCCTTGGTTAAACAATTCCTTTAATTCCTTCATAATTGGCCTCTTCTGTACAATCACATATGCTAGGCTTTCCATTAATTTCATATCCAAAGCATCTATTACCACGTTCACCATCCTAGGATGATAGAGAATCTGACAGTCATAGTTCTTCAATAGTTCAATCCATCTCCTCTACCTCAAGTTGAGGTCTCTTTGGCTCAAGATGTACTGAAGACTCTTATGATCCGTGTAGATCTCATACTTTGTTCCATACATGTAATGTCTCTAAATCTTTAGAGCGAACACTACCATGCCCAACTCCAAATTATGAGTAGGATAATTCACTTCATGCTTCTTAAGCTATCATGAAGCATAGGCGATGACTTTCCCATTTTCCATCAAGATGCATCCAAGTCATACTCGCAAGGCATCACAAGAGACAGTGAACCCTTCTTCTCCTTCTAATAATGCCAAAACTTGAGCTGATATCAAGCACTTTTTGAGCTTCTAAAAGCTCTCCTCATAGGACTCTTCCCAATTGAACTTAACTTACTTTTTGGTCAACTTGGTCAATGGGACTGCTATCTTAGAGAAGTCCTGTACAAATCTGCAATAATACCCATCCATGCCTCAGAAACTCTGTACATCCGAAACTATTGTGGGCCTTAACAAACTTGCTATTGCTTTAACTTTCTTAGGATCCACTTGAATCCCTTCCTTACTTACTATATGTCTAAGAAAGTTGATAGACTCCATCCAAAACTCGCACTTAGGTAGCTTAGCGTAAAGCCAATGATCATGTAGTGTTTGCAGCACAATCCTTAAATGTTCTTCCTGCTCTTCGTTGCTCTTAGACTAAATCAGGATGTTGTCAATGAAGACAATCATAAACTTCTCAAGAAATGGCCTGAATACTCAATTTATCAAGTCCATAAAAGCAGCAAGTGCACTCATCTGCCCCATAATTTAGCTATTGGACCGTAATCATGGGTATCTCCTTGTTTCTTAACCTCTTCACTTGTTGTTCCACTATGGCTATTGGTGATTCCTCATAGGATAGTTGCTCATCTAACATACAGTCTGGAGGTGATAGGACATAAGATAGTTCTGACACATATTTCCTTAACATAACATATATCACTCCCTCATTAAGCAATTTTAGCACTTCTTTCTTCACTACCTCACCCATGTTAGGATTTAACATTCTCTGCATCTCCCTCTTAGGTTTAGTACCCTCTTCTAAAATGATTCTATGCATCCACATAGAGGGACTAATTCCTTTGATGTCACTTAACCCCTAACCTATTGCCTTCTTCAACCTTTTCAGCTCACTCACTAATCTCTCCTCTTCCTTTTCACTCAACAATGCTAAAATAATTACAAATGAATTTTCTCCCTCACTTAAGAATACATATTTTAGGTGCTTAGGTAGCTCCTTAAGTTCTAAGGTTAGTGAGGGTTCTTTCTCCCCCTTTTAGATCAATGGGAGCTCAACAATCTTCTCCTCTCCTAACTCCTCCACTTCCACCTTATCTAAGCATTCAATGTTACTTACTACTTCTGGAAAATAGATTTTAGCTTCTTTTTCAAGTGTAAGGGTGGTTTCTAGCTTATCCTCAAAAGCATCCTACAAGAAAACTTATTGAACAATAGTGTCTGTATAATCAACAAATGAGCACTCTTTATATAATGATGTGGTCAAAATAGTAAGATTGCTAAAAATAGAAAACTCAACAGTTTGACCCAAAATAGTCATGGTTAACTTTCCATTCTTAACATCAATTAAAGTATTTGTTATTGCTATGAAAGGTCTTCTTAACAATATATGCAATTCTAACTTATTTAACAACTCATCACCCATGTCCAATACGACAAAATCAACAGGTACAATCAACCCTCCAACTTACACTAGCACATCTTCTATAATTCCCTTAGGAAATCTTAAAGACCTATCAGCTAGTTGCAAACACATTTTTGTGTGTCTCAATTCTCCTAAATTTAATTGCATAAACAAGGCATAGGGCATCAAATTAATACTTGCTCCTAAATCTAACATACATTTAGCCTTTTCACCATTGCCCATACTAATATCAATCACAAAACTACCAGGATCTTTAGCTTTAGGAGGTAATTTATGCTAGAGTACAACATTAGTTACCTCAGACACAACAACTTTTTCTTCCATCTCCAACCTTCTTTTCTTAGAATTCAACTCTTTGAAAAATTTTGCACAAGAAGGCACATTTTTAATCACATTAAGCAAAGGAAAATTAACACTTACTTTGGATAGCATTTTGAACAACTCATCAAATTGCTTATCTTGCTTACCATTCTTGAGATGACTCAAAAATGGAATAAGCAGTCTATATGGATCGTCCGCCTTGTGCAACTTTGAAAGAGAAGAGGTCTCCTTCACTTTCTCTTGGTCCTCTAGAATTCTAACAGGCTCATTGCTGTTTTTTTCCCTTTTTAGTTCAACATGATCATCTCCTGCATTATCAAGATTAGTATCAACAACATTATTAATAATCTTACCACTTTTAAGGACCGTGATGGCCTTAGCTTGCTCCAGTTAACTAAGGAGTTTCCCTTATTGGTGTGATTGTACATAACTTGCAATTTTCCCAACTTGAGTCTCCACCTTTCTAAAGCTTCCAATGAATCAAACCTCCTATTATTAGCCTCTTGATTAATAGTGCTAGCTTGAATGAAAGCATTCAAGGTGTCCACCAAAAATGGCTTTCTTTGTTGTTGTGGGTTTGATGATTCTCCTTGGAATGGTTAGCCTTTTTGCATCATTTGAAACTGAGGCTATTATTGCTGTTGGTTATTGTTTCTCCAGGAAAAGTTTGGATGGTTTGTCCAACCTTGGTTGTAAGTATTAGAATATGGGTCAGTCCTTAACCTAGGTTGGAAACCATCCAAAGCTTGTGCTTGCTCTGGTTCATCTGCATAAACATCAAAACTAGAGGGGCAAACATTAGCACTATGACAAAAAATGCCACAAACTCCACATACTTCTTGTTGCTATGCTGGTGTGTTTCCCTTTATGGATAAAAGTTTGATTTGTCGAGTGAGTTCAGCTATTTGTATAGCCACATCCTTACTAGGAGCTCCTTTTTGAACTCCCACACTTTTTCCCCTTACGCTTTTCTACTAAGAATTAGCACCAAGCATCCCAAAAAGGTCATAAGTTTTCTTCAACAGTGATCTCTCCCATTGCTCCTCTAGCTGCATTATCCACTATGCTTTGGCTTTGGAATGTAAGCCCATCATAAAAGAACTAATTGAGCAATTACAGTGGATAGTGATGATAGGGGTACTGAATTTGCAACATCTTGAGCCTTTCCTATGCCTCATGAAAAGGTTCTTCTTCCATTTGTGTGAAGGTTGCAATCTTCGATCTCAAATTAGCTATCTTTTGGTGAGAGTAAAACTTCCCCATGAATTTATTGTACACCTCTTCCCAAGTGGTCAATGAATCGGGAGTAAGTGTCATCAACCAAGATTTAGCTTTGTCTTTCAAGGTGTAAGGAAAGCATCTCATCCTCAACTAATCTTCAATTAGACCTTGTAAAGGAAAGGTCTGTATGGTGGAGTAGAATTCCCTGATGAAATTGAGGGGATTTTTATTTGGCACTCCATAAAAGGATGGAGGCATATTGTAATGGATGTTCTTCAATTCATAATTTATGGCAGTCGCATTAAGTCTAATGCAAGATGTTGCGGTGCCTATGATTGGCCTAGTATAATCCTTCATAGGCCTTCTTTCTTGTACCATGATGTGTGGTTATTCCTCTTAATCTGCTATCCTTAGATTCTTGGGATTGATTGGATCAACCTAGTCCCCATTTGGCTCCAGTCTTCTTCTTTCTCCACCTAACCTATGAACGTTATCAATAAAAGGGGCAAGCTCTTCTTCCAAAGATCTTATCCCTTGCATAAAAATCTTGAAAAACAAATGTAAATAAAAACTAGAAACAAAAATAATTACAATGAAACAAACAAATTTGCTTTACAACTTCCTTGGCAACGGTGCCAAAAACTTGGTCACCTTAAAATGAACTATCCAAAAGTGACCCGCAAGTGTACAGGGCAATTGTAGTATATCGAAAACACCCAAGGTCGTATCTCTCAAGAAATTGCAAATGGAAATATTTGTTTCATTTAAAGCAAATTAAATGGAGAGAATTTAAATGATTTTAAAAGAAATAATTTGCAAAAAAGGAAACTAAAAGAAAATGTGAATTAAAATGCAATAGGTTTAAAAACAATGAATGAAGGTTGGCGAGGGTTTGTATTTAGTTTATCAATCATATATGTTTATGAATATACCCATTTGATTATGCTTAAAACCTTAGTTTCTAACAACTCAGAGAATAAAAATCAATCTATTAGCAATCGCATCATAGAAATCATCCTACCAAATCATATATTAAAAACTAAAGCATAATGTTAAAACTTATATTTCTAATTTGTTTTAAGATCCTAAAGGAATGAAATCCGAAATTGAACTTCAACTCACGTTCCTTCGTTCAAAACCTAAGTCGAACAATTGGTAGCTAAGTAATTATTCAATAATAATTAATCAATTCAATTAGGGATGATAAAAATAATCAAATGAGATTATATTCAATTCCATATCATGAACACATCAAACAAACTCTAGACAAGAATAAAATTAGCTCATAGGAAATAAAGAAACCATCATAATCTTATTATAATCAAAAGAATTCATCAAATCAATTCTATCAATTCAATAATCCAAAAGAATTATAAATGAGAATTAAACTATATTAATCAATCCATTTAATCTGATTCAATCTCTTGAATCTTCACAAACAAATTCCCTAAGAATAAAATTCTAATCTAAGTGTAGAAATCTCAAAACTAACATTAAGAAAACTGGAAAATAAGATACTATCCACTCTAAAAATCCCACCTTCTTCTTCCTCAAAATGGCCCTATTTAAAACCACAAATTTTCTTTTTTAGTTTCTACTTTCCTAAAATAATTTAGAGTTGAAAATCCTTGAAAATCTTGGAGAATCTTTAATATCTGCTTATAGGGGATGCAGCGAACGCTAGGGTCTTGCAGCTAGGTTCTGGCAAATTACTGAGCAAGTCGCCAAGCTCATAGGTGATGCAGCGAACACTAGGGTCTTGCAGCTAGGTTCTAGGGAATTACTGAGGAAGTGGGCAAGTAGGCAACACACTATTGTGGGGCGCTAAGGAAGGTGGCGTGGCATTAGGGCTACTGGATCGCAGGAGGCAAGCTGTTGCGTGCACTGGGATCCTGGTTGTGAGGCACTGGGAAAGTTTGTTGGGATAGGTAGGCAGTAGATGTCTTCCTACTGCGTGGGGCTAGGATCTTGGCTGCATACGCTAGAGGCAAGGCTACTCCTGCAAGGTGCTGGGGCTGCCGCGATGACATTCCTCCTACCATGCTATGCAACATTATGCTGAATATTCCATTTTTGCTCTAAATTTTTACAAAACAAGACTAACCTTCCTCAAACTTAAAAAGGGAATAAAATAACACAATCTAACCTATATGACATGAATTAAACACAAAATGCTTAATTTAACATGAATAAAAATATGCAAATATGCCACAAACAATGATACTTATGATTATAGAGACAGTGAGCATCATACTGTTTGACAAATGTTGTCGATATAAATATGTGGATATTCGTATGATGAATGATTGAACTTTGATGTTAGATGATGATAACATAGAGTGTTATTGCCAGTCAATAAATCATCATTTAGGTCATAATTGTAAATATAGTACTTTAACTTTAGGGAAACTGTATCTCATTCATTGATAGTTGAAATTTATTACTACTTACATATTAATGCTATTCAAGTATTGATATATGGTATGTCATAGTTCTAACTAGTTATGTATGGAGGTAAGTGATCGCTAAGAGAGAATTCATTAACTTGAATAAACAAGGAAGAAATCTTATGCTATTTGATTATTCTTGATAATTAAATCCTTGGCCAAGGTAGTAATGATTCACTAGAAAGGGTTTTTAGTAGGAATCGATTTTATCAAGAATTAGAATCGAGATATAGACATATGATCGAAGCATATTAGGGTTTGACAAATCCATGACCATAGCTAAGATTGGGATTTCGTAATGAACAAATTTTAGTGTATGTTAATTATGATCAATGGTCCATGAAATGAATAAGTGATTAAACACTCATGTTCATTCTAATTAGGTAGTCATGATATGCAATGCTAGGCATCACTCATGACTTATGGGATTAAGGGTGAAATAGGGATTTCACATTAACAAAGAAAAATATTTTCTCAATCCCATTTCTAATTAGACATGAACCTCGAAAGTCATACACCCAAAAGTATTCACCTTCCAAGAATAAAAGGTTTATCATAATAATTAATTAAAGTGTTTAATTAATTGATTAATGGTAAGAGGATTGAACTTGTAATTAAATTTATAAAGACCCTAGCATGTCTTGAAGTTTAAATCCAAAATGATTTCTTATTAATTAAATCCTAATTTATATATGATATAAATGAGAAGGATTTAATTAATTGAAACTATGGATGAGTTAAATGAAGTAATTTTGAGCTTTGGACAAAACCCTAAATAGTCCAAGTCCATTTGAGAAATGGAGAGATGTAATTTAGGGGTTAAAGAATTTCTATAACCCTAAAGCCCATATGATGAGTTTAGGGGTTAGAGAAAGTGCATCAAGGTCAAAATGGTCTTTTAACTATGTAAGGTTTAATTGAAATAATCATAGAACCATAAAGGGTAATATGGTCTTTTCTATTTAACCCTAAGGCATAAAACAAATTAAATATCTAATTTGTCTCCTAATTAACAACATAGTTGTTGGCTATATAAAAGGCAAATGATGTTGTTGAAAGAAGAAGTTTTTATGCACATCTTTTCCAAAATAAAAACCTTAGTAACTAAGTATTGAGAGAAAAGAAAAGGAAGAAGAGTTCTTCAATTTTCTTGTTCTTCGTTTCTTGTTCTTTGTTCTTTGTGAAAGAACAAAGGTTTCTTGTGTTGAAAAGATATATCCATAGCAATTAAAAGAAATCAAATCACCAAGGATTTGTGTCATAAGATTTTGTATTCAATTGGGCTACCAAGAGAGAGAATCAAGAAGATTTAAACAAATCAAAGTATGCCTTGGAGGTGGAGCTTGGTGTGGACAATCTAGAGGCTCAACATTTGCGGAGCTTTTGGAGTGGAAAGAAGAATAAAAGTTCTTAGGCTTCAAGAGGCTTTATCTTCTTTCTTTCTTATGTGTTTTACATGCTAATTAGTAGATTAATTGAATATTTATTGGACTCATTTGGGTGAAAGTGAAATTTTAAATTATTTGAAATTTCACGCACTTTGTTGCTTCCGCTTAATTTGCGTCCAATATTCCTTCATGGATCTTCCCAAATTTAGAATCCAATCCAGCTGTTCCAACCAAGAAGGTCTTTTTAGAGCAAAGGATCGATTAACATATGTAAGAAGATGGAATGATCAACTACTCAAAAGCTTGTTCTAGTCCATAGAGGTGAAAGCTATCAAGTCTATTTCAATAGGCAGCCTTACTAGAGCAGATGATTGGGTATGGCATTGGAGTAGGAATGGAAAATTCTCAGTTAAATCAGCTTACCATAAATTAATGGAGTCTCAAGACTCAGTAGAGCAAAGGGAAATCCCTTCAACATCCATCATAGTTTTAAGAGGCATGTGGAATAAATTATAAAAGCTTCAAATTTCACCTAAGGTTTCTCTCTTTATATGGCAAGCTTATCATAACTCATTGGCTACCAAAGAGTGCCTTTTTAAGTGGAAAATGGTGGGGAATTTAATTTGCGAAATATGTGGATTAGAACCCGAATATTAGGAGCATTTGCTTTTTTTTTTTTTTTTTCACCATGCTCGCCCCTCTTGGTTTGTATCTTCTTTGTCCTTTTGTCTTGACAAAGAATTATTTCCAAGTTTTGTTCTTCATATGAATGAGCGCCATTTGGATGATTCCTTTTTGTTGGAAAATGTGGCAGTGTTATGTTGGTCAATATGGGTCAGTAGAAATAACTTTGTTTGCAAATATCAATCTCTTGATCTAAGGAGGACAGCTCAAAGAGCCTCTTTGCTATGCTTGGAATATATTAATGCAAATAGGAGCCCGGTTACTTCTACAAGGACACCCGTCTCCCATCTAAGAGAAATGGTCACCCCCTCCTATGAACCTTTTGAAGATGAATTCAGATGCTAGCTATAATCTTTTATCAGGTATAGCTGGTCTGGCTGTAATTTGTAGAAACCACAAAGCTAATCTAATAGGAGTGACCTTGAAGAAGTCCGTCTATTCCCGGCTTGAAGCTGAAATAGAAGCTCTAGTTCTCGCAATGGAAGTGGCGATCACACTTGGAGCTGCTCATTTTTTCTTTGAATCATATTACAAGCCTCTTATCCAAGTTTGCAATGGTCTGGAAGAACCGCCATGGGAAATTTCAGCACAAGTGTCTAGAGTTTTTGAGCTTAAATCTTCTTTTGTTAATGTTCAATTCTCCTGGGTCAAAAGGTCTGTGAACTGTACTGTTGATTGGGTTGCAGATGATGTACCCATTAGATTCTTTTCTCTAGTTTGGATCATTGTTTATCCTTTTAGGCTTGCTTTTTTGTTGTATTTGGATTCTTTATTTGAATGAAATTTGACTTTCATTTGGCAATAATAATAATAATAATAATAATAATAATAATGATAGTGCAATAATAAAGTGCTTTTACTTTTATAAATATGATTAAAAGTGAGATTCAAACCCAAGATTTTTTAGCTTTGAAGAAATTTGTAAAGTGTCTATTTTATAAAATCAATAATTTAAATTTTGATTGTCTATATTATATTTCTTAAGACTTTTTACATGTGAAAAATAATTAAATCTTTCAACTTGATGAATGCGAAGGATGTTGAACTCACATTGACAATGCAATCATGAAAATGAAGTCTGATTAAAAAGGCAGCCATTTGCATTTGAACCTCAATAGCATTTTGAACCTCTTTTCGAACAATATGGAGAAGTTCTGGACAAATCTTTGAATAGAAATCAGTAGAAAGTTGGGATTTCACACCAACCCCATAACATCAGAATTGTTACAAGCAAGCAAATAATTGACCTCTTCATGACTTCCCACACACAAATATTTAAGCAATTGCTAATTCGTGAGGTTTAATTAGGCCAATGACCTTATAAATCACTAAGTATTTATAGCCAATTAATGGAGAAATTAAAAACAACTACTATTTTTTGTTTTTTTTGCCGAAGAAAAACAACTACTAATTGATATATAGATATTTTATGTGAAAATGACTAAGTGGTGTAGTGATGTATGGCGGCTGTGGCTAAGCAGTAGAGTGCTTACGGTTGTCTGCATGCACTGAAATCTTGCTAATTGCATAAACCTAACAGATTAGCAAATTAAATTACCGACATTAATTAATACAAGGGCAAATTAATTAAGGTGGTTTCATGGTTATCACATTCCATGCAATCAAATCTTTGATTTCATGCAAGTTCATGAATATATATAAACACATTTAAAAGAGCATTAATGATTAAATAAAAGTTAATTATATCAATTATATTGTGTGCTTGATCGATTACCAAATCATGCATGCATTAAGAATGTATGTTAGATTATATAACTATAAGCATTCTGTCAGTACTAAGCATTTTGATAACTTCATATATATATATATATATATATATATATATATATATATATATATTTGTGGAAATATAAAGTAATAACTAATGACAGAGCCAGTGATACATATATTAAATTTTGATTTTTCTTTAATGGGAAAGGAAGCAAGCTGAATTAATTGGGTTTACATACTACACTCTACACAATAATCTTGTTCTAACCTTGTTAGTAATAATTGATTATTACTTGGGTTGGATATTCATGACTAGACTATACAGAGGATTTTTTTCTCATTTACAAAAGAGATAAAGTACAAAATAGTTTCTCGTATTTGCCTGAGTAACATATAAGTACCTAAACTAGATTTTGAAAAAAAAATCTCACAAAATGACTTTTCTAATCTCAATAAGCGTTCTATTGGACAGTCATCTAATGCGGTCTAAATAATAATTTCTTGTATTAAAGTAATTTTTTTTTTAAATAATAAAAAATTAAAAAAATCCAGTAAGAACACCAACCACCAGACTAAGCCAGAAATTCAATAACAATGTTCAACTAACCTAGATTTAAGGACAATTAAAAAAATTAAAAATCCAATAACAACATGAACGAACCCATATTATCAAGAACAATCCAGAAACATTAACACGAAAATCAAACTAGAAAATTCAAAACTCAAGAATATCAATCCCAAAAATTCAAATCTAGCAAGAACATTAACCCATACATTTTGAACCAGCAAGAATTGAGATGCCAAAAGTAGAAATTTTATCTTGGAGAAAAATTAAACTAAGTTTAATTACAAAAACTCAAAACTTTGAAAATGTGATGAATCGATGCTCTAAATCACTCCTAAACAACAAAAAAAACAATCTTAAAAAATAAATTCATCACTTGAAAATAAATTCCTCCAAACAAATCACACAATCACTTGAAAATTCACCGCTTTTACCTCTCTTTGCCCATAAAAACTCCCTTCCTTCTTTAATCCCACAATGGCATAACTCTACACATCTCTACTAGGTGGCATCACCAAATTTCCACCTTGTGTGGTAGCAGCGTTGCTTGTAGCCGTTAACACATCCAGAATCAGCTCTGCATCAACCAACTCTTGATAGGGAGTCTCAATTTTGGCCACCGTATAAAACCCTGAAAACCTTTGTTCTTCAATGGCTAGAGAAGCAAGAAAGGAAGCAATTTTATTAGCCATAGAGCACAAAGAGGCATTGAAATTCAAATTAGTAAAAAACCCATGAAGAAAATCACTTTATAAAGTAAGGGACTAAGCAAGTAAAGGAAAAAGGCAAATTTTGAATCAGATTGAACTCAGTATAAAATTGAAATTGAACAAGAAACAAAAATAAGTAATATGGTGGTTGATTTAAGTGAATTCTTACTGTGATTCTCTTTGTATTTTATTTTTTTTAATGCAAAATAAGTCATTAGATTTTGAGATAGTTCATCTTTTAGATGGGTGAATGAATGAAGAAAGAGAGAGAAAAATAAGTAATATGGTGGTTGATTTAAGTGAATTCTTACTGTGATTCTCTTTGTATTTTATTTTTTTTAATGCAAAATAAGTCATTAGATTTTGAGATAGTTCATCTTTTAGATGGGTGAATGAATGAAGAAAGAGAGAGAAAGATTAAGTACATGTAAAAAAAAGAGAAGAAAGTAATAAGATAGGTACTAGATTAGGTAAGAACAAGATATAGAGGGTAAACCAACTATCCATGATACTTTTTTTTTTTTTTACTAAATTTAATCAAATGAGATGACTTGTGGAAGAAAAATGATAATAAAAAAAATTTAATTTTAATTTTTTAATATTTTTATTTACATCATATGTGATTTTTACATTAAATTAATATATTAAATGTAACTTCAAGAGGGCCCATTAAATTCATGTCAGCAAAATTAAACCATGTTTTACACCATCCACAACTAAACTCAACAGAGAAGCTTACTTGGATTTAAAAAGTTACTGTGTAAGATTTTTGTTCTAAGATTAGTTTAAGGGCTTTATAAAATCCTCTAGATACATACATATATATATATATATATATATATATATATATATATATATATATATAATTATCCTACATTTTATATGTAATTTTTTAAATATATTTTTATTTATCAATTTTCTTCCAATTTAAAATTTTAATTACAATTCTAATTTAAAGTTAAATAAAAAATATCAATAACAATATTTTCATATTAATATGTGGGGTAAAAGTGAAATTAGTTTTAAAAATTATTATATCACATTATCAATTTAATTTTTATACTTCCATATAAATCAATAAAATTTTTAAATTTTGTGAATTTGATAAACTACTTATAATTTGTAAAGTTAAAAAGTTCAATTAGCTTCATTAAAATTTAAAAATTAAATTGACAATATGACATAACAAGTTTAAAAATTAATATAGTTTTTTAGTCTTTTAATTAATAACTTTTTCTTACAATTATAATTTTAGGGAATAATTGCAATTGAATTTTTAAACTTTAAACCAATAAAGAATAGGAAAAATTACACCAATGGTGTCTATACTTTTAAAATATATTATTTTGGTGTTTAGACAATTTGTTTTTGTCAGAAGAGTTTCTTAATTTTTAAAAAAAAATCTTATTTAAATATTTTTAACCGTTTATCAATTACCATAATGCTAACTATGCAACATATAGGTCCAATTGATTACCATGTTGGACACTATAATTGAAAAATTATACCATTGGTGTCTCAACTTTTTCAAATATGCTATTTTGGTGACTGAATAATTTTTTTGTCCGTTAAGTTTCTCAACATTTAAAAATACTTGTTTATCAATCACCAAAATGATGATTAGTAACTCTCTAATATCTAAGATTAAGGAAAAGTCTAGTTGGCTCAAGCAGAGGAATTTGGACTATATGGTTGTGAAGATGGATGCACAACAAGTGGACTTAGCCTTGCAAAGATCAAATCCTATTAGCAGAGCATATGGACTAATTTAAGATGATTGTAGAATGTTGTCTTTTCAGTTTTCAATTTCAGTTCGTGTGTAGATCAGTGAATACAACAGCTTGTAAGTTAGCTAGAGGTGTTAGTTCTTTATCTATTTTAGAGGAGTGGGACTATACCCCTCCATTCATTTTTTATGTTATTGATTCTGAAGTAATGATTTAAGTTTTCCTTTGAATTTAAAAAAAAAAAAAAAAAGATTACGGAAAAGTCAAGAAGAAAAATTTATAGGGTGTTAAATACAAAAATAAGATTTTAAATGGGGTTGGAGAGTTGCAAATCAAGAGAGATAAGAGTTACAAAATAGCAATTCGATGGCTAATAAAAGGTTAAAAATAAATTATATAAGATTATTTTTAAAATTTGAGAAATTTATTATCATATAAAAAAAAATTATCCAAATACCAAAATAGCACATTTTAAAAAGTTCAGACACCAGTAGTGTAATTCAGTGTCCAACATGGCAAGTGATGGGCCCATATATTGCAGAGTCAACACTTTGGTGACTAGTAAATAGCTAAAAACACTTAAATGATATTATTTTTAAAAATTGAAAAACTCATCAAATAAAAAAAAAATTCAAGATACCATGATAGCATATTTTAAAAACTACATACACTTGTCATGTAATTTTTCCTAAACAATATAACTACTCACCATTTAGTTTTTATGTTGTTAAACTGATTTTGAAAAAAAAAAAAAATCCTTCTACTCTTCCTATAATAATGTCAAACGGACCATTAATTGGTGTTAAATACTTTCCTTACTTTAATAATTATGACTTTAGAGATTTTTTCAAAAAAATTGTTGTTCTAAGAATTTTTTTAGACTAAAAGAGGGAATTTTACTACTGATCAATAATCAAAACATCAGAAATAATTGAAAGGGGCATAGTATCTCATTCCTGATGATTAGACAATGAAACAAAAGCTCTAGCTAAGATATAGGCTACCTAGTTCACTAATATTTTAATATACGAGATCTTGTAATTACCTATCTCATTTAACAAAGCCTTACAATAAGAAATAACCAAACCAAAAACAAAATGATCAATCACATTGGAGTCCAAGCTTCAATAACAACCAATGCATCCAATTTGAACTCCACTTGTTGGATTTGCAAACATTTGATATAGCTCAATGCCTTTTCTAAACTTAATGCCTCAACCATCAAGGAACACAATGAGTGGTACTCTAGAGAAAGAGAATTTACAACAATAAAAGAGTCGCAATAGTCCTACAGCACACATCCCGTACCTTTGTATTTTCTCTATTAAAAAAGGCCAAATCCACATAGCATTTCTTCCAACTAGATAGAGGTTTATACTAATGATTAGGTCTGTCCAGTTAATTGTTTTGCACCTGACCATAAAAAAGCTTTTGGCTATTTGCCGTTGCTCTATATACCTTAAAGCTTCATGTGAGATTCTTTCAAAATATTTCCCCTTGTTTCTCCACACAATATTATTTCTTAGCCCAAAGACTTCATATAATAACAGAAACAATAACATAATTCTCACTATTAAATCTATCAAATACAGTAGCTAGCCATAAAACAAAATCCACTGCATTTTGTTTCACAAAGCTAACAAGAGAAGCCAACTAACAAAGTTTAGCCATAGGACATTCAACAAATAGATGGAGTGCAGATTCATTCACACCATCACACATTGGGAAAATGTTAACAGCATCAACTCTTTTCTTCACCAAATTTTCATACAATGGCAAACAATGAGAGCAAACCCTCTAAAGCATCAATTTAATTTTCAAAGTTATATTAAGAGGCCAAATAAATTCCCAAAAAGAAAGCATAGTTAAAATTATTCCTTGTTAGAAAATAATATGTGCTCTTGATCATAAATTGCCCTTTCCTTTTGTATAATCAAAACCAATTGTCATCATTGGCCTGCACACTAAGAGGTATACTTAGAATAATTTTTGCATCATATGGCTCAAATAAATCAATAATCAAATCCCTATCCCAAAACCTTTAAGAAGGAAGCATTAAAGACTGAACTCTTGCATCTTCCAAACCCAGCTCAACCTGAGTCTCAACAAATGGAATAACCTCCACTGATAACCATGGATCTTACCAAACTAATATTCTTTTACCATCACCTCCACGTCTCCTATCCTCTATACAAACTAGTTCATATGAAGCCAATATGCTACTCCATATTTAGTTGGGGTTGTGCTCTAACTTATCTTCTAATAATGAAGAATTTAGAAAATGCTGAGATTTTAATAGGCGAGACACCAAGCATTTAGGTCTGGTTAATAACAACCAAAATTTTTTACCCAATAAGGGCTAAATTGAACTCATGTATCCTCCTTAAACCTAAACATCCAAACTCCTTCCTTCTACATGTTCTTTCCCAACTCTGCTAATGAATACTTCTAGAAGTACTATGTTGCTTATTTCACCAAAAAGATCATAAAATCTTCTCCATATCTTCACAAATTATCAATAGAAGCAGAAAAATGCTCATGGAAAAAGTTGGAAGAGATTGTGCTATTGTTCTAATAAGAATATCTTTATACCGCTCAGATAGTAGTTTGTTTGGCCAACCATTTTCTCTTCTCCAAACCCAATCATTCATAAGTGAAAAAATCTCCCTCTTGTTCCTGTTAATTAGGGAAGGCAATCCTAGGTATTTACCATATTTTTTTGTATCCCTTACTCCCAATAAGGCATAAATAGAATATTTACATGTAGATCACCTATTTATTAGGATGAAGTAGGAGAGAAATACATTGAAGGACCCGAGTTGATCCAATATACATTAGAGAAGATACCTCTTATAAAGGAAAGATTAAAGACAAATTTTAGTCGCTAAAAGTGTTATGCCGATCCTAAAAGGAGAGATCTTCACTTTGCTATTACTGATCATACATTCTTAAAGATTTTACTAATGAAGGATGTTATGAGGTTTGGCAAGAAGGGTAAGTTTTCACCAAGGATCATTAGGTCATTTGAGATTTTAGATTGAGTTTGTGATATTTCATATTGGTTGGCATTATCTCTTGAATTCGATAGTGTCCATCTGGTGTTTCACATCTCCATGCTTCATAAGTATATTCAAGATCCATCACACATACTGCAGATTCAACCAATGGATATAAGGAAAGACTTGACATATGAAGAGACCCATGTAGCCATTATTGATAAAATGGCTAGGAAGCTTCATATAAGGAGATTGTAATGGTGAAAGTGTTATGGAGGAATCAGTCTTTAGAAGAATGCACTTGGGAAAGTAAAGATAGTATGCAAGCCAAGTATCCACACTTGTTTCTTTCTTAAGTAGGTTATTAAAAAATTTTAGGATGAATTTTCCTAAGGGGGAAGAATGTAACACCCAAGATTTTGATTTATATGTATAGTGCCTATGGATGATTAAGTTGAGTGAATATTGTGTGTTGCATATGTTCTTATATATTTTAATCCATATGTTGATTGTTTCAAGTTGCCATTATTGATATTGAACTACAGATGTGGAGATTATGGATGAATGATGTTTATGGAATGGATTTACATTAGTATGTGATAAATTGAGGGTTTTTGGAAGCATTTCGAGTAAGTTTGAAAGTTAAAATGAGGACAGATAAGATCTTGGCCAAGTTCGATTGTCACCCTTATGGTAGAGTTATTCACCTATGTGATAGAGTTATTGATGTCTGCAATAGAGTTGTTGACCTTTGTGATAGACTAGTTGATCCCTATGATAGGTTTGTTCACATCCATGATAGATTTGTTCATAACAATTACAAATTGTTTAGAATTATGATTTTTGCTTCTGTATGAAATTCATTTTTGATGTCACACCCGTGACATGTTGGGACTTATAAAAACCATGCCAAAATAATAAATTTAACCTCTCTCTTCATTTATATCAATTCCATCCACACCCAAACCCTACCAAACTCCAACAATGCTCATCTAAAGCTAAGATTCATCATCTCAACTTAAGATAACAAGGGATATACAAGATCTCAGATGGATTTCTTCAATTACTCTTGAAGATTTGATTTGGAGATGGAGGGAGAAATTTGAGGTAAGTGTCTAATCCTTGATTTTTTCATTTATGGGTTTCACTAATATAAACATTTAATGGTATTTAAATGCTAGTATTGATTGATAGATAGATGTAACAACCCACATCTACCCTAGGAGTTTTAGTGACAAATTATTTGAAATTAGGGTTATTGTGATAAATTGTGTGACTATATGAAAATTCATGTGTGATGTGATTTATGAGTTGGGGGCATGTTAAATTAATTTTAGTATGCCTAATATGAATTATTATTATGAAACAAATGATTTGAATAAAATGCATTAGCATGAAATAATTTATTTTTCGTAAAATAATTTTTCATGTAAAAAGACAATTTTTAAGTTTTAAATAATTTTATGAGTATTTTTAAATTATTTTTATATAAATTTTTTGTGGAAAATTTTAATGAAAATAATAAGAAAAATATTTTTATTCCAATTATCCATATTCAGCCCCTATTTTAAATAAAAACCCAAATACCTAAAAGTCTACTACACTAAAATACTCCTAACCTAGCTCTTTAAGGGTATTATTGGAAAATTACCTAAAACCCTACATTTAAATAGCAAATTTCAGCCAGCACTCTCATTCAGTAGCCATCACTCTATTTTTCTATATTATTTTGGTAGAAAAATTCTCTCAAAATATTTCTCTGTACTGAAATTCATAAAATCCTTTCAAACTTGTGATTTCGCGACCATTTCATAAGTTTTTCTTTTCCTTTCAATTTGCTATTTGATTTTTATGAAATTAATCTTGGGAAAATTATTTTGAACTAAATATTTACTAATAAAATTTGGGTTAGGTGACTTCTTGAGAGAAAAATCAAATTTTCTACCGAAAGGAGCAATCTCTTTACGCGATTTCTCTAAAAGTGATTCCTACGACTCAAAATTGAAATTTTCATGCATAAACATTACTGGACCGGGGGGGGGGGGTGCGGGAGGAATTTTTACATGTTGATGTTATAAACTGATTTTTCATATGTTTAGATGAAAAATATTGAGTTAAATTATATTTCTGCATATTAATGAAATGACTGAAAAGTTTCATAAAACAAAAAAAATCAAGGTTTTTGTGCTAGAATTTAGAAGTTGGAAAATTCCATGATTTCATGTGCATATGGCTGCCGATTTGTGTATGGAGGAATTCTAATATGATATTTGTTTTGTTTTGATGAAAAATAACGATTTTAATCATGTGTTTGTATATCACTATAATGAATGAAAAGCGCGGAAAGTTTGAAAACTCATGATTTTCTTCCTAAACCCTAAATTTGGATTTTTCATGTATGAAAGACATCCATGGCTATCGAATACATATTGATGTTCTAAACTGATATTTATTATGATTGAATGAAAAATAATGATTTAAACCACATATTTACATATTTCTATAATGACAGGAAAGTACCAGAAATAAAAAAACTCCTGGTTTTTGTCCTAAAACCCAAAGTTAGAAATTTTCATGCATATGAATGTATATATGGACTGATTCCTACATGTTTATATTATAAAATGATTTTTATTTTGATTACATAAAAAATCTTAGTTCAAGCCATGTTTTTACATATTATTGTAATAGACGAAAAATGCGAAAAATAAGAAAATTCAGGTTTTCTTTGGAATGGAACATTCAGCCTACATTGGGATTCTTATCCCAATGTCCATAATTTTTGTGTGATGTATTTTAATGATTAGTGATATGTATGAATGAATGATAAATATTTAAATTGCATAATGGTTGAAGGAATGACCCTAAATAAGCTTAGAGGCAATTTTGTATACTTGAGATATCTTAACCTTATGTTGTGATTAATATGTGAATCTAATTGGTTAATGTGTAAGTAGGTTGTATGATGATTTAATAATGAATTAATGATCTTGAATTTATGAAGAGATTGATTGAAAGAATTGGTTATAAGAGATAAGCATGATACTTGAAAGGTTATTACTAAGTTAACATATATGGAAGTGTTAAGTGTACTAAGATGATTGTTAAAGTAAATTGATATTATGGTAATGATATTGTATTGACCTTTGAAAGGTATTGACATGATTGTAATGTGTTTTTATATGGGCTTACAAAGGCTAAGTGTACAAGACTTTTAAAGTCAGTATGTTATGTGCAAATGATGAGTGCACTTCTATGTGCAACTCTAAGTGTATGTGAATGTTATATATGCATAGGGTAGCTATAGGATAGGATAACATCATGATTAAATAAATACTAAGTATTGAATTAAAAATTATGATAGAGCTTAAAGAGCTTTAGAAGTTTAAAAAGGGTATGTATGCTAGGAGCAAAAGAACCACAAGGTGAGTAAACACTGTATTCATGTTACAAGTATGAGTAAACATTATGTTATGTTACAAATATGTGATATCATGCTATGTGAGCCTTGAGATCTTTGAAACCCAAGTTCTTCCTATCCTAAAATATGATTAAATGATTTCTTTGTAAAGCTTGGGTTGCCAAAGGACATTTGATCTAAAACCATTTTTGACTATCCAATGATAATACCTTTATCATTATTGCCCTAACTTACATTCTTTCAGGAACTACATTATCTTTTAATCTTTTGCTCAAAAGTTAAATTGTCATTGTTATTGTGATACATGTTATTGCTGCCTTAAATGTTATTGTCATATGTGAATACCATTAGCTCTAGCTATGATACCTTTAACCCTTTATGCAAAAGTCCTCGCACTGATGCAGGTAATCATCAGAACCTATACATATGGTCTTAACCTGATGGATAGGGGTAGTGTATCCACCTTAGCTATAAAGGGGCAGTTCTAGCAATGGGGCCTGATCAACTTCACGCCTTCAATGTGATAGGAGTTGGAATTTGGTTTAATGCCACCTCTCATCTATGTGTTTGAGTGATAGAGTAACGGCCTTCACTCTCTATGTGTTATAAGTGTGATTTCTGCGAACCTTCCTAAATTGCAAACAATGAATCATGAATTATAAGTTATGAGCTATGAGCCCTTTCTAAAGGATATGTGTTATTGTATAAGCCCTATTGTTTACTCATTGAGATCATCTATCTTACCCCTTTTTCTTTTCTTGTATGGTTCCAAGTGAGCAATATAAGGAGGCAAGGTGATAGCTTAAGCACTATACTTCACTTGAGGGAACTCATTGTCCAAGTCTTTAATAATAGTATACTATGAAGGGTTGTCGTTAGATGCTCCAGGAATATTTATTTTTGATGTTTATTTTGAGATGTTATTTATTAAGGTTTTCAACTGGATTATGAATATTAATTTCTTATAGATTGTATATGAAGTGTCTAATTATTGTCTTTTGTAACTAAAGGTTTTCATATAAATGTTTTAAAATGAGTTATTGTATAAGGTTTGGTACGATCCTAGGCATGATTATATAAGTATAAGTAGGTCCTATGGGCATGGGTGACCTTATGTCTCCCCATGTTCTAGGACCGTCATGTCTCCGAAAATGGGATATGACAATAGAAAGGAATGGAAAACCTAGAAATTGAAACTTATGAACATAAATTATTTTTTAAGGAATATGTGATGTAAATATTATTAAGATATGAGTACAAATTATTTTAAATGGAATTAGAAGAGTTAACCTTTAGGCTAGAGTTTGTGAACCTTATATTGATTATTTGTTTGACCATTCTTGTATTGGCTAAGCTATTAAGGAATTCCAACCAAAATTAAGTGTTTGAGCTTGAATTGATACATTTTGTGATTGAGGTGAGTTATGAAATAATTTTATGCTTGTGAACCTCTTTGAATAAATATCATTCTTCAAATACATATAGAAACCTAAATTAATTTAACTGTTAATTGCCTTCCTAGAATTTTGTTATTGTTAATGCTATTACCATAATCAGCTTATTTGTTAAATTGATATAGAATATTGAAAACCTTTGATATAAATGATTGCCTTGCAACTAATTAATTCTTGATATTGAACCTACCAAGCTATAACCTAGCTAATCCATTTGTGATAGAATGCCCATACGAATGGGGGATATGCCATTAGACCATGTGAACTGGTGGCTCAACTAATGGAGTCTAAAATTTTATCAGTGTCCTTCCAAAAGAGGACTATAAGCTCTAAGTGTATACTCAGTCAAGCCTGCATTTAAAGGGAGAAGTTACTACATTATTTGATATGTTTGTTCGTTCATCTGTTAAGGTTCTATCAATTTGATTGTTTAGTGCCATTTCCTTTTATTAACAATATCCTTTTGTTGTAACCCTTATTATTTTGTTTTGCATTACCATTGACATTAAAATAGTGAATCACATATGATACCTAATACTAACTATAAGTATGGACATATTTTATATGTAATTGAGTTGAAGGCTCACCCCTCTTCACTTTATTTTTTAGGTGCAAGAGTTGAGGAGGATAAATTTGCAAAAGATAGAGCTTCGTGATTCCTTCTTCCTAAGAAGCCACTTGTATTGAAAGCCATTTGTATATATATGTGTGTGTGTGTGTGTGTTTGTATGTATATATATATGGATGTTCATTTTGTAGTTGCTCCATAGTATATATGGAACTAGACAAAATTATTATTTTTTATTGACTGTTGATGTATTATTTTACCATGGTTCATTATGGATGATAGTATGAGATTTGATCTTTGATATATAGCGAACATTGAAAACCATTTGAGTATTTGATATGATCACTGTAATGAATGAGGAATATTGATATGATATGATTAATTATATGAATGATTAGCATGATGATTGTTGACCTAAGAGTATTTCGATTATATGGGTGGTTGGTAGTCTTAATCTATGACAAAGGGATAGCTTTTTCTAATCTTGTTGAAAATTTTATCAATTTTACCCATAGGAGCTTGAGAGGATGTTTGAGTGCTTTGATCCCTTTGACTTCTTTCCTCCATTGGTTGGCTACCTTCATATTGTACAATTACCTTGGTCTTTTCTTGGATTTCTTTTGTAAGCTAACTTCTTCAAAAATGTACTCATAGGTGTTATTTTTCTCAATTATGCACCTTGAAATTGATCGTGTATTCTAAGTCTACCAAATTGGAATTGGCTTTGTAACAAGTTTTAAGGATGACCTAGTTTCAAAGAGTTAATAAGGCTCTAATATGTTTGGCAATCAAGAAGATTTGAGAAGAAATAAGGATTGTGCCCTTGGAAGTTTTGGCAAGATGAACAAATTGGTCAATGAGAAACTTGGTAGTTTAGGTTTTTCTCCCTTTTGATCATGCTATACATTAAAAATTAGTCTTTTTAGGTTACCTTATCATTGCCATCTCCTCTTAGTTTGATGGAGAAGGTAACAATCTAATGAAGAGTCCAAAAAGTGAGGTTTCTAAGTGTTCAGAAGAGCATTTTTTGGATCAAACCTAGTTTCGATGGATATCTCTCTCCAAAAGTCATTATAGCTCATATCCAAGTCAGTGAGATTGGAAGCTCCTTCCTTTAGAAAGGCAATGATATTCACCCCTTCCTCCAACCTTAGACCATATTCTTGTCCAAAGAACTAAAACTGAATCCCATAATGACAATAAAGAGAGGAGAATTTATTTTCTAATGCTAAGGTGGCTAAGAATTCCTTAATAAGTTCTCCATACTCATTTTCATTGACAAAAATGAAATTCTCCATTGCAAGTTCTCTATGTAGGCCAATATGTTTTGGTCAATGCCTAAAGTCTTCAAGCCTATTAAATTGGGAAATTTGTTTGCAACAACTTTATCTCCCCGAAATGGCCCAATTTTATTTTTTTTGCCTTGGTGACACCTTTTATGGATTCGAGAAGAGAGGTTTGAGAAGGAACTTGAGAGGTTTGGACACCCTTTCCCTTGCCCTATAATACCCAAGGACTTCATAAGATATCCTAATTACTAATGATACTAAAGGACAAGGTTTTTAAATGTTAGTATATTATAGAAATAAAAGGGAAATTGATTAGAAACTTTGAGATGCCATTTGAAATGTTTGTCTAGTTTATGATTTTATCATAACTAATTGTGATCTAATGAATTAAATAGAGTTCATATGATAACTAATAATGTATGTAAAGAAGTTAGAGAACAAAAATTTGAAAGAAAGTTAAAAGGAAAATTTCTAAGTTTGTTGGTGGACTATAGGCGTGTTGATGGGCTATGGGCATATTATTGGGCTTTTGGTCATCAAAGGTGGGCCAGCCCATGGGCCTATAATTGGTGTAACCTTAAGCTTATATGTTAGAATAGTTAGCCCAAAACTAAACAAAATGATATTGCAGAGAGAGTCACAAAATTTTACCAAGCTAGTTGCAAAAATTGACTTAAGTCAAATCCCAAAGCAAATTAAATTTTTATCTTTCCTACATACAAGTCTAGGTTCATTTTGAGCACTTCAACACCATATGATGAGCATCACAATTGTAGAGGAAATCCTAGCTATCCAACTTGATCAAATCATAGCCATCCATTGTGATTAAATCTTGACCATTAAATTTAGCTTTATCAAATCCTCACCATCCAACCTATCATATATATAAGCAAATTTGTGTTATAAAACAACATTTTTCCTATCTGTAAACTAAAGTTTCATAATAAGAAAAAGCAATTCTCTCTACACCAATAGCAGCAAGAACTTATCAAACCAAATCTCCTAAGGTGAGAAATTTTGTTCATCCTTTCTTTTATATGTTCTAAGTATAATTTTAGTATTTAAGTTGTATAATTTTCTCCTATATTGTATGTACAAAATTCAGCCATATAAGGGTGTGTATACAATATGTAGTTTAGATGTTCTTAGTTGAAATAAGGAGATTTAATTAGAAAATTTAAGGATTTATGTGAAGATAGACAAAGGAAGCATGGAAAATACCTAAGAATTACTAAGGGAGAAATTTAGCCAAAATAGCAGGTGGGCAAGGAAGTGTTCTAAATTCAAATTCAATGCATCCATGATTATTTTAGATGAAAAAAAAATGACTTGAAAGTGTTAGAATGAATTTTGGAAACTTGGTTTAAGACTTGGAAGTCTTAGTGGCATAAGCTTAGTTAAAAGGGAAACTTAGTGTTCTAATACTAGATTTTGATAATTGATTGATCATATATATTTTATGTTATATTTATTTCACATTTCTACAACTAATTTGAAGATTTGATAAGGAATTATAAGTTTTCCTCAAAATTGACCTAAGTGGGACAAGTTAGGGTTCATATGAATAAGGGTGAATTAACTCAAAATAATTGGTGAGAATTGATTGCCTAGGTGTTAATTTAGTGAATCTATAGTTAATTTGAGGTTTGAAAGAGAAATTGATAGTTTTTTCCTAATTATGAGGTTTATGTTTTAAGATTTAAACTTGAAATCATGAAATTGAATGAGGAATTTAGCTTGGAAATGATTAGAAATAAGAATACGTATAAGTATGTATATAACACTATTGATTCATTTCTATTATAAGTTGAAGTAATAAAACAAGTATAAGATATAATTAGTAACACCATTAGTTTCTAATTGATATATAATTGAAATATTATGGGTGTAGAACTTCAAGGCAAAGGCAAGGAAATTGCTCAAGACCGTGAAGGACATTAAATTAATCAAGAATGAACAACCAATAAAAGCAAAGGAGTTTAAGGTGAGTACTTAATAATATGATGTAATTGTGCCATGTTGCTTGCAACCCATTGTTTGAAATACCATCCTTTGATACATACCCTAAAGAGATATTGAATATGTGTTGCCATGGATTGTTGAGCCTTTGAATTCAATATCTTTCTTAGATGATTATTTGAGCATGATGAGCCTCCTACAATGGTGCTATGTTGTAACCAATGATGAGAATGATTAACATGCCAACTATTTTCCATTGAATTCCTAATATAAACCTTGAATATGTCTTTCATTAATACCCATGATTACACAGAAATCCTCTTTGATGTGAGGAAAGACATCGAACTTTGTTCATTTGGTATAAGCTCGTGGGTAAGGCAAGTGTACCCAACCTCTGTTAGGGGGGAATGCCTAACCGTATGTAATACCCAAAGGTTCCATAGCTCATTAGAGATATAATAATACCACAATGTATAAATTACTATGAACATAGTGCCAAGGTTATAATGATGGGATGAAGAAACCCTTTTTGATGTTAATTGCATGATTGTGTACCTTTATAGAGTGTGAATGTTCATGTGCATTTTATTGAGTTAATTTAAGATATTGTGTCTTAGGTTGACTTTATTAGGATATTGGAAGGTAGGTTTTGACATGCCAAGTGAAAGGTAAAGGAAAAAGCCACCTAAAATTTTTAGGTTTGAAAGACATGTTCGAGCGGGCTTGTTAATGGGCCTTGGACTCAAGGCCTAAGCCCATAGTTTGGCCAGCCCACCAAGGTCCAAAATTTGGTGGGACTTAACTCAACTAAGGTTAGAGTAAGTTAACTAAGGGTTAGGGTGAGGTTAGGTTAGGTTAATCACCATTTGGATGTTAGCCATCTTTATTGACTTTTATCAACTTTGACACCTAAGTTAATCCCTTTCCCATCACCTTGTCCACATGCATCTTGGTGATCATGAAAATCATCATTATGGTGCCAAGTCACCATCCACTTAAGGGTAATCTTAACCATCCATCTTGATTAATCTCAACCATCCATCTTAGGCAAAAATGTGACCATTGATCTTGTGAGATTAAATCACCACCATTAACTTCAATTACATATAAAGTGAAAATATGTAAATTCCTCTCATTTGTAACCTCACATCAAAATCACACCCTCATCAAAAGTTAAATTCTCTCAATTTGTTCTTCATCATAGGATCAAATTCAAAGCATTTCAAGGTAAGATTTCACATTTAAGTGTCCCTTCCATTGTTTCTAACCTAATAATAATAAGTTGTTAGCAAGTATGTACCTTTCTTCTGATTTCTATGGTTGATTTTGATGGTGAGATACAAGAAGGGATTTAGGTTGGATGTTAGATAAGGGAATATGATTATGGGTGAAATTTGGGGTTTAATAAGTAAGAGCTAATAAGGAAAGCATGAGAAGGTTAAGGGAAAATGAGCAGACATGGGTGGCCCCATCACTGGGATTCTAGTTGTGTGATAAGGGAAATTTGGAATCTCATCTAGAAGCTGCCCATGGGTGGAGGCATGGCTGAGGTTTCACCCATGGGAAGCCATGTTTTTAGCCAAACTAGAATAGTTGGTCCTAGTGTTCAAGACTTAATACTAGATTATTTTATTAATATTTTTATGGATTTCCTCATTCAAAATCCTATGATATAAGATATTGATGAATAATATGTTTATATGAAATGGTTAGAATTTAGGTAGAAGGTTAAAGGAATAGAAATTGATGTACCTTGTTTAGATATATTTATAGAATCGAAAGGCAAGGGTATTACTCTAGATACCGAGGAGACATGTTATAGTCTGCATTAAGTTATCTAGTAGGAGCTAAGGAGTAAGAGGTGAGCACTTAATAATATTTTCAACTTGAGTTTTGAATATAAATATAAATGTTGATTCATTTCAAATTTGGAATGCATTGAAATCCTTTGGCAAGTATCATTTACCTTATTGATTATTGAGCTTATGTTGCTTTAATCTTGTAATGTGAGCAATGATGAGACCCTGATTGTTATTGATACATTATCCATTGAATTATTTCATGGATAGAAAGGAAAAATATTATAATGATACTATGATAAGCAGAATACCCCTCTAATGCGGGGCAATATATCAGACATGGTGCATAATGGAATGGACCAGCGGATAGGGTAAAGCATATTCGAACCCTGGTTGGGAAGGGTTTAATGTCCCTAGTACGTATAGCCTGATCAGTTGTACATGTGATGAGGTTTATGGGAGTCAGTAAGGCGTAAGCCGCCACTTCGTTGATTATGGGGGAAACGCACCATTTCTAAGAAAGGAATTATTCTGCCAAAGACATAATATTTGATTTATACATATGGGAAATTGTTTTCATAAGGACAATTTTGATCTACTTTACTTCATTGTTATTCAGAACTACCTTTGATCTTACACCAATGTTTAACCTTTGATATTATTCTATACTCACTCAGCTTTGTCTCACCCCAGAGTGGTTATTTATTTTTCAGGACTAACTGAAAGAGCAGCAAGGTAAATTCCAAGTTATGCATCTTCACTTAGAAAGTTGCATTGCTTTTTGGGTGTCATGTGTATATACTATGTCATATTTTGGAAGTTTAACTCTAGAGCTCCATAGATTGCAAAGGTCTGTAATAATGATATGGTTCAGAATATGTATAATGTGCGTATGGGTTGACACCATCTTATTTTAGTCTAAGCATATGGGCCACATATGAATGACTTATAATTAAATAATGATAAGTGTTATTTCATTGATGAATGGTATGCAAATTAATGATAAGGAACAATTGTTTTGGTTCCGATCTTGGGATAAGGGTAACATGGTTTTTCTTTGAAACTTAATAACTTAAGAGGGTTCTACGGGTTTAGGTGACTTTAAGTCTCCCTATGCCCTAGGACAGTCATGACTCAAAGATAGGTCGTGACACTGCAAGGCCTGATTAGTTTTGCATAATGTGATGCATGTGAGTGAGCAAGGCTTAGACCACCACTCTTTAATATTTATGTGTGAAGCTTTCTACTTCCAAGACATCATCATATTTTCTAAAATGCATCATAAAGTTCAATATGACCAATTTTAATTAACATCACTCCATTGCTACCTTGAATCGATCCAAGTGATAACCTCTTATATTGCCTTCATGTTATGTTATATTATTATGTACTCATTGAGCTTGTCTCATTCTATAATTCTTCAAAAATTTTCAAGTCAAGGTGATTCGTAGCAAGGTAAATTTTCATTTATGCTTTTCCGCTTAAGACTTGCTCTACTAGAATGATATGTTTTATGTTTGCTTGTGTCATCTCGATGATAATCAATCTAGAGCTCCATGGTATCTAAAGTCTTAGTATTAAAATGTAATATGTTTGGAAGTATTGTAAATAAATGATAATAGTTAATATATATACATATTTATGATAAGAATATATGGATAGTATCTTTTAATGCTTAAGAATGGTATGCTAATCAATGGTTATGAAATGGTATTAAAGTGCATTAATTATAAATGAATGGTTAAAGTAACAATGAAAATGATAAAGAGTGAATGGGATTTTGATCTTGGGATAAGTTATAAAGTGGAATATACTAAATGATAGTAAGTTCAATGGGGTTCTAAGAGTTTAGGTGACTTTATATCTCCCTAAGCTCTAGGACTGTCATAGCCTAGAAATTAGCTTGTGACATAGTTGTTATCATAGCTAAAGGTTTAGGTCTTACTTAGACTTAATAAATATATGAACTATTGGTTAAACCATGGAGCATAGGAATTCTTGTCATTATTGAATTGTTTTATTAAGTTAGATCTACGTTGATGATACATGTTAAGTTATTATCTCATCTTTGTGATTTATGTGTGCATTATTATGTTATTGTATTGATGTATTATATTGCTTGATTATGATTGTACATACCACAAATCCATAATACTATTAGAGAAAAAGAAGTATCAGATGCTGCTTCGGCTGCTTTGCCTAAACTTGAAGAGATGGATTTAGAGGAGGATCCTAACTCGGTTTGGGTAGTAAGGATGGAGGAAACTTTACATGTTAAGGGAGGAAGTATAGATTTTAAGAAGGATGATGAGAAATATGAAATGGTAGTTAGCTTGAATTAGGCATATGCAGTAAAACCTGGGAGCAAAACCAATTCTACCTCTGCCAGTTGTTACACCTAGCCTGAGATAGATTGGATCATTTAGAGGAAAGATGTCCTATTAGGAGGCGTATGCTATCCCCTTCATTATTGTCCATGGGTTGTACACATGTGGGCCTTGGGGAAAGTGAAGATGAGAATAGTGCGAGGGGTTTGAAGAATTAAGAAAAATAGGGAGAGGAACGGATGGCTTTTGGTTAGATTTTTGGTGAAACAGTCAGCACTGTGAGGCCTTGCCTGAGCATCAATCCAATCCGCTAAGAGGAATTGAAATGCTCATTTGGGAAAGAACTCACGAGGAAGCCCTGGAGCTTATCTTTGAAAATTTGTTTTAGAGTTGCCACCTCATTTTATTTTTATTTGGGAAAATATAAGGAAAAAACCCATTTGATTCCCATCATTACCCAAAGGAAAAATATTACTAGCCTTAAAACCAAAGAGGATTCGGGGATTAGGTTTTCAGTTTAACAAAACATGTTTGGCCAAATAATATAAAAGTAACTTAAAATATATTTCATGAATAATTTAAGATGCATGGACAATTTATAATATATATGACCATTGATTCCAATAATTAATACAAGTAATAGTCTAAAAGAAAGTTAACATTACAAATAAAATACCAAACAGAGGGGATACCTCCTCTAGCCCTTATGGGTTATAGGGAAGTCACATATTCCACAAACTAACCCTAATAATAAAGCAAAGAAAGTAACTAAAGAAGGTGACGGGAGATAGTTGGTTAGTTTTAATTGGATTTGATGCTTAAATCAAGCATGCCTACATATCCCTTTGAATAGGAATCAAAACCCACGCAGTTCTCCCTTCTTGCGAAGGGGTTAGTTTAGCCTAGCCACTTTATCATGTTTTGATTGATTGATTAAGAGAGGGTTGAGTTAATTAATTAACTTAATTGATTACCAAGTTGATTAACTAGCAAACTAGATGAATTAATTTAATTAACTAACTAAAAGAGACAATAACCAAATAGAAAGGAAAAGAAGATTACCTTACAATTTCGCAGCTTAGGGATGTAAGGCAAATGGAGTGAATGACCGGATCGCAATTCCACCTTCTCTACGTGACGGACATGAGACTTGGGCGATCAGAATGCAATTTCACCTTCTCCGCACTACAAACATGAACCTTGGGCAATGAGCTTGCCTCGAACAAGCGGGCAAAAAGCCTTGAACTAGTCGAATAGGAATCAAAGAGAAACCCCCCAACATAAGCCTTGGGCAAAGAGCTTGTCTCGAACAAGTGGGCGGAAAGCCTTAAACTAGTCACGTAGGTGTCACGACCCATCTTTGAGCCATGACTGTCCTAGGGTATAAAGAGACTTAAGGTCACCTAAACCTATAGAATCCTCTCATAAGTTATTAAGTTATGAGGAAAACCATGCTACCCTTATCCCAAGATCAGAACCAAGATAACCATTCCTTATCATTAATTACCATATCATTCATCTATAAAATAACATTTATCATTATTTTAGTTATAACCCATTCATACATTACTCAAGTACTTAGACTAGAGTAAAATAATATCAACCCATATACATACTATGAATATCCTAAATTACATCATTATTATAGACCTTACAATCCATAGAGATCTAGAGTGAAACTTTCAAAAATATAACATAGTATATACAACATAACACCAAAATAGCAGTGCAATTTCGAAGCGGAGATGCAGAACTTGGAATTTACCTTGCCAATCTATCAGCTAGTCCTGAAAATGAACAACAATTATGGGGTGAGACAAAACTCAGTGAGTACAGAATAAAATCAAAAGGTTAAATAATGGTGTATGCTCAAAAGTGATTCTTTATAGCAATAGAGTAAAGTGGATCAGAAACTATTTCCATGAAACAATTTTCCCATATGTATGTATCAATTTTTATATCTTTAGCAGAACAATTCTTTTCTTGGAAATAGTGTGTTTCCCCCACAATCAATCAAGTTGTGGCATACGCCTTGCTCACTCCAATAAACCTCATCACACGTAAAACTGATTAGGCCATACGTACTAAAGACATTAAACCCTTCCCAGCTAGGGTTCGAATATTCTTCACCCTATCCATGGGTCCATTACCATTGTGCATAATGTCTGATGTATTACTCCACATCAGAGGGGTATCCTGCTTATCATGGTATCATTACAATGTCTTTCCTTTCTATCCATGAAATGATTTAAAGGATAAAATATCAATAACAATTAGATTCTCATTATTGGTCACATTATGATATCAAAACAATATAGGCTCTTTTGGCCAAGTGCCATAAAGGAATGTATGATTCACTTTGGCTCAATAATCAAGAAAGTAAATGATGCTTGCCAAAGAATTGCAATGCATTCTAAATTGGAAATGAATTAACATATATGCTTACATTTAAAGCTCAAGTTGAAAAATATTATTAAGTACTCACCTCTTACTCCTTTGCTCCTATATTGACAACTTAACGCAAACTATAATGAGGCTCTTCAATATCCTGAGCAATGCCTTTGCCTTTCCATTCTACAAACACATCCAAAAAATATACATCAATTTCTATTCCTTTAACCTTCTAACTAAACTCTAACCATTTCATATAAACATATCATTCATCAATGTCTTATATCATAGGGTTACAAATGAGGAAATCCATAAAATATTAATAAAATAATCTAGTATTAAGTCATGAACACTAGGACTAATTGTTCTAATATGGCTAAAAATATGGCTTCCCACGGGTGAAACCTCAGCTGTGCCTTCACCTGTGGGAGGCTTCTGGACGAAATTATAAACTTCCCTTATCATACGGCTGGAACACTAGTGGTGGGGTCACCCGTGTCTACCCATACTCACTTTGATCTTCTCATGCTTTGTTAGTTACCTCTTACTTATTAAACCCCAAATTTCACCCATTTTCATATTCTCTCATCTGACATACAACCCAAACCCTCCCTTGAATCTCTCCATCAAAATCAACCATAGAAATGAAAAGAAAAGTATATACTTGCGAACAACTTATCATTCTTAAGTTAGAAACAAGGGAAGGGACACCTAAACATGAAATCTTACCTTGAAATGCTTTGAATTTGGTTCTATGATGAAGAACAAGTTAAGAGAATTTGGCTTTTGGTGAGGGTGTGATTTTGATGTTTGGCTACAAATGAGAGGAGTTTACATATTTTCACTTTATATGTAAATGAAATCAATGGTGGTGATTTAATCTCACAAGATCAATGGTCACATTTTTGCCTAAAATGGATGGTTAAGATTGACATGGATGGTCAAGATTGCCCTTAGGTGGATGGTGACTTGGCACCGTAATGATGATTTTCATAATCACCAAAATGCATATGGACAAGGTGATGGAAAAGTGGATTAGCTTAGTGTGAGGCCTCGCCCTCGCCCGAGCACCGGTCCGATCCGCCGAGGGATCGAAATGCTCTTTGGGAGAAACTCCACGATTGGAACTCGCTGTGAGTTCAAAAAATTGATTTGTGTATTTTGAAAGTTGAAAAGTGAGTCGCCACTTTAATTTATTTATTTTACTTGGGAAAATTAAAGAAAACCTAACATGGTTGACTCCAAAAATAATTTGATTTATCCCAATGGAAAAGTGCACCAATCCGTGAGTGACTAAGGAGGGCTCGGGGATCAGGTTTCGGTAATTACACAATTAAGAAAATATAATTTTCTTTAGTTTGGCTAGAAATGTAAAATAACTCTTGAAAATGAATTTTTGTGTATGCATGAACAGGAATATAATGATGAATGAACAGATATATATATATATATATATATATATATATATGATGTGATGGAATGACAATAACAAATAAATAGGCAAGATATATCCTACTTAATTATTAAAATATCAAAACAAGTGAAATAAAGGGGATCTTTCCTGTAGCCCTTATGGGTACTAAGAAAAGAACACATTCCCCAACTAAACCAATAAAAATTATAAGCAAAAGGTTAATGCGAAAAAATAAAAGTAAATAAATAAATAAAATAAATAAGTGAAATGTTGATAAAAAGATTTTGGAGTTGATGCCCTTCAGAATGGCAGCCTGCATATCCTACTGAATAGGAATCAAACCCCATGCAGTTCTCCCTTCTTGTGAAGGAGGGGTTTTAAAAATGTGTTGGTTTTCTTATTAACTTAATTCTGATTTTTAAATTAATAAGTTTTTAGATCTTTTCAGTTTTAGACCTAAAGAGAATTCTAGATCTGAATTTAGAATTTTAAAATAGAAAAGGGATTATACCTTTGTTTTTCTTGGCTTTCGTACGAATGGAACTAGTTTTGCTCCGAATCTCAACTCCACCTTGAATTCAAAGGAAGCTTGGAATCTGGATCTAGAAGTAGCAAATGTGTGAGTATAACAAAAATATGCTTTGAAATATGCCTCAATTGCTTCGAAATGATCTAGAATGCTTTAGAATTCGTTGGAAATCATGCCAAATGAGGTTGGAGGAGGCTCCTATTTATAGAGCTACCAGAGGAGGATTCAACGGTACGGACGGTGGCGTCGGCGGCATGGCCAACGCGCTGGCCGTCCGGGCGGGCACGGCAGGGAGGCCTGCCTGGCAGCATCAATTTGGTGTTGCTTGTGGCGGCATACCAGGAGTGCCGGTGGCACGAAATGCATGCCCCCTTCTGGGCTGCATGGCAAATGTGCCTCCTAGACGACAGCGCGCCACTTCATGCGGTTTGACCTGTTTTCATCCATTTCGGGCCCATTTCAATTTCAATTTGAGCTTGGTTTGATCCTATAGGTTCGTGATTGAAAAGCAGTTGACTGGAGGAGGAAAGATTCAGGAAATTTATTTTGCTACGGGACACTGCCCCGCACCCCGCAAGGGGTGCTGCCCCTTTAACCCCTGCCCACTAACCGGCTAGCGGGACCGCCGTATGCATAGCGCCCTATTCTTAGTAGGTGTCAAGCTGTAGCTGGATCAGGAGGTGCAAATTTGAGGGTTCACAGCTTCCCCCTCATCAGAATTGGCTTTAAGCAAAAGGTGATTCTGATGATAGTGAACCTTGGTAAAAGATGCCATGTCAGACTTTGGGCTTATGCTCTTGCAACATCAGATTTTTGGCTTATATGTTCTTTTGCCATATCAGATTCTAGGCTGTACCATGTCAGATTCTCGGTTATACCATGTCAGACTCTGGGCTTGTGATACCTGCTTGTGCTTATCATGCATGAGGACATTCATGCTTTATGCAAACTGAACCTTATGAACGACAAATAAGGTTTAAAGATATGAACCTGTTGGGAGAGGGCCCATAGGATAAATGATGTTTTATCAATGGCTATTGGTTTGACCTTGGCGTCGGATGTGAGAAAGGTGATCTTTAATTGTTTGGAGATAAAAATGCTCTGGTGAATTTTAATCAAGGCAATCTGTTCTGCCTAGACTTTAAAAGATTTAGAGATTTGGTCCACCTAGGGAATTCAAATTGGTTTAGCAAGGCCATCTATTTGGCCCTACTATTGGAGAGATTATGATCAAAGTTATCTGTTTGACTTTGATGTTTGGGAAGATTGGGATCAAAGCTATCTGTTTGGCTTTGGTGGTTGGGTAGTCAAAATTATCTATTTGGCTTTAGTGGTTGGGAAAGTTGGGATCAAAGCCATCTGTTTGGCTTTGGTATTAGAAGGATTAGGATCAAAGCTACATGTTCGGCTTTAGTATTGGGAGTATTATAGTCAAAGCTATCTGTTTAACTTTATTGGTTGGGAAAGTTTGGGTCAAAGCTATTTGTTTGGCTTTGTTGGTTGGGAAAGTTGGGATCAAAGCTATTTATTTGGCTTTGGTGATTGGGAGGACTATAGTCAAAGCTATCTGTTTGGCTTTGTTGGTTGGGAAAGTTGGGATCAAAGCTATTTGTTTGGCTTTGGTGGTTGGGAGGATTATAGTCAAAGCTATCTATTTGGCTTTGTTGGTTGGGATCAAAGCTATCTGTTTGGCCTTGATGTCAGGAGGAATAGAATCAAAGCTACTATTAAGCTTTGATGTTAAAAAAGCAGGGATCAAAGCTATCTGTTCGGCTTTGGTGTTAGAAGGATTAGGATCAAAGCTATCTGTTCGGCTTTGCTGTTAGATTTAGAAAAGGTTATATCTCTGAAAGACGAGGGATGTGGGAATTTTGATATGGGTGGCTTGACCCGGTTTGCCCATTGAAAGTTATGGTTAAGGATTAGTCCTTGTAGGGAAAGGTCTTGGCTAAGGAGGGTAGGTCAGGTGAAGGAAATCCATTTAAAAGGCTTAATCTAATTTTGCCTTAAAGGAGATCATAGGCTTCATAAATGAAGGCCTTCTGGGAGTGGGCTTCATTGTGAAGGCTTTTAGGGAGTGGGCTTCAAGGTGAAGGCTTTTGGATTTAGACTTCTTCACGAAGGCTTTTGGATTTGGGCTTCATGGTGAAGGCTTTTAGATTTGGGCTTCTTGATGAAGGCTTTTGGTTTAAGGTTCTTGATGAAGGCTTTTGGTTTAGACTTCATGGTGAAGGCTTTTGGATGTGGGCTTCTTCATGAAGGCTTTTGGATTTGGGCTTCATGGTGATGGCTTTTGGATTTGGGTTTCATGGTGAAGGCTTTTGGTTTAGGCTTCTTAATGAAGGCTTTTGGATTTGGGTTTCATGTTGAAGGCTTTTGGATCGAAAGCTTTTTGGGAGTGGGCTTCATGGCGAAGGCTTTTTAGATTTAAGCTTCATGGTGAAAGCTTTTTTTGGGAGTTATGCCTCAACTTCTGGTTTTGCCAAGGAAACTTGATTTAAAGATGATAAGCCTTGATAGACTTGGGAATTTTGGTTCTACTTATTTTGAGATTATGCTCAAGGAATGGATGGTATGTGGTATGATTTGCCGATGAGGCTTGGGATGGAATAATATGATTTCATAAAATTTGAGAATGATTTGAGGGTAGGCTGAAACTTCTGAAAAGAATTATGGAGGTTGTATGATTTTGCTTTTTGTAGCATGAATCATGGAAAAGAGCAAGTCAAGCTTTTCTTGTTATTTGAGACTGAAGAGACTCTTAGAGTGACACTTAATTGTAAATTGCACTAGTTGAAATAAAGAACCCTTAGGAATGGCTAAAGGGATAGTAGAAGAACATAAATATGCTTCCAAATGAGAGATGAGGATATGATAGACTGGAGATATATATGAGGGATTGTGCCTTAGCTCTTTGAGCTAAGCGATGAGATGGATTGACAATAGATGATGACTTTGGAAGACATGCCCCCATTGTAGGATAAGGGCATAAAAGATAAAATATCCTTAAAAAATGAACCTTTGGTGAGGAAGGATGACTCTAGAGACATGAGATAAGACAGATTGATTGAAGATGATTTGACAACTTTGGACATGAGGAAGGAGACTTGGATGAGCTTTCTCTTTCTCTCCCTCTCTCTTAGCTCTAACTTTTGCCTAAGCCACCCTTTTTAAGTTTTCAGCTTAGCAAGCTTGTATTTAGGAGAAAATATTCCACCCTAATTTGGCCTGATGCTTTGAGGAGCTCTGGCCTTTGAATTCTAGATTTGACAATGGTCTTTTCTGAACTTGTCACCTTTGTTGAGGTGCATTGTTTGATTACCTAATGTGCAATAGGTAATTCCATTTGATTTGCTCTTTATGCTTCAACTATTTGACCTTCTTTGATTAGGTACAATTGTTGATGGCACCTCAAATTCTAACAAGTGCTAATAGTGGTGGATTTGACTGTTTGTTCATTTCTCTCTTTTTTCCTCTTTTTCTTTTTCTCTTTTTTTTTTCATTTTTTTTATGTCTCATCCATGCTGAACTAAACAAGGAAGACAAAATGAAAATGCATGTGCATTACTATAAAGGAAACTTTATTGCAAGATGACAAAAGAAACCGCTATGGTTGACGATAATAAAGAAAAAAAAGATGACAGACTCCAACTCAAATTTGGACTCAGACTTAGACTCAGGTTTAGAATTCGAATTCAATCTCAGATAGGTCAGATTAGCTGAACTTTAACTACTCCATGACATGCCTTCTAAGGCTAAGGTAAGGTGGGGTTGAGTTAGGACTAGATTCCTCATCACTGTTCAAGTTGGTGGTGGGGAATTCAGCTTAAAATGATTGACTTTGGATGCAATCTTCAACTTTTAATGCAGTTGCAACCAAAGCTCTGAAGGTGGGTAGATATTGTGTTAATAAGTGGGCTCTATAGGTGGGAAGTAGATTCTTGACAATGATATCTACTTGTTCTTTCTCGATTGGCCTGTTTACCATTTGAGCAGCTTTAGCCCTCCACCTTGTAAGGAACATGGAAAAGGACTCATCTGGAAGTTGTTTTGTGGTTTCTAAGTCCCTTCTTGTAATGTCCACTTCACTATTGTAGTGGTACTGTTTAACAAATGCCTTGCAAATGTCCTCCCAAGTCTGTTTTTGGGTGTCATCCAAGTTAATAAACCATCTTAAGGCAGGATCAGTAAGAGTTTGATGAAAGAGTTGAGCAAGGAGCTCGTTGTTGATACCAAAAGGATGCATTGCCCCCACGTACATTTTTAAATGGATCTTGGGGCACGTAGTACCATCAAATTTGTCCAAATTCGGCATCTTGAACTTTGACGGAACTCTTGCATTGGGAAATAAGCTCAGGGAGCCTATATCAACTAGGTTCTCTTTCTTCTTCAAAATTTTTAGCATTTTTTCCATGTGCTTCACTTTTTCCATGAAGGCTATGATTTCAGGGTTGAGTTCCTTCCTTTGGAAAGGATCCGCGGGTCGAGAAGTGAGAGTAGGGGTGAAGTTTGGTGGTTGAACTATCATGGGTTGATAGAGTGAGTTATTTCTGAGAAATTCAGGTGATGAAATAGGTAGTGGTAGAATGATGTCGGTGTTTGCAGGTTCTTTGTCTTTGGATTCAACTCTGGAAGTGGATCCATAAACAGGATAAAAGGCGGGTTTGGGTCAGCTTTGAATGGTTTTGGGTCAGTTGGGTTTTAAGCCAGGGAGGCTTGTTCCAGCATGGTACGGACATCCTCCATGATAGCCCTCCTTTGGGCTTTGAGCATGTCTTGGAAAAGGGCTTCTTACCTTTTCATCACAGTTTCCTAGTGTTCAGAGAGCTTAGCAAGAAGCTCATCAAAAATTTCATCAGCTCTAGTAGTGGTGATCTCATCTCTGGCAATAGATATCTTGTCAACCTTTGAAAGGGAAAAAGAACTGGGTTAGTATCCAGCTTTGGAAAAAAAGGTTACAGGGAGGTGTGACAAACCAAAAGATCTTAGCTTTAATGATAGTGAATGACAGTGTTTTGTGGTTAGGTTGACTATGTATGGGTAAAGATGAGGGTAAAGGTGTATGATGTTAGCTAGGTATGTATTTAGCTAAGGGAGCTAGGTCAAATTTTAGCTTTGGGTGGCTAGATCATATTTTAGCTTTGAGTGGCTAGGTCAGAATTTAGCTTGGGGTGGCCAGGTCAGATTTTAGCTTTAAGTGGCTAGATCAGAATTTAGCTTTGGGTGATTAGGATAGTTGGGTGATGGGTTCGACTAGATCATGGGCTTAGATGGGCCATAGGCTTGGATAGTGATGTAAGAGATGAAACCTAGTCAGCATTTAGTTTAGGTAAGGATTAGAGTGATGCTAAGTCAGTATTTAGCTTTGGTAAGGATGGTTAAGGATAATGCTATATCAGTGTTTAGCTTGGGTAAGTACTATGAAAGATGAAAGCTAGATCAGTGTTTAGCTTGGGTAAGAGTTGTAAAAGATGAAAGCTAGATTAGTATTAAGCTTTGGTAAGAATTATGAAAGATAAAGCTATGTCAGTGTTTAGCTTGGATAAGAATTATGGAAAAGGATGAGGGTACCATAGATGGGTTTATTTTTACCATGAGTTTGACATGGGTTTGGATAGGACTAGATCATGAGTTTAGGTGGACCATGGGCTTTGGGTTTTGACCATAGGTTTAGGTGGACCATAGGCTTTGGATGTTGACCATGGGTTTAGGTGGACCATGGGTTTTGAGCTTTGACCATAGGTTTAGGTGGACCATGGGCTTTGGGGGTTGACCATGGGTTTAGGTAAACCATGGGCTTTTGGGTTTTGACCATTGGTTTAGGTGGACCATTGGCTTTTAGGTTTTGACCATGGGTTTAGGTGGACCATGGGGTTTTGGGTTTTGACCATAGGTTTAGGTGGACCATGGGCTTTGGGGCTTGACCATGGGTTTAGGTGGACTATGGGCTTTGGGTGTGAAGGTGTTTGGATAGGTTTTTGACTCTTCACAAAGTTCAAGCTATGCATGCATGTATGCATGAATGAAAAGGTTTCATGATAATGATATACCAAGTTTAGTATTATGGTGCATAAAATCCTAAAGGAGGGTTCTATGAGTCATTACATGAAAGGGTTAGGGTGGTTTGAAGGGAACCCATACTAGAGATGCGATATACCTAATCACATGTGAGACAAGGAGCCTCGCGTGGGTCCAATGGTACGTGCATACTCGTTACACCTCTAAAAGGATTAGAGGATACGTCGTGGGCTGTATGATTTCACTATTGGCAAGCAGACCTAAGGAAGGTTACCCACTCGATGTTACTTTCTATCCTTTGTTTTCCTAGGAAACTAGGGTTTCTGGACAAGGAGTTCGATGTAGTGATGCATGAAAGAGTTATTTTGCTTTTAAAGCCAAACTTGGTATTATACCAAAAGTAATCCACTTTACTTTTTATTTGAAAAAGATTTTAAGTCCCTAATGGAGTCGCCAACTGTGAGGCCTCGCTCGAGCATCGGTCCGATCCACCGAGGGATCGAAATGCTCTTCAGGAGAAACTCCATGATTGGAACTCGCTGTGAGTTTGGAAAATTGATTTGTGTATTTTGAAAGTTGAAAAGTGAGTCGCCACTTTAATTTATTTATTTTAATTGGGAAAATTAAGGAAAACCCAACATGGTTGACTCCAAAAATAATTTGATTTATCCCAATGGAAAAGTGCACCAATCCGCGAGTGACCAAGGAGGGCTCAGGGATCAGGTTTCGGTAATTACACAATTAAGAAAATATAATTTTCTTTAGTTTGGCTAAAAAAGTAAAATAACTCTTGAAAATTAATTTTTGTGTATGCATGAACAGGAATATAATGATGAATGAACAGATATATATATATATATATATATATATATATATATATATATATATATATATATATATATATATATATATATATATATATATATATATATGATGTGATGGAATGACAATAATAAATAAATAGGCAAGATATATCCTACTTAATTATTACAATATCAAAACAAGTGAAATAAAGGGGATCTTTCCTCTAATCCTTATGGGTACTAGGAAAAGCATACATTCCCCAACTAAACCAATAAAAATTATAAGCAAAAGGTTAATGCAAAAAAATAAAAGTAAATAAATAAATAAAATCAATAAGTGAAATATTGATAAAAAGATTTTGGAGTTGATGCCCTTCAGAATGGCAGCCTGCTTATCCTACTGAATAGGAATCAAACCCCACGCAGTTCTCCCTTCTTGCGAAAGAGGGGTTTTAAAAATGTGTTGGTTTGCTTATTAACTTAATTCTGATTCTTAAATTAATAAGTTTTTAGATCTTTTCAGTTTTAAACCTAAAGAGAATTCTAAATCTGAATTTAGAATTTTAAAATAGAAAAGGGATTATACCTTTGTTTTTCTTAGCTTTCGTGCGAATGGAACTAATTTTGCTCTGGATCTCAACTCCACCTTGAATTCAAAGGAAGCTTGGAATCTGGATCTAGAAGCAGCAAATGTGTGAGTATAACGAAAATATGCTTTGAAATATGCCTCAATTGTTTTGAAATGCTCTAGAATGCTTTAGAATTCATTGGAAATCATACCAAATGAGGTTGGAGGAGGCTCCTACTTATAAAGCTGCCAGAGGAGGATCTGACAGTATGGATGGTCGCGTCAGCGCGGCGCTGGCGGCATGGGCGGCACGGCCGACGTGCTGGCCGTCCGGGAGGCATGGCAGGCGTGGCGCCTACCTGGCGGCATCAATTCAGTGCCGCCTGTGGCGGCATACCAGGAGTGCCGGTGGCAAGAAATGCGTGCCGCCTTCTGGCTGCACGACAAATGTGCCTCCCAGACGACAGCGCGCCACTTCGTGCGGTTTGACCTGTTTTCATCCATTTCGGGCCCATTTCAATTCTGATTTGAGCTTGGTTTGATCCTATAGGTTTGTGATTGAAAAGCAGTCGACTGGAGGAGGAAAGATTCAAGAAATTTATTTTTCTATGGGGCACTACCCCACACCCCGCAAGGGGCGCTGCCCCCTTGACCCCTACCCACTAACTGGCAAATGGGACTACCGTATGCGTAGCACCCTATTCTTAATAGGTGTCAAGCTATAGCTGGATCAAGAGGTGCAAATTTGAGGGTTCATACTTAGGTGTCAAAGTTGACAATAGTCAACAAAAATGGCTATCATCCAAATGGTGACTAACCTAACCTAACCTCACTTTAACCCTTAGTTAACTTATTCTAACCCTAGTTGAGTTAAGTCCCACCAAATTTGGACCTTGGTGGGCTGGCCAATCCATAGGCTTAGGTCTTGAGTCTAAGGCCTATTAACAAGCCCGTCTAAACATGTTTTCCGAACCTAAAATTTTTCGTAGCTTTTTCCTTTCCCTTTCACTTGGCATTTTAATTCCTACCTTTCCATAATAAACTCAAACTATGACATATTGCCTTAAATTAACTCAATAAAATGCATATGAACATTCACACTTCATAAAGATACACAATCATGACTTAACATCAAAAAGGGTTTCTTCATCCCATTACCATATCATTGGTACTATGTTCATTGAAATTTATACTTTATGGTATTATTATAACTCTAATGAGCTATGGAAATCTTGGGTATTACATTTTACCCTCCTTAAAAGAATTCATCCATAAATTTTAAAAACTTACCTGTTGTCTGAAATAAGTACGGGTACCATTGTAGCATATCGTTCTCACTTTCCCATGTGCATTTCTCCACATTGTGGTTACGCCATTGCACTTTCACCATCAGTACCTCTTTGTTTCTCAGCTTCTTTACTTGGCGATCCAAAATGGCAATTGGAACTTCTTCATAGGAAAGGTCTCTATCAATCTCAATATGCTGGGGTTGCAATACATGCGATGGATCAGATACATACTTCCTCAACATCGACACATGAAAAATTGGATGTACGTGTTCCAGTGCAGGTGGTAGTGCTAATATTTATGAAACTTCTCCTACCTTATCGAGAATCATGAAAGGTCTGATGAATCGAGGAGATAACTTTCCCTTCTTGCCAAATCTTATCACTCCCTTCATTAGTGAAACCTTCAAGAATACATGGTCCCCTACCGCAAAGTGAAAATCCTTCCTCTGAAGATCAACATAACTCTTATGATGACTAAAAGCAATTTTTAGTCTCTCTTGGATAACCTTTACCTTTTTTGTGGCTTCTCTTACCATGTCAAGGGCTTCAAGATATTTATCGCCAACCTCCGTCCAACATATCGGAGATCAACACTTTCTACCGTATAATGCTTTGTAAGGCACCATTCCTACAGAAGAATGATAACTATTATTGTATGCAAATTCAATAAGTGGAAGGTGCTTATCCCAGCCACCTCCAAAGTCCAGAACACACATGCAAGGCATATCCTCTAGTGTCTAAATTATTCTTTTAGATTGTCCATCTATCTATGGATGGAAACTAGTGCTGAAGTCGAGTTGTGTTCTTAATGCCTATTGCAATCTTTGCCAAAATCTCAAAGTAAACTGGGTACCTTGATCCAAAATAATCGAGAGTAGAACTCTATGCAATCTCATGATATCATCAACATAAATATGAGCATAATCAATCACTTTATATGTGGTCTTTACTTCAATGAAGTGTGCTGACTTCGTCAGTTGGTCTACTATGACCCAAATAGATTCATAACCTTTTATCGTCCTAGGTAGTCCTACTATAAAATCCATAGTAACACGTTCCCACTTCCACCCTGGCAATTTTATCTCCTGAAGTAATCCAGAAGATTGTTGATGTTCGAATTTCACCTACTGACAAGTGAGATAAGAAGCAATAAACTTCGCCACATCTTTCTTTAATCCCGGTGACCAATACGAACCTTTAACATCACGGTACATTTTAGTGGTACCTAGATGAACACTATAAGGAGACTAGTGTGCTTCCTTCAAAATCCTCTCTCTTAGCCCTTCTACATTTGGCACATAAAGCCGATCACTATATTTCAAAATGTCTTCTTCTACTTTAAACTCTAGAGCTTGTCCTTTTTCTAAATCTTCTTTAATTTTCACCAAATGAGGATCTCGACTCTAAAAGGTCTTGATTTCATTAATAAGCTTCGGCTTCATTTAGAAGTAACCTAACAATACTTGTGAATCACTTACCTCCAATTGCAAGCCTTCATCAAACATCTGCTTTAACTCCCTCACTATAGGTCTCCTTCGTCTCGCTACATGAGAAAGACTACCCATGGATTTTCTACTAAGAGCATCTGCAACAACGTTAGCTTTACCAGGATGATAGAAGATCTGACAATTATAGTCTTTCAGTAACTTTACCCATCGTCGCTATCTCAAATTTAAATCCCTTTGCTTTAAAATATATTGAAGGCTCTTATGATTAGTATAGATCTCACACTTCTCCCCATACAAATGGTGTCTCCATATTTTTAAAGCAAAGACAACCACTACCATTTCTATATCATGAGTAAGATAATTCACTTCATGTCTCTTCAATTGCCTAGATGCATAGGCAATAACCTTCCCATTCTGCATTAGTACATACCCTAAACCAACTCTTGAGGCATCACAGTATATAGCAAAACCTTCATCTCTATAAGGTAAAGCTAATACTGGAGCTGAAATCAATAGATCTTTAAGCCTTTGGAAACACTCCTCACAAGTTTCATCCTACTTATATCTAACCTGCTTCCTAGTAAGCTTTGTTAATGCTGAAACTATCTTGGAGAAGTCTTTTATGAATCGGCGATAATAACCTGCCACCCCTAGGAAACTCTTCACCTCTGTGACCGTAGTGGGTTGAAGCTAATTTGCTACCACTTTTACTTTCTTGGGATCCACTTTGATTCCTTCCTTACTCACTACATGTCCAAGGAAACATACTTACTCTAACCAAAAGTCACACTTTGACAGCTTGGCATAAAGCTTATGTTCCCTCAGAGTCTGCAACACCATTCTCAAATGTTCTTCGTGGTCCTCCTTACTCTTCGAGTAAATCAAAATATCATCAATAAACATGATCAAAAACCTATCTAAGAAAGGTTTGAATACCCGATTCATCAGGTCCATAAAAGCTGTTGGTGCATTGGTCAGTCCAAATGGCAACATGGTGAACTCATAATGACCATATCTCGTTCTGAATGCGGTTTTACAAATGTTTCCACCTTGAATCTTTAGCTAGTGATATCTAGATCACAAATCAATCTTTAAAAATAACTGGCTCCTTATAGCTGATCGAATAAATCATTTATCCTTAGCAGAGGATATCTATTCTTCATAGTCACCTTGTTTAACTACCTATAATCAATACATAATCTAAGAGATCCATCCTTCTTTTTAACAAACAAAAATGGAGCACCCCACGGGGAACTACTCAATCTAATAAAACCCTTGTCAAGTAAATCTTGTAGCTGAACTTTCAATTCCCTTAATTTTGAAGATGCCATCCGGTAAGGTAGTATCCATATCGGTTGAGTTCCAGGTAGGAGCTCAATCAAAAACTCAACTTCCTTATCCGGTGGCATTCCCGGCAAATCCTCTAGAAAAAAAATTAAAAAAATCCTCTACGACAGGTATCTTCTTAAGATCACTACTCTCCTTATCAACATCTACTACCTGTGCCAAAAATGCTTGGCATCCCTTCCTTAGCATCCTTTTTACTCCTACTGCGAAACTGAGATTCATAGGAAAATTACTTTAATTTCCCTGAAATCTAAATTCTAGCCTATATTCTCATTTAAAATCAATTCTTTTTCCCTAAAAGTCTAAACTAGCATTATGCTTGGCTAACCAATCCATACCCAAAATGACATCAAATCCTAATATTTCCAGTTCAATCAAGTCTACAAGAAGTTTTCTACCTTTAATTTCAACACTACAGTCTGTGTACAATTGGTCTACTATCACATCATTTCCTAGTGGTGTGCTTATAATCAAAGGTTCATGCATAACTTCCTTATTCCTTCCTAATTTTCTAGCAAAATAAGGTGAAACAAAAGAATGTGTCACACCTGAATCAAACAAGCAAATAGCACTTACAGACTAAATAGAAACAGTACTTGTAACAACATTATTCAAAGCTCCTGCTTCTTGTTAATTGAGAGCGTACACTCTTCCTCGACCTCTGCCCTTTATAGCTTTGACATTACTTAAGGATTGCCCTGATCCTCTTCCTCGTCCTCTTTGGCCATAGTCTTCCAATCGATACATCTGCATGGTAGGTTGTGATACTACTGTCATTGCTCTTTGACTGACTGTTTATGGACAATCTTTGATGAAATGCCCCATCTAAATGCATTTCAAGCATTCTTCTGAGGCTCTCTTACATCCTCCTTTATGTGGCCTTCCATATAAAACACATATAGGAGTAACTGAATTATTCGCATTACCCATTGTAGATATCATTGGACCACTACTAGCTCAAAATTGATTCTGTCCACTTCCTTATGGCTAGAAAGGGGTGGAAACAAGGAAAGTCTACTCTTGATCCCTATTCTGATAGAAACTAGCTCGCTGCTGATTACCCGATTCCTTATTCTTATTCTTTTGTCTTTGGTCCCTTTCCATTCATTCCGCTTTTTTTGCCTTATGCCTTGCCTCCATAAGCTTGCCCTTATCGATCAATTTGGCCATGGTAGGAAACTCAGTGGCCACTAGAACATGATATAATAGGGCTACCAATCCTTAAAAGAATCGGTCAACTTTACTTGCTTCTGTCAGCACAATATGAGTAGCATACTTGCTCAACCTTTTGAATTCTCGAGCATACTCTGATACTGACATCCCAGGCCTCTGCTTCAATTGTTCAAACTAAAGTGCATGATTCTGTTTCTCCCCTTCAGATAGAAATTCATTCATCAGCTCCTGTTTGAATTCTTCCAAGTAGGTGGATCATCTCCATGCAATCGCTCTTCAATATTCCTTTGAAACTAACCCATGCATCATTATGAAGTTGAATTCCTATCAACTCAATCAATTTCTCATCAAAGCGTGTCATTCTCTGGGCTATCTTATCCATTTCCTCCAAGAATTTATAGGGATCCTCCCCTTCTTCCCCTAAAAATTCTAGTGGTTTGAACTTTTTTAAATTATGCACCGTAACTCCTTCTCCCAGTAACATTCGCCTCTTCACCCTACGTGGTGCTCGTGGTACGATGGGAGGTACATCATCCACTTGTGGCACAGGTGGCACCATAAGTGGTGGTGGAACTTCTTGACGTTGACACCTTAATTCCAAAAGTTCCTACCTCATTGCTTTATATTCTCGTCCAAATGCTTCTGTATCCCCTGGTGGTCCTCATTCTCTACCACTTGCAGTATGTTGCCCAGATCGAGAAGATTCTCAATTGGTAATTCAAATAGAAGCAGCATTAGATGCTACATCTGGGACAATGCTATTAATTTCCTGGGACCCTTGTCTTTCTAGCTGAGCAACCCTATGTGGCAACATCTATGCCGAAAACAACATACACAGTGTCATTCACACATCACAATTTTTTTTTTTTGATATTCAACATACAATTTTTTCATATTTGCATGAATTACCGATTTACCTTAATTATATCATCTCATTAATCATACCCATAAAATTTAGCCATTACATGTGATTCATAAAGCAAAGTCATTATCATAGATACCCTTTTTCCATATAAACATACTCATTGTTATTCCTTCATTTTGTAATTTACACACCTATGTACAAGTACTACTTACTATAACATTCTTTTAGTCATCCTACTTTTAGATCATCCATACTATTTTTGTACATATAACCATACCATACCCAAAATGTGATTATGGTATACTCATCCATGATCTATATCACTAATCTTCAGAGTTCCTCTCATCATTGGAGGCCTCTCTCTCTCTCGGCCCCACCTGCCTACGACCTGTAGACATCATAAATGAGGATAACAAATGTCTCCTTATAGAACACCTCTCCTCTGAGTGGTCAAACCTCCCACATGTAGCACACAGATACTCAGGAAATCCTGGCATTAAATCCCTAAGAGGTGGAATTGGGTCTGCCTCTGGATTCCTATACATATTATTAACCCTTGCTAGTTCCCACTTCAAGTCCCTCACTATCCTTCTCAAATTAAGTACCTCATCTTGTAACATGTGTAGCTCTCCCATAATCTCTTCATTCCTAGCCTTCATCCTAGCTACCCAAATACGATCAGGATCCTCCTTTGGATCAATCTCCTCCGAGTCAGGATATGCAACTGAAGTTGCATCAGATACATCCCTTTCCTCATTAGGATTATGAATCCTCAGCATCTACACATTACCAGTTACAAACAACATTTTCACAACTCAGTAATACTATGTAATAACAACATGTAAAATCTCACAAATATCACAGAAAGATGATAACCTAATGTAATATGTTAACGTAGATCTGACCTAACAAGATACTTTACAAATAACAATGAATCCTATGCTCCATAGTTTAACTTATAACCTGAAATAAGTATAAAGACCTAAATATTCGCTTTGATACCACCTTTGTCATGACCCATCTTTAAGCCATGACTATCCTAGGGTATAGGGAGACTTAAGGTCACCTAAACTCGTAGAACCCTCATATAAGTTATTAAGTTGTTAGGAAAACCATGCTACCCTTATCCCAAGATTGGAATCGAGATAACCACTCCTTATCATTAATTACCATATTATTCATCTATAAGATAACATTTATCATTATTTTAGTTATAACCCATTCATACATTACTCAAATACTTAGAATAGAGTAAAATAATATCAACCCATATACATACTATGAATATCCTAAATTACATCATTATTACAGACCTTACAATCCATGGAGCTCTAGACTGAAAGTTTCAAAATATAACATAGTATATACAACATAACACCAAAATAGGAGTGCAATTTCTAAGCGGAGATACAGAACTTAGAATTTACCTTGCCGATCTATCAGCTAGTCCTAAAAATGAATAACAACTATGAGGTGAGACAAAACTCAATGAGTACAGAATAATATCAAAAGGTTAAACAATAGTGCATACTCAAAAGAGATTCTTTATAGCAATAAAGTAAAGTGGATCAGAAATTATTTCTATGAAACAATTTCCCATATGTAAGAATCAATTTTTGTATCTTTAGTAGAATAATTCATTTCTTGGAAATGGTGTGTTTCCCCTATAATCAATCAAGTGGTGGCATACGCCTTGCTCACTCCCATAAACCTTGTCACATGTACAACTGATGAGGCCATACGTACTGGAGACATTAAACCCTTCCCAGCTAGGGTTCGAATATTCTTCACCCTATTCGTGGGTCTATTACCATTGTGCATAATGTCTGATGTATTGCCCCACATCAGAAGGGTATTCTGCTTATCATGGTACCATTACAATGTCTTTCCTTTCTATCCATGAAATCATTCAATGGATAAAATATCAATAACAATTAGATTCTCATTATTGGTCACATTATGATATCAAAACAATATAGGCTCTTTTGGCCAAGTGCCAAAAAGAAATGTATGATTCACTTTGGCTCAATAATAAAGAAAGTAAATGATGCTTGCTAAAGAATTGCAATGCATTCCAAATTAGAAATAAATTAACATATATGCTTATATTTAAAGCTCAAGTTGAAAAATATTATTAAGTACTCACCTTCTACTCCTCTGCTCCTATATTGACAACTTAACGCAAACTATAACGAGGCTCCTCGGTATCTCGAGCAATGCCTTTGCCTTTCGATTCTATAAACACATCTAAACAATATACATCAATTTCTATTCCTTTTACCTTCTAACTAAACTCTAACCATTTCATATAAACATATCATTCATCAATGTCTTATATCATAGGATTACAAATGAGGAAATCTATAAAATATAATAAAATAATCTAGTATTAAGTCATGAATACTAAGACCAACTATTCTAATATGGCTAAAAACATGGCTTCCCATGGGTGAAACCTCAGCAATGCCTCCACTCGTGGGAGGCTTCTAGATGAAATTCTAAACTTCTCTTATCACACGGCTGGAACCCCAGTGGTGGGGCCACCTGTGTCTGCCCATACTCACCTTGATCTTCTCATGCTTTCTTTGTTACCTCTTACTTATTAAACCCTAAATTTCACCCATTTTTATATTCCCTCAACTAACATGTAACCTAAATCTTCCCTTGAATCTCTCCATCAAAATCAATCATAGAAATCAAAAGAAAAGTATAACTTGCCAACAACTTATCATTCTTAGGTTAGAAACAAGGGAAGGGACACTTAAACATGAAATCTTACCTTGAAATGCTTTGAATTTGGTTCTATGATGAAGAGCAAGGTGAGAGAATTTAGCTTTTGGTGAGGGTGTGATTTTGATGCTAGGTTACAAATGAGAGGAATTTATATATTTTCACTTTATATGTAAATGAAATCAATGATGGTGATTTAATCTCACAAGATCAATGGTCACATTTTTGCCTAAAATGGATGGTTAAGATTGATCAAGATGGATGATTAAGATTGCCTTCAGGTGGATGGTGACTTGGCACCATAACAATGATTTTCATAATCACCAAAATGTATGTGGACAAGGTGATGGGAAAGTGGATCAGCTAAGGTGTCAAAGTTGATAATAGTCAATAAAGATGGCTATCATTCAAATGGTGACTAACCTAACCTAACCTCACCCTAACCTTTAATTAACTTATTCTAACCCTGGTTGAGTTAAGTCCCACCAAATTTGGACCTTGGTGGGCCAGCCAACCCATGGGCTTGGGCCTTGAGGCCAAGGCCCATTAACATGCCCATCCGAACATGTTTTTTGAACCTAAAATTTTTCATAGTTTTTTTCTTTCCCTTTTACTCGGCATTTCAATTCCTACATTCCCATATTATAATAAACTCAAACTAAGACATATTGCCTTAAATTAACTCAATAAAATGCACATGAACATTCACACTTCATAAAGATACACAATCATGCACTTAACATCAAAAAGGGTTTCTTCATCCCATCACTATATCATTGGTACTATGTTCATAGAAATTTATACTTTATGGTATTATTATAACTTTAATGAACTATGGAAATCTTTGGTATTACAGTAGGAATCAAAGAGAAACCAGCTAACTTACTTTGCAAAGCAAGGAGCAAAAGCAAAGCAATTTACTTGAAGTTAGTGCTTTTTTAGCCTCAAAGTCTGTGTGTTAAAGAGTAGAAAGACCTTATATATATAGGGGGAAGAATGAGGCATAGAGGCTAAAATTTGCAATGTGGGAGCAAAAACACGCCGGAGTTGCTGTATAAGCCTCTTCAGCACCGTAGAGGTCTCTACAGCAGTGCCACAGAAGGCTTACGGCATTACAAGAGTCTCTGCAGCAATCTCGCAGAGGTATATGGCAACTGGCTTTAATTGACCTGTTTTGCCCATTTTCGCCCGTTCTCGCTTGTTTCTCATCCATTTTTTATGATTCCAATTGCGTTGTGCTTGTTACTAAGTCCCGAATGATTTGATGATGATTTAGGAGTCTTGATTAATTCTTTTCCTGACTGAATTGTCTGTACCCCTCATTAGAATTATTTTGTCTAGTAGGTGATTCTAATTAGTGTGAACTTTAGAATGAAGAGGATGCCCTTAGTATAATTAGGAGAGTTCGGAAGAAAAAGGCAGTTCCTGTCTTGTAGAAACTAGAAGCTGCTTTCTTGTCTGATGGAAATGAAGATAATCCTATCTAGTAGGTTGTGATGATGTTAATGATGATGACCTATCTGGTAGGATATTAAAAGCAATGTTCTTGTCTGGTGGGATCTAAAAGCAATATTCTTGTTTGGTAGGAATGAAAAAGTATTGGTCTTGTCTGGTAGGAAAGATAATGACGATCTTGTCTGGTAGGATCTAAGAGCAATATTCCTGTATGGTAGGAATATCAAATCACTGGTCCTGTATGGTAGGAATGATAATGACGATCCTATCTTGTAGGATCTATAAGTAATATTCCTGTCTAGTAGGAATAGCAAATCTCTAGTCCTGTCTGGTAGGAGTGATAATAATGATCCTGTCTAGTATGATCTAAGAGTAATATTTTTGTCTGGTAGGAATAGCAAATCATTGGTCCCATCTGGTAGGCATGATCATCCTGTCTCATAGGAAAAATTATCAGCCCTGTCTAGTAGGAGTAGAATATCTATTTGTAATTATAAAAATCTTCTGTATGCTGAATGTCGAGTAATAGTGGTCAGATGCTTGGAGGAGATTATTAAGATCATATAGAAACTTGCTATTCTGAATTTTGACTTGAGATGGGTTCACTTCTACATTTCCACGTGGAAAGTTACTATACAGAAGGTACTATATAAAGGCGTGCCACCTTTTACTTTTTGTAACTTTTCTCATTTGTCAAATTTTGGTTCTCTCTCTAGAAACCATTCTCTCTGACTTCTCTCTAAAATAGCTTCCCCCTCTAGTAGTTGCCACACTAAGAGCTATCAAGTACCAAGGCATGATCCCAACCCAGCAGACTTGCCACAGGAATTGGAGCACCACGAGTCTAGTATCGGTGTCATGGTGGTATTTACCATTTTGCCCTTCTTTCCTGTTGCAATGTTGGTTCATAGAAAATATATGCATGTAAAATTTTAATTTTTTTTTACAAAGACTACAATCATTAGATTGAGAGGTGGTAGATCAAATATATTTGCCATCTCTACTTACCTAAAGACTTATCCCTTAGTCCGAGGGTTGATTAAGCCATCTGGATTGCTAGGATTTTTGTCCCTGGATTATACTCGAGAGGGTAATATTCTTTTGCTGCGAGCATTAGCAGAGAGGTGGTAGGATACCATAGATACTTTTCACTTTTCATATGGGGAGATGACCATGACCCCTTTGGACTTGACAATGTTAGTTGGTCTACCATTTTAACGTTAAACCTTAGAGCTTTATCCTACTTAGACCTCTATCTCGTTAGAGACTATGGTTGACTTATTGGGTGTTGACCCTTCACAAGGTGATCCATATATCTCCCGTTCTTGGCTTTGATGGGAGATTTACATTTATACTTATGATGTGGGAGTCCTTTCGGATGAGCAGGCCGCTCGCTTGCTAATTCTGATGATATTAGGCTGCTCATTTTACCCCACATGGAGGGCTACCATTGATTTGAACATTCTGTGCTCACTAGAGGATTTATCCATTATTAGGGAATTTGACTGGGGAGGTGCAGCTTTGTGCGTGATGTACTGAGAGATGTATGACTTGTCTCAAGGTGTGTTCATTGCTTTAGGAGGGACCCATATCATCTGGGAGGTATGCTTCTCTCTTTTCAGTTTTGTTTTGTACCCACCATCCCTATGTCTTCTAACTATTTTCCTTTGTGCAGTATTAGGCCTACGAGCACTTTCCTTTTCTTGCTCCTACTTTGAAGGATCATATAGTAAATCATATCCCAAGTGGCTATCTTTGGCGAACACAGAATCGCTGTCATCAGGAGAGATATCATTTTCACCATATTTGAGATTTCTTCTCTCGTTTAGTATCATCACAGGTATGCATACATGTTTGACATATCATCTTCATCATTCATTCCGATATTCTATTTTTCTCCCATTGTTCTTTTTTCACAGGTTCGGTGGTTTACCTTTTGCTGATAGACTTTGACTCATCACTCTATATTATGAGTCTTATATGGCTTTGTCTTTCCGCCACCTCTTTTTATGTTTCACACTAATTCCATGTTTTTCCTCAGTGAGAGAGTTCGTGGCCAGATTACAGGAGAGAGGCTTATCCCAGTTGACCCCCCTACGAAGATGTGATATAGATCGCACATCCTTGATAAGGATTCATTAGTAGCAGGCCTTCCAGTTGAGCCTTTCTTGGACCTTGAGAGTGACTATATGAGCTTTTGTATGCATCGCCTACTACCTTACGTCCCATTTCTTCCAGGATGGGCCCATTCTAGTTATAGATCTTCTGCCACTAGATCAGTTCATACTTCTGCTACTAAGAGGAGTGGTGGTCTGAGGTCTCCTGTAGATGCCCCTTCTGATAGAGCTGGACTGAGTGAGCAGGCGACTTTTCCCACCTACGTATAGGCAAAAGAGGACTTGAATTATGTTTCTCCCAATCATAGCTTGGCTTGATATGAGATCCCTCATGACCTCCCTATTGATTTTATCCCATTTCTAGATCTTATAGGTGAGGTATGTGCTTTTGCCTCCTTTATGAGCTTACTCTTTATCACTTAATACAGTTTCTTACTCATCTTTTCCTTATGTAGATCCTTGAGGATTGGGCTCGCCATAATTATGAGATGGTTCATCGCTTGAGGACAACATTGTCTGTGACTCTTATTTTGAGTGGTCGTGATGAGGAAGATGATGCAAATCGAAGGAGGAGACATAGGCGAGGCTGGCATTAGCTTACCTCTTGTCATGTAGATGTTATATTGATGCTATGTATGACTATGTATGCATGTATGCATGTTGATGCGAAACTTGAGTCATGTTCTATTTTATTTGTATGATGCATGGATGTTATGACTTGATTATGCAAGGATTTGACTTATGTATGCTATAAATGCACCATTTCTATGAATGAATGCATGGCAGGACTCCACCATCTTTCTCTTTTGCTCTCTCCCCCCTTTTTTTCACCAAATATCTCTCAAATACTACATGATCTACAAAAAGGAAGGGTCGCGGTAGCTTGCGACAATGTGCGGCAGGGGTACAGTAGTCAACCATCCTGTGTGGTGCCGTACAGCCTTATGCGGCTACTGCAGAAAAGCTTGTGGCATTGCATTAATGTTTCAAAGACACTTAAGGAAACACACGGTCTTTTGTGGCAATCCTAGTGAAAATCTTTAATTTTCCTCTATATATACCTCTCTTATGGCTTAGAATTCCTTACGACTGCAATTTAACTTTTACAACACTTTTCCTGCTTTCTTCTCTTTACTTTTCTCTCATCTTTTCCTCTAGTTTCCCTTTTTCTTTTCACTTATAGAGCCCTATTTTAGTCATTCAATGCATTTAAGGATCAAAAACCTTCAGCAAGTGGAGCACATTAAATTAGGGACTTTTGGGATTAGTGTCATGCTAACTTTAAGAGGGGTTTAGTTAGATTGGGACTTTTTGAGAGCTTGTTTGAAATTCTGAGATCCTAAGGTACATGTTTATAGATTTGGGCTAGCATGGATGAAATGTGCCATACTTTTGAAGAATTCAGTGTATTACTAGGATCTAATCCTGAAGCTGATTTGGCTACTCCTACACTAAGAGTAGGGTACTTTAATTCATTTATAAGGCTCTTAGGATTGGACACTGCAATTGCTAGCCTTATGGTCGTGAATGATTGGGTGGACCTGACTACTGCAATTATCAAGTTCATGATCCTCGAGGCTTTGAAGACAACGAATGGCAGGATTGTCGAATGAATGCTTTAGCTTTCTGTCTGACTGCCGGGTATCTCTACATAGGTTCAATTAGTTGGGGGGACATTAGGATAACTGAATTAATTTTTCAAATGGCCAAAGGTCACTCTATTGTTGGGATTATCTTAGCAGAAACAATCCTTAGTTTGGATCAAGCTTACAAAAGTGATGGGTCTTGGTCTGGGAGTCCAATCATTCTGCAGGTATGCTTTTCTTCCTCCTTTTCCTATCTCTTTCCCCTTTCCTTTCTTACTTGGCAATGTTTCTACACAGATTTGGCTAAAGGATCATCTGAAAGTGGTTGCTTCTCCTACTAAAAAGGACTACTCTATTTCATGGTACCGATCTCACACAATAATAAGGAAATTTAGTTCTGAAAAGGAATGGACTGAATGGCGGTTTAAGCTCAACCCCCAGGAATTGCTATGGCTTTGTCCTTAGTATAAGATTAAGAAGTTTATGACTATGAGTTATGGCTATAGGATGGTTTATCTGCTAGGTTTGAACATGGTGACATTTTATCAAGGAACAAGGGTGATGCGCCAGATGGGTCATGCGCAAGGAGTGCCCCTAGACGGAGCTATCTTTGAATTTACTTTTATCACTCCTACTGTGGCTAGGGCTGTTACTCATGGATGGGCCTGCAGTTTTCATGCTGTTCTTCCATCTCATTGCTTTGATAAGATAGAGGCTTACACTTTATGGTGGATTGCTACATCTTGGCCATTAGAAAAGTTAAGGAGGGGGACTTTACTTAAGGAGATAGAAGATGATACTTCTATAGGAGGGACTACTGACAATTAGGAGATCTATTATTTAGGACTTTGGGCAATTTTTTTTTTTGATTTTTTTGTTGTTTTAATGAGTAAGACTCTTAGATTCATCTTAAATCCAATTTTGAATAAAACATCATCATTATTATTTATTTTTTTGTCTCTTTTTTTTTCATTGAAACAATAAAATTTGGCACAAAAGAAATTTTATTAATGATTGAAACCACACCCAATGAGGGCTACCTACGTATCTCCTAACAAAACTTATTTCTACTATATGTTTTTTCTTATCATTTTGGAGAGTCAGGTCCATGTAGTTCTAGTTACAATGCATCATTATACAAAATATCACTTTAATTGATCTAAGTTCCAAGGGTTGGAGAATTCAATTCCATCCAAATCCATGAGAATGGCACCTCCACCTAACAGGCTGCATTTTAGCATATAAGGTCCAATATAGTTTAGTCTGAATTTGCCTCTAGGGTCATGCACTGGGGCTCGAACTTCGTTTATGACCAAGTTTCCTTCTTGTAGTCCCTTATCCCTCACTTTCTTGTTGAAATGCCTAGACAACTTTTGTTGATAACCCTATAGTCGATACAACGCATCTATCCTCTTTTATGTGATAGCATTGAACTGATTGTGATAACTTTTAATCCATTCTGTTACATCTATCCAACTTTCTCTCATGATCCTGGCTGATTTGATTTCCAACTCAATTGGTAGCACGATTTCCATTCCATATACCAATGAGTAAGCAGTTGCACCAGTTGGCGTATGGATGGAAGTCCTATATCCCTACATAGTAAATGGAATTGTTGATGCAAGTGTTTGTGATTATTAGTCATTTTTTGTAGAAGGGAATTGACGGTCTTATTTGCTGCTTCAACTTCCCCATTAGTTTATGGTTGATAAGGAGATGATCTGTGATGCTAGATCTTTTCCTTTTTCAAGAGCTGAACTACTTCTTTCTGAAAATGAAACCCATTATTTGTAATAATCTCAAATGGTACTCTAAACCTACAAAGGATGTTAGTTTGGATGAAATGAGCCACTCTTTTAGAATCTAGTACCTGGTAACGTGCCGCTTCTACCCACATTGTGAAGTAACCAACTACTATAAGGATGTATTCATGACCAATAGATGATTTAGGATTTATTCTTCCCATGACATCAATGCCCCAAGTTGCAAACGACTAAGGAGTAGTTATGGGCTATAAGGGCATAGGAGGTTGCTTATGTAGCTTGGTATAAATCTAGCATTTATAACATTTTTTGCACAAACTTTGCGCAATCTTCATCATAGTGAGCCAAAAATATCCTAGATTTGCAATTTTTTGAGCTAGTGCTATCCCATTCATATGCGGCCCTTCTTCCCCTCTATAAACCCATTCAATGATTTGTTGTGTTTCCTCTTCAGTCACACATCTCAGGTGTATGTTATCCCAGGCCCTTTTATATAAAACATCTCCGTTTGGCAGGAAATTGCTGGCTAATTGTCTTAAAGTCCTCTGTTCTAATTTAGAAGCCCTTTCTGGATACTTTCCATTCTTGAGATAGTTGAAGATGTCCTAAAACCAGAGTTTCTGATCAACCAATTGAATATTCATGCACAAAGTATAGTACCCTAGTTCTTGCTTCACTTTAATTACCACAAGTTTGATTATTTCCCCATCTCTTATGTCTAGCATTGATGCAAATGTTGCTAGAGCATTTGCAAAATTGATTCTTGGCATGAGGTAAATAATGGAAAGATAATTGATGAAAGTTTTCTGTGAGATCATCCAAGCGCTTATGTAAGGAACTAAATGCTCTTCTCTTATCTTCCATTTCCTAAGTGCTTGGGACATAATCAGATTTGAATCTCCATAGACCTCCAGGTAATCAATCATTAAATTCATAGTAATCTCCAAGCCAACTATGCAGGCTTAATACTCTGCCTCATATTTGTCACTTCAAAAGCTAGCTTGATAGCCATAGGCAAATTTTCTCCCTTCGGGGTGACTATAACAATTCCAGCACCCTACCCTTTGCTATTAGTTGTACCATTAAATAACAATTTCTAGACTTCAGGCTTAATTTGCATGAACTCTTCATCAGGAAATTCTGGCTTTGACCAATTATTATCTATTGGGGCCGTGGCTAATTGATATGCTATCACAATCCCTTTTATAGCTTTCCTTTGGATATACTTCAAATCAAAAGCTGCGAAAATCGCCATCCATCTTACCATTTTACTATTAAGAACTAGTCTCTCTATGAGAAACTTTAAGGTACTCTTGTCAGCTAGGACATGGGTAGTATATGAACTTAAATAATGTTGAAGCTTATGACATACCCACACCAAAACAAGGCATAACTTCTCGATTTGATTATACTTGAGTTCATGAGCGAGCATGCACTTACTTAAGTAATAAATGGCATTCTCTTTATATGATTCAGTAGCAATTTGGGCGAGTATTTCCCCTATGGCTTCTTCTGTGATGGAAAGGTACAGTAGTAGAGGCTTTCCAAGTCTTGGTGGTTGCAATACAAGAGGACTTAGCAAGTACTCTTTGATTTTCTTAAAAGCTTTTTGGCAATCATCATTCCATTGCTTAGAGGTTCCCTTTTTTAACAACTTGAAGATTGGACCATAGATGTCAGCTAATTGAGCTATGAACCGGTTAATGTATTGTAGTCATCCAAGGAAGCCTCTAATTTCTTTTTCTATTTTAGGTGTTGGCATTTCCAAAATAGCTTTTGACTTTGCCGGATCCACTTCTATTCCCCTTTTGCCAACCATGTACCCTAAGGACACTCTAGATGATGCCCCAAATATACATTTGGTAGGATTTAGCTTGAGATTATATTGGCGGAGTCTAGAGAAAAATTGCCTCAAGGCATATAGGTGATCCTTCGCTGTTTCAAACTTGATTACCATGTCATCAACATATACCTCAACATCTTTATGTATCATGTCATAAAACATTATGGTGGCCATTCTCTGATAAGTCACCCCTGCATTCTTCAACTCAAAAGGCATAACTCGATCGCAGTACATACCCCACTCAGTTACAAAAGCAGTTTTCTCTTTGTCAAAAGGATAGACCTGAATCTAGTTGTACCTCACATATAAATCAGTCAAGGAGACTACTTCATATCCGGCCATGCTATCAACTAACAAGTCAATATGAGGCAATGGAAAATCATCCTTGGGGCAAGTTTTGTTTAAATCCTGATAATCCACACACATCTTGATTTTTCCCATTTTTCTTCGGCACTGGAACTATGTTAGCTAACCAATAAGATACGTGATTGGCTCAATGAACCCATTGCCTAATTGCTTGGTGACTTCTTCCTTGATCTTTAAAGATAACTTTGGCTTCAGTCATCGCAGCTTCTGTTTGATGGGCTTTACATGCTCATAAGTAGGAATTTTATGAATAGCTGCAGCTGGATCCAACCCAGTCATATCCTTAGGTTCCCAAGCAAAGCAATCTAAGAATTCTTGAATCATTTTACTCAAGCTGTCCCTGTCATGACATGATGATGCAATGAATGTAGTTTTTGGCTTTTCATTTGTGCCAAAAATTATTGATTCTTTGCCATTTTTTATTTCATTTAATATTTCATTCAAATTGGATTCAAGATAAGGAAAAGGAAAGGAAATAGGAAACATAGGATCATAAGAAGAAAACTTGAGCTTTTTATTATGAATAAAAGAGCTGTTGTCCATTATTAAATCGAAGTTAGAAGAAAGATCAAAATGATCAACTACAAACTCAAATAAGGAATTGGAACTATAAGACTCTGACTTTGATTCTGACTCAAATATGGACTTGAACTCGAACTCTAGCTTGGACTTGGACTCTGGTTTGGATTTAGACTCCAGCTCAGACTCTGATTTAGAGTTACCACCCTCTCCTTTCTTCTCATAATACCAGTTGTCAGGTTAGGTTTGAGTTGTTTAGATGAATTTGGTTAAGTTGGCTACCTCTTCATCTCCTATCATGTAAATTTACTCAAAAATAGCACCCTCCATATTATCCTCCCAATCTTATTCCAACATGAAAACTAGTTCATAGTCTTCTAAGGAAAGCCTGACATTAAAGAAGAGTTCAAAACCAGGGATTAGCTTCTTAATAATAGGATAGACCCAAGGTTATGGAAACCACAGTATGGGAAATTCTTACCCTCCTTCACAAAATATCCATTAAATGTTTTGAAATAAAGGTGCATGGGCCAATCATATGACTCACCTTTCTTAAGGGCTGCCATTCTCTCTTTAGCCCTTTTCTCTGCCTTAGCCAAATCTTCTTTTGTAGGTTTGTAACCAAGACTGAATGGTGGGTCAGCCACAGGGTACTCTTTGAACTAACTTACTCTTTGTTGTCTCTTCCTAGTCCTAATCTAGGAAAATAATTCATTTTTCTCAACATATTAGCCACAACAATATTTCCATAAGGATCAAAATCAAAAGGCACAAGCTCGAGCTCTTTACCTCATTCTTTCTCTATGAATTGCACTATTTCAAAGGCAAAACCTGATAATGGCAAAGTTTGAAGCTCAGGCTGTATCTCCAAAATTCACATAGATCTTGGGACCTCACTTTTCTTATGCATATCCCCCTTAATAGTGACAATAGAAGATCCATAAGGAAATTTCAGCTTTTGATGGAAGGAAGAGGAGATAGCTTTGGTTTGATGTATCCATGGTCATCCAAGGAGGAGATTAAAGCATGTTGTACATCAATAACTTGAAATGGGATGGGATAAGTGACAGGTCCAATGATGACATCCAAGGTTAGCCACACCTAGGACCTCCCTTTTTGTTTTGTTATATGCCCTTACAATATGCTCAGAAGGTGTGAAGTCCGAATCCTCTAACCCTAAGCAACTTTCAACTTTTAATGGACAGACATTCAAAGTAGACCCATTATCTACCAATACGATAGGAACTATTTTCCCCTGAGTAAAGACTATTATGTATAGGGCATGGTTGTGATTTAGCTCCCCCTTAGGTAGGTCATAGTCATTGAAAGAGATAAAAGTAGCTTTTATAGTATTGGTGAGAGAAGCCACTAAAGTCTCAAAGGTGATATCTATAGGAGCTTGGCATTGGTCCAACGCCTTGCAAAGAAGTTGGCGATGAGGATAGATGATTGCATAAGACTCAAGATAGATATGTTGGCTTGGGTCTTTTTCAACTGCTTAAGGATAGGATCTTCATAAGTTTAGTGCTTCCTTTTATCTTCTCAGTAGGGGGTAGGATAGGTGACTAGCCATCATGTTGAGTAGGTGCTTGGTAGATCCCGCCACTCCTGGTCATGGCATCAATCTCCTCCACAAGGTTGCTTAAATCCATAACACAACAATATTTAGAAGCTGATTGAATCAAAGAGATAGGATCAACTTCGAGATTAGTGGTGGTGATGAGGTTAATTTAGTAGTTAGGGAGAGGATTGGTGGAAATGTTGGGTTTAGGCTTAGGAGATATGATGTCCCCATTATCTATGAGATCTTGAACCTTATGCTTCAAAGTCTGATACATTTCTATTTTGTGGCTAGCCCTTTATTGATACTTGCAATATTCATTAGGATTGTGATTTACAGGAAGTGGGTCAGGAGGAGCTCTTGGTTCCAGGGGCTTGATCAACTTGGCTTCTAAGGCTTTCCTGTATACCACAACTAGAGGAACCCCCAACTCCGTAAAGGACCTTCTTTCCAATCTTAATGGTTGATGATGAGAAATGACAGATATCTCTCCTTCCTTCTTATTATTTAAGGCAGTGACATTAGCTTGGTAGGGGGTACTTTGGATCAAATCTTCTATTTTGGAGGCAGTGGTAATAAGGGCTTTAAAGCTCGGGAGGTATTGAGTGAGGAGATGATTTTGGCATAATGGCAAAAGGTTCTTCACAATTATATCAACCTGCTCTTGCTTAGTTGGTTGATTCACCATTTGGGTTGCTTTTTCTCTCCACCTCCTAAGGAATAAGGAGAAATATTCCTTCAGGTTCTACTTGATAGTCTCTAGATCTCTCCTTGTGATATCCACTTCAATGTTGTACTCATACTGCTTAACAAATGTATTGCAGATATCATCCCAAGTCCTTTTTTTACTTATATCCAGGTTTAAAAACCATTTTATAGCAGTTTCAATTAGAGATTGTTGAAACAATTGGGGAAGGAGCTCATTATCAACCCCTAAAGGAGCCATTAGCCCCACATACATCTTCAAGTGCATCTTAGGGCAGGTTGTCCCATTGAATCTATCGATCATTGGCATTTTGAACTTTGGTGGAATTCTAACATTAGGAAAGAGGGCTAAAGAACTAGCATTAATCACATCATCATGTTTCTTAATGTTTTTGAGGGTTTTTTCAATAGCTTCAAATTTTTTCATTAAGGTTTTAGTATTCATACGGGAAGAAAATTCTTTTCCTTGAAAAAGATTCAAAGGAGAAGGAGTGACAGAATAAGTGACATTTGGTATTTGGGAAGTGATAAGTGATGGGGTAACATTTGGAATTGGGACAGAGGGTGAAATGATATTTGGAATGCAAGGGGCATCAACTGTAGCCTTTCCTTTATCAGTAAAGTCAATAGGGACTTTGGGGGAAAAAGAAGTATTTGTAGCAGCTTGAGTCATGCTAGAAATGGTTTGGATTAGTGAAGTATTTGAGCTAAGACCAGCTCAACTCATCATAGCTTGAACCTCCTCCAAAATGGACTATCTCTACTCTTTGAACTGGGCTTACTGAGTGTCACATCCCAACCTTAGAGATATGATGGTCTTAGAACATGGGGAGACATAAGGTCACCCCTGCCCATAGAACCCACTTACATATAACAAATCATGCCTAGAATCTTACCAAACCTCTTACAATAACTTGTTTAAAACATTTAGATGAATACCTTAAGTTGCGGAAGTCTAAAATAAATCATTACATATAAAATCCACGAGGAAAATAATATATATCAATAAGTAACAATCAATATTCCCAAAGCATCTAATGATAAGACTTCATAAAATAGTATTATTGATAACTTGGACAAGGAATTCCCTAAGCGAAGTAGCATGCTTGAGTCATCACCTTGCCTCCTCACATTTGCTCACCTAGAACCACACAAGGAAAAAGGGGTGAGATAGATGATCTCAATGAGTAAACGAAAAGGCACATACATTATCACATATTCCTTTGAAAAGGAAACACATAGCTTATACACTTAGTTCATGACTTATAATTTATAAATCAGGTTGCAATTTAGCAAGGGTTCAATTTGGCAAGTTTGCAGAAATCACACTTATCACTTATGATGAGTGAAGGCTATTGCTCTATCACTCGAACACTTAAGGAGAGGTGGCCTTATACCAAATTCCAACTCCTATCACTTATAAGGCATGAAGCTTATCAGGTTCCACAGCTAGAACCGCCCCTTCTAGCTGAGGTGGATACACTACCCTTATCCAACGGGTTAAGACTATGTGTACAGGTTCCGATGATTACCTGCATCGGCACGAGGATTCTGCATAAAGGGTAAAAGGTACCATAGCTAGAGCTAATGGAAATCACAATTAATAATATCACATAAGGTAACAATAACATGTATTCCAATAACAATAGTGGTTTAGCTTTTAAGCAAAAGATACAGTAATAGTGTAGTTCCAGAAAGGATATAAGTTAGGGTGTTAATCACAAGAAATTCTTGTTGGGATAAACAAAATAATTTTGGACCAAATGTCCCTTGGCAACCCAAGCTTGTCACAGAAATCATACAATAATATTTAGAATAAAAAGAACTTGGGTTTCAAGGATCAAAAAGGCTCACATAACATGTTATCACATATTCGTAACATAACAAAATGTTACTTGCACTTGTAACATGAACATAGTGTTTACTCACACTTGTAGAATGAATACCATGTTTACTCGCCTTGGGGTACCTTTGCTCCTAGTATACGTAGTCCCTTTGCACTTCTAAAGCTCCTTAAACTCTAATATAATATTTGATTTAATATTTAGTATTTATTTACTCATGATGCTCCTATCCCATAACTACCCCATGCACATATAGCATACACATACACTTAGAGTCCACACATAGGTGTACTCGTCACTTGCACATAATACATTAACTTTAAAAGTCTTTCACACTTAGGCCTTATAGGCTCTCTTGATATCACATTACAATCACATTAATACCTTTTTAAGGTCATCACAATATTTATAGGCTCTCTTGATATCACATTACAATCACATTAATACCTTTTTAAGGTCATCACAATATTATTACCTCAATATCATTTCACCTTAATAATCATCTTAATCCACTCTACACTTCCATACATGTCAACTTAACCATTAACCTTCTAAGTGTCATGTTTGACTCTTATGATCCTTTTTATTCAATTGTCACTTCATCAACTCAAAACCATGTATTTATTATTAAGTCATCATAACATCTAGTTCTATATTTCTCAATCAGATTTGCATTCTAACCACAATATAATGTTAAGATACCTTAAGTATATCATAATGCATTTAAGCTTATCTAGGATCATAACTTCCACTAACATGCAATTTTATCATTTATTAGTCATACAAGCGTATCACATAAAAATTATAAATATTGGAACAAAAATATTTATATAGGCCAAATGCGTCACCAAAGTAAAAACTAAATTCTTTTTCTTTTCGTACTTGCTGTCTATTTTAGAAATATGTAAAAACATGGTTTGAACCAAGATTTTTCATGTAAATACAACAAAAATCATCTTAGAATTTTAATCCATATGAATCGGTCACACTTGGTGTTGTTTATACATAAAAATTCAACTTTTGAATTATAGAGCACAAAACCATGAGTTTTCTTATTTTCGGTATTTTTTGGTCATTTTAGAAATATATAAACAAGTTGTTTAAACTATTATTTTTCATTCAATCTCAGTAAATATCAGTTTAGAACACATCCATACATGATTCGGCAGCCATAGATAGTATTTATACAAAAAAATTCTAAGTTTTAAGACTTAGGTGAAAATCATGGGTTTTCACGCTTTCCGCACTTTTCGTTCATTGCAGCAATAAACAGACATTTGATTCAAATCATTATTTTTCATCTAAACAAAACAAATATCATATTAGAGTACTTCGTCACACAAATCAGCAGCCACATATCACTTTAGTAAGAGAATTTTCCAACTTCTAGGTTCTAACACAAAATCCTTGAACTCCTTTGTTTTTCAAAACTTTTTGGTCATCACAAAAATATGCAAAAATATTATTTAATCCAATATTTTCCATCAAAACAAATCAAAAATCAGTTTAGAAAACAACAATGCACAAATTGCCCCCCTCTAGTGATGTTTATGCATAAAAATTGTGATTTTAAGTTATAGAATTCACCTTTGGAGAAATCTCACGGAAAGATTTGTGTTTTCGGTAAAAAATAGATTTTCTCTCCCAAAAACTCACCCAAACATAATTTAATATGTAAAAATTAGTAATTAACCAGTTCAAAATATTTTTTCCATAATTTATTTTATAGAAATCAGTTTAGAAATCAAAAGAGAAGAAAAACTTATGATTACGGTCAAGAAATCGCGAAACGGAAAGATGTTTTCTTAATTTTAGTAGAGAGGATTTTTCTGCAAAGATATAGAAGAATTAAGGTGATGGCTATTGGAACTCTATTGTGGCTAAAATTTAGAATATATACTATGGTTTGGGTGAAATTTCCACTAATACCCTTAATGAACTGTCACATCCCAACCTTATAAGATACGATGGTCCTAGAACATGGGGAGACATAAGGTCACCCATGCCTGTAGAACCCATTAACATATAACAATCATGCCTAGGATCTTACTGAACCTTCTTCATTAACTCATTGAAAACATTTAGATAAATACCATAATTTGCGGAAGACTCAAAGTAAATCATTACATATAAAATCCATAAGGAAAATAATATAAATCTCTATAAGTATCAATTAATATTCCCAGAGCATCTAAAGACAAGACTTCATAAACATAGTATTATTGATAACTCGGACAAGGAATTCCCCAAGCAAAGTAGAATGCTTGAGCCATCACTTTGCCTCCTCACATTTGCTCACCTGGAATGACACAAGGAAAAGGGGTGAGATAGATGATCTCAATGAGTAAATGAAAAGGCACATACATTATGACATATTCTTTTGAAAGGAAACACATAGCGTATACACATAGTTCATGGTTTATAACTCATGAATCAGGTTGCAATTTGGCAAGGGTTCAATTTAGCAAGTTTTGCAGAAATCACACTTATAACACTTATGGAGTGAAGACTATACTCAATTCACTCCAAATACATCGAGGAGAGGTGGCCTTTGCCAAATTCCAACTCCCATCACTTAGAAAGCGTGAAGCTGATCAGGCTCCAAGGCTAGAATCATCCCTTCTAGCTGAGGTGGATACACTACTCCTATCTATCGGGTTAACACCATGTGCACAGGTTCCGATGATTACCCGCATCGGCATGAGGATTCTGCATAAAGGGTAAAGGTACCACAGCTAGAGCTATTGGTAAACACAATTAACAATATCACATAAGGCAACAATAACATGTATTTCAATAATAATAATGGTTTGGCTTTCAACAATAATACAATGAAAGTGTAGTTCCAGAAAGAATACAAGCTAAGGTGTTAATTGCAAAAAGTTCTCATTGGATAAACAAAATAGTTTTGGACCAAATGTCCTTTGGCAACCCAAGCTTAACAAAGAAATCATATAACAATATTTAAAATAGAAAGAACTTGGGTTTCAAAGATCACAATGGTTCACATATCAATATTTCTCATTCTTAGAGCATAACATGATGTTGTTCACATTTGAAACAAGAACGTTGTATTTACTCACCTTAGGGTTCCATTGATCTTAGTACTCGTAGTCCCCTTTACACTTCTAAGGCTCCTCAAACTCTAACATAATATTTGATTTAATACTTAGTATTTTATTTACTCATGATGTTCCTATCCCATAACTACCCGTACACATATAGCATACACATTAGAGTTCACTCATAGGTGTACTCATCACTTGCACATATCACGTTGACTTATAAGTCTTGCATACTTAGGCCTTATAGGCTTACATGAAAACATATTGCAATCATATCAATACCTTTTTAAGGTCATCACATTATCATTACCCTAATATCAATTCACTTGTTAATTATCTTAGTCCACTTTACACTTCCATGCATGTCAACTTATCAATTAATCCTTCAAACATCATGCTTAACTCTTATGATCCCTTTTACTTCATTAACTCATAATCGTATATTCATCATCAAGTCATCATGACATCTAGTTCCAAATTCCTCAATCACATTCGCATTCTAACCACAATACAAGGTTAAGATACCTTAAGTATACCAAAATGCATTTAAGCTTATCTAGGATCATACCTTCAACTAACATGCAATTTCATCATCTATTATATATACATATATGTCAACATTCACCAAGACACATCACATAAAATTTACAAGCATTTGGACACAATTGTTCATATAGGTCGAATGCATCATTAAGGTGAAAACCAAATTCTTCTTCTTTTCGTGTTTTCCGTCTATTTCAAAAATATGTAAAAACATGGTTTGAACCAAGATTTTTCATGTAAACATAACAAAAATCATTTTAGAACTTAAATCCATAATAATTGACCACTATTGGTGTTAGTAATATAGAAAAATTCAATCTTTTGCATTATAGTGCACAAAACCATAAGTTTCCTTGTTTTCGGTATTTTTCGGTCATTTTAGAAATATGCAAACAGGTTGTTTAAACCATTATTTTTCATTCAATCATTGAAACTATCAGTTTAGAATACATTACTCAATGAATCAGCAGCCATAGGTAAGGTTTATACAAAAAAATTCCAAGTTCAAAGGCTTAGGTGAAAAATCATGAGTTTCCGCGCTTTCCGCGCATTTCGTTTATTTCAGCGATAAACAGACACATGATTCAAGTCATTATTTTTCATATAAACAAAACAAATATCATATTAGAACATCAATTCACACAAATCAGCAGCCATGTATTCATGAAAGAATAAAATTTTACAATTTCCAAATCCTAACACGAAAACCTTGAACTCCTTTGTTTTTCGAAACTTTTCGGTCATCGCAGAAATATGCAGAAATATTATTTCATGCAATATTTTTCATTGAAACAAATCAAAAATCAGTTTAGAATGCAAACAAGTACAAATCGCCCCCCTCCCCCCCCCCCACCCTATGATGTTTATGCAATAAAATTGTGATTTTAAGTTATAGAATTCACCTTTGGAGAAATTTTGCGGAAAGAATCATGTTTTCGATAGAAAATAAATTTTCTCTCCCAAAAATTTACTCAAACAGGATTGAATATGTAGAAATCAATAATTAAACAGTTCAAAATAATTTTCCCATAATTTATTTCATAGAAAACAGTTTAGAAATTGAAAGAGAATAAAAACTTATGATTTCGGTCACGAAATCGCGAAACGGTAAAGTGTTTTCGATATTTCGGTAGAGAGGATTATTTTGAGAGGTTTTTCTGCCAGAATACAGAAAGAATAAGGGAATGGCTGCTGGAAAACCCTTGCTAGCTGAAAATTAGAATATATATTAGGGCTGGAGTGGAATTTCCACTTTACCCTTAATGAAATAGGTTATGAGCATTTTTGTGTAGTGGGCTTTTGGGTAATTTGGGCTTTTTCTTTAAAAATTTTGGCTGAAAGGATTTAAAATAAAAATAATATTTTTCTTTTTAATTCTGGAATATTTCCCTCAAAAATATTTATTTAAAAATATTTTTAAAATACCCATAAAATTATTTTATGCTTAAAAATTGTTTTATGCATGAAATTTCATTTTATTTAAAATAAATTCTTTTATGCAAATGCACTTCATGTAAATCATTTATTTCACATTGGCAACACAAATTATGCATATTAAAATTAATTTAATATGCCACATACTCATCAATCACTTAGATCACAAATTTTCACACATGCACACACTTAACCTTATAGATTTTAATTCAAACAATTTATCACGAAAATTCCTAGGGTGGGTGTGGGTTGTTATATGAACTAGGTTAGAAGGATTTTAGTGTAGTGGGTTTTTATTTAAATTTTGGGCTGATTATAATTAAAATAAAGAGTATATTTTTCTTATTATTTCTATAATATTTCCCCCAAAATATTTATTTTAAAAATTATTTTAAAATACTCATAAAATTATTTTATGCTTAAAAATCACCTTTTTACCTGAAAATTCATTTTACGAAAAATAAATTATTTCATGTTCATGCATTTTATTCAAATCATTTATTTTACAATAATAATTCATATTAGACATATTAAAATTAATTTAATATGCCCCAAACTCATAAATCACCTCACACATGAATTTTTATAAAATCAAATATTTTGTCACAATAACTCTTAATTCAAGCAATTTGTCACAAAAACTCCTAGGGTAGATGTAGATTGTTACATTCTCCCCCCTTAAAAGAAATTCATCCTCGAATTTCCAAATCTTGTAGCACAACACACTTTACTTAACTTTTATGCCAGCTTCTGCTCGTCACTCAACCTCAATATCTAACTACAATTAATTTATCAAATACAGTAAGGCACATACTCACAATCTGTCAAAAAGAATCACATCAATACACTTTTAGCTTAATCTACACCTATGATAATCTCTTGTTCAAACAAATCTTAAAACTAATCCTTAGTAATTTGTATCCCTTAACCTTGAACAAAGGTAATAGAACCTTTAATATCACCTTTAATCACATATAATCCCAAGCATTTCTTTTCCTTATATCTCTAGTAATGTTAACATATATAATAACACCTTACTCACTACTTCCATTCATTATTTATCACATTAGTCCTATAAGAGTCCAGCAAATAACTCCAAATTAATAACTCCAACTGGTATTCAATAATTCTCTTTCCATATTAATAATTATTACTTAATCTATTATATCCTCAATAAATATTTTCGTGTTTAGTACCTTGCTAACATTACGATTTCTACACTGCCATCATTCATCAATTAAAACATATTTAAACTTAACAAATATTCCTATATATATCATATTCCAAATGAACTTGAATTCTTTTAATTTATAATCCCAAATAAACTTCTAATAACTATTTCAGACTTACTCCATAATATATACATCATTATTATGACCTAATTACCTAATGCCTTGTAATTTTCATACCTTTAGCTCATGATATCATCTCACTTTAGGTTTCCACTTGCATCTTGAAATACTTCACATTCCTAATCATTTAACTTATCCATATTAAAATAATAAACCTTCTGATACCATTGCTATTCAATAAAATCTTTATGCAACTCTTATATCTTTCCAAATCCATGCCATTCTAGGTTATCTCAATAAAAATTCTTCCTGTACTAAAGATTACTACTAAATTTTCCAATAACCTCAATTGAACATTATTGCATCTAATGCCTCAAAACATTTCTCATCCAGAGGACTCCAATCCCTTTTAGGTATGTTCAAAACTATTTAAATTTTCAAAATTGCATAGGATCATTTATAAGAACTAAAACATTTTCATCCTTGCATGTGACATGCAAGCTTAATGCAATGCTTGATGCAGTTCATGATGTATGATTTCGTAAAGCAAAACTCAATGCATATAGACAGACACACTAGATGCAAGTACATAACTAAATCAAATCTAGAACATTTTATCTTAAAATCATGTTATACCCTCATAGATCAAGTCCTTATGGATCCTCAAATTTATAATTCATATATCAAACCATCGTAACATGTAAGCATTTCATACCTCACAACATTATACCTATCAATCATTAATCAAAATTGGATCAAAACTTAGTCAACTTCTCTTTCTAATCCACTTAACCCCACTATCAACCATCATATTTACCATGCATTTAACATAGGTACTCATTATACCATATCATATCACAAGGCACATGTCATGTATGAATCGCATATCACATAGTTTTGCACATATCACATATCATAATCGTGTAGCATATATCTCACAATATCACACCATATCATAATAATGAAAGAACTCATCTCATACTAGGTAACTAGGCAATCAAGGAAAATCATTCATATCATATAAAGTGCTATGTTGTTACGTCGACATCATATCTACTCGGCCTAGTTATCGTGTCCACCTCTAAAGCAATCAAGAGCAACATGGCCACTGCTGCCACATCGGTAGCAAAGAAGATCTCTATCTTGGCAGCGATTAGTTGAAGATGCAGACCTCACTGGTGAGTAATCTCCTCTATGCTCAACAATCCCTGACCTGAGTTGCTCCATATCCTCTCTTAGTGCATGAATCATGACCTTAAGACGTCAGTTTTCCTCCTTCAAATATGAATAGTTATCCTCCAATTTTTGAATCTTACTATAAACCCAATCAGGTTTTAAGCACTCCTCAAGGTCCTCCTCTTCGTCCGGGGTCTCCTCCTTCATGGGGCGAATCACAGTTATGACTTTCTCAAACATTTATAGGCAAGCCCTCTTAGAGGTCACACGGGGTGCTCTGGGTCGCAGTCCTGAAGCAGGTGTAATCTTCTTGGTCATCTATCAGAAGAATCGTAAGGTAAGCAAACAATAACAAGGATTACTAAAATCTACTAGGATTTCACAAAACTATGCTAGTGATAGACTGCAAGTGACATGACAGGAAAATTCCTATGCTCCAGGATTTTACTTAAGCAACTCCTATAAAACAAGCCCAAACTAGACTTTTAAAACTACGGCTTTGATACCACCTTTATCACATCCCAATCTTAGAGATATGATGGTCCTAGAACATAGGGAGACATAAGGTCACCTACGCCCGTATAACCCACTTACATATAACAAATCATGCCTAGGATCTTACCAAACCTCTTACAATGACTTGTTTAAAACATTTAGATGAATACATTAAATTACAGAAGTCTAAAATAAATCATTACATATAAAATCCATGAGGAAAATAATATATATCAATAAGTATCAATCAACATTCCCAGAGCATCTAATGATAAGACTTCATAAAATAGTATTATTGATAACTTGGATAAGGAATTCCCCAAACGAAGTAGAATGCTTGAGCCATCACCTTGCCTCCTCACATTTGCTCACTTGGAACCACACAAGGAAAAAGGGGTGAGATAGATGATCTCAATGAGTAAATGAAAAGGCATATACATTATCAAATATTCCTTTGAAAAGGAAACACATAGCTTATACACTTAGTTCATGACTTATAATTCATGAATCAGGTTGCAATTTAGTAAGGATTCAATTTGGCAAGTTTGCAGAAATCACACTTATCACTTATGATGAGTGAAGGCTATTGCTTTATCACTTGAACACTTAATGAGAGGTGGCCTTATACCAAATTCCAACTCTGATCACTTATAAGGCATGAAGCTGATCAGGCTCCATGGCTAGAATTGCCCCTTCTAGTTGAGGTGGATACACTACCCCTATCCAATGGGTTAAGACCATGTACATAGGTTTCGATGATTACCCACATCGGCATGAGGATTTTGCATAAAGGGTAAAAGGTACCATAGCTAGAGCTAATGGTAATCACAATTAACAATATCATATAAGGTAACAATAACATGTATTCTAATAACAATAGTGGTTTACCTTTCAAGCAAAAGATACAATAATAATGTAGTTCCAGAAAGAGTATAAGTTAGGGTGTTAATCACAAGAAATTCTCGTTGGGATAAACAAAATAGTTTTGGACCAAATGTCTCTTGGCAACCCAAGCTTGTCACAAAAATCATATAATAATATTTAGAATAAAAAGAACTTGGGTTTCAAGGATCAAAAAGGCTCACATAACATGTTATCACATATTCGTAACATAACAAAATGTTACTTGCACTTGTAGCATGAACATAGTGTTTACTCATACTTGTAGAATGAATATGATGTTTACTCACCTTGGGGTTCCTTTGCTCCTAGTATACGTAGTCCCTTTGCACTTCTAAAGCTCCTCAAACTCTAACATAATATTTGATTTAATACTTTGTATTTATTTACTCATGATGCTCCTATCCCATAACTACCCCATGCACATATAGTATACACGTACACTTAGAGTCCACACATATGTGTACTCATCACTTGCATATAACACGTTGACTTTGAAAGTCTTGCACACTTAGGCCTTATAGGCTCTCTTGATATAACATTACAATCATATTAATACCTTTTTAAGGTCATCACAATATTATTACCTCAATATCATTTCACTTTAACAATCATCTTAATACACTCTACATTTCCATACATGTCAACTTAACCATTAACCTTCCAAGTATCATGCTTAACTCTTATGATCCTTTTTATTCAATTGTCACTTCATCAACTCAAAACCATGTATTTATTATCAAGTCATCATAACATCTAGTTCCATAGTTCCCAATCATATTTGCATTCTAAACACAATATAATGTTAAGATACCTTAAGTATACCTTAAGTATACCATAATGCACTTAACCTTATATAGGATCATACCTTCCACTAACATGCAATTTTATCACTTATTAGTCATACATACATGTGAATAATCATCAAAACACATCACATAAAAATTATAAGCATTGGAACAAAAATATTCATAGGCGCCAAATGCATCACCAAAGTAAAAACTAAATTCTTTTTCTTTTCGCACTTGCTGTCTATTTTAGAAATATGTAAAAATATGGTTTGAACCAAGATTTTTCATGTAAATACAACAAAAATCATCTTATAATTTTAATCCATATGAATCGGCCACACTTGGTGTTGTTTATACATAAAAATTCAACTTTTGAATTATAGAGCACAAAATCATGAGTTTTCTTATTTTTGGTATTTTTTGGTCATTTCAGAAATATGTAAACAGGTTGTTTAAACTATTATTTTTCATTAAATCTTAGCAAATATCAGTTTAGAACACATCTATACATGATTTGGCAGCCATAGATAGTATTTATACAAAAAAATTCCAAGTTTTAAAACTTAGGTGAAAATCGTGAGTTTTCGCGCTTTCCACGCTTTTCGTTCATTACAATAACAAACAGACACATGATTCAAATCATTATTTTTCATATAAACAAAACAAATATCATATTAGAGTACTTCCTCTCACAAATTGGCAACCACATATCAATTTAGTATGAGAATTTTCTAACTTCCAAGTTCTAACACAAAAACCTTGAACTCCTTTGTTTTTTGAAACTTTTCGATCAGCACAGAAATATGTAGAAATATTATTTAATCCAATATTTTCCATCAAAACAAATCAAAAATCAGTTTAAAAAATAACAATGCACAAATTGCCCCCCTCTACTGATGTTTATGCATAAAAATTGTGATTTTAAGTTATAGAATTCACCTTTGGAGAAATCTTGCGAAAAGATTTGTGTTTTCAGTAGAAAATAGATTTTCTCTCCCAAAAACTCACCCAAACATAATTTAATCTGTAAAAATTAGTAATGAACCAATTCAAAATAATTTTCCCATAATTTATTTTATAGAAATCTGTTTAGAAATCGAAAGAGAAGAAAAACTTACGATTACAGTCAAGAAATCGCGAAACGGAAAGGTGTTTTCTTAATTTCAGTAGAGAGGAATATTTTGAGAGGATTTTTCTGCCAAGATACAGAAAAGTTAAGGTGATGGCTTCTGGAACTCTATTCTAGCAGAAATTTAGAATATATACTAGGGTTTGGGTGAAATTTCCACTTATACCCTTAATGAACTAGGTTAGGAGGATTTTAGTGTAGTGGGCTTTTGGGTATTTGGGCTTTTTATTTTAAATTTTGGGCTGATTATAATTAAAAAAAAAAGTATATTTTTTTTTATTATTTCTATAATATTTCCCTGAAAATATTTATTTTAAAAATTATTTTAAAATACTTATAAAATTATTTTATGCTTAAAAATTGCCTTTTTACCTGTAAATTCATTTTACGAAAAATAAATTATTTCGTGCTCATGCATTTTATTCAAATCATTTATTTCACAATAATAATTTATATTAGACATATTAAAATTAATTTAATATGCCCCAAACTCATAAATCACGTTACACATGAATTTTTGTAAAATTAAATATTTTGTCACAATAAGTCTTAATTCAAGCAATTTGTCGTGAAAACTCCTAGGGTAGATGTAGGTTGTTACACTGATCCTCCAAAACAGCTTGAAAATTCCTTTCTTGCTATAAGAGAAGATTCATTAAGAATGAATTTAGTTGGGCTTCTTCCTTTGTATTAGTTGCATTTAGATCACTTTCTTTCAATCTACTTGTTCCTTTGGCCATCTTAGTTACCTTATGATAAGGAAAATAAGTAGACAAAATGAGTATAAGATCAAGGTAATACAATAGGATAATAGACCTTTGGGCTAGCATTGGTGTTTTTAGGGATGGATATTTTAGTGAACCACAGGCTTGGTGAGCCCTCCACTTGTGTCAAGGTTCTTAGATGATGAATGTATGCATGAATGAATGTGTGCATGAATGAAAAGTCATTTCATTAATACAATAAGGCTTCTTTTATGGTAGATACAACCTAAGGTCCAAGTTCTAAGTTCATTACATGAAAGGCCAAGGTAGCTTGGTTTGGGGTACCTGTCACACAAGAGCAGCGATATACCTAACCACATATCAGTCAAAGAGCCTCGTGTGGGTCCAACAGTATATGCATACTCATTACACCTTTGAGAGGATCAAAGGATTCATCGCAGGGTGGATGATTTCACTATTGGCAAATAGACCCAAGGAGGGTTACTCACTCGATGCTACTCATTATCCATTATTTTCCTAGAACCAGGTTGAATGGCAAAGAGCCTATGCAAGTGATGCATGCAAAGTTACAATTATATTAAAAGGCCAAACTCTTTTTAAACCAATTAGTAGTCCACTTATATTTCCTTTTATTAAAAGAAAGTTAGTCCTTAGTGGAGTCACCAACTATGAGGTCTTGCTGAGCACGAGTCTGATCTGTTGAGAGGAACCGAAATGCTCATTTAGGAAAGAACTCACAAGGAAGCCCTTGAGTTTATCTTTGAAAAATTGTTTTAGAATTGCTACCTTAATTTATTTTTATTTGGCAAAATATAAGGAAAAAATCCATTCGACTCCCGTCATTACCCAAAGGAAAAAGATCACTAGCCTCGAAACCAAAGAGGATTCGAGGACTAGGTTTTCAGTTTAACAAAACATGTTTGGCCAAATAATATAAAAGTAACTTAAAATATATTTCATGAACAATTTAAGATGCATGGACAATTTATAATATGTATGACCATTGATTCCAATAAGAAATATAAGTAATAGTCCAAAAAGAAAGTTAACATTACAAATAAAATACTAAACATAGGGGATACCTCCTTTAGCCCTTATAGGTTCTAGGGAAGTCACACATTCCCCATACTAACCCTAATAATAAAACAAAGAAACAAACACAAAAGTAAGTGAAGAAGGTGATAGGGGGATAGTTGATTAGTTTTAATTGGATTTGATGCCTGAACCAAGCATGCCTACGTATCCATTTGAACAGGAATTAGAACCCACACAGTTCTCCCTTCTTGCGAAGGGGTTAGTTTAGCCTAGTCACTTTATAATGTTTTGATTGATTGATTAAGAGAGGGTTGAGTTAATTAATTAACTTAATTGATTACCAAGTTGATTAACTAGCAACCTAGATGAATCAATTTAATTAACTAACTAAAAGAGACAATAACCAAATAGAAAGGAAAAAAAGATTACCTTACGCTTTCGAGGCTTGGGGATGTAGGGTGAATAAAGCGGATGATCGGATCATAATTCCACCTTCTCCACATGATGGACACGAGCCTTGGGCGACCAAAATATAATTTCACCTTCTCCACATGATGGACACAAACCTTGGGCAATGAGCTTGCCTCGAACAAGCAGACAAAAAGCCTTGAACTAGTCGGGTATGAATCAAAGAGAAACCCCCTAAGACAAGCCTTGGGCAAAGAGCTTACCTTAAACTGGCAGGCAGAAAGCCTTAAACTAGTTGAGTAGGAATCAAAGAGAAACCACCCAACTTACTTTGCAAAGCAAGGAGCAAAAGCAAAGCAATTTACTTGAAGTTAGTGCTTTTTAAGCCTCCAAGTCTGTGTCTTGAAGTGTAGAGAGACCATCTATATATAGGGGGAAGAATGAGGCATAGAGGCTGAAATTTCCAATATGGGAGCAAAAATAAGCCGGAGTTGTCACATAAGCCTCTGTTGCACCATAGAGGTCTCTATAGTAGTGTTATAAAAGGGCTTGCGACACTGCAAGAGGCTTTGCGGCATTGCAGTAACTGGCTCTGATTCACCCGTTCTGCCTATTTTTGCCCATTCTCACTCATTGCTAATCTTATTTTGATTGCGTTGTGCTCATTACTGAGTCCCAAATGATTTAATGATGATTTAGAAGTCTTGATTAATTCTTTTCCTAACTGAATGGTCTATAATTCTGAAAGGTGTAGAATTAAGGGTTCACAAGCATATAAGTACATGTAATGGATAGCCTAATATGCAAGATAACTAAAGGAATATATATAATCTTTTTATACATATGATGTGTAACTATTGTATGAAAGTTAAGAAATGAATTATGATGACTTTTGTATACTAAGAAAGGAAATGTCCATCAACAGTTGGAGCTAGAGTCTACCTTAGAAGAGTAAAAAACTTTAGAGCCTTCGAAATAGCTTTAAACAATTGAATTGAGGCCTAAAAGTGGGTGGTGTCAAGTAAACCCTAAAGGCTAATTGTAGTTGATCCAGTCTCAAGGCCCATATCTGACTTAATAGCCTAGCTAATTAGCCATATTAGAGGCTACCTAGCTATTTAATTAAAAGAATGAAGCTTTTCCTATTCACGATTTTGCTGCCATTTCATATGATAAAGTTAGCTTAAAAGCAAATTCAGTCACCTAGGTTCTTAATCCTAATAAAGGGATAAAGTCAAGTATGTCATTACACTCAGTTGTTCAATATTGATTAAATGGTTTCTGGGGTGGAATTTCCCTTCTTTATATGGTTGGTAGAGCATAAGCAAGTCTTTGTGGAATCTCCACTATAGTTGTTCATGAGTCAGGGGTGAAGGAAGAATCCAATGCTGTTAAACTACCTGAAGGCTTTCCTTGGCATGAAAGGAAGAAGAATTAAAGGAATACGGGGCTTAGGGTAAATGCGTTAGGAGTTCCATAAGCCTTTCCCTCAATAAGAAAAGAAGAATGAAGTTTGTTTCCAGTGAATAGTAAGACAGGGACTTCTAATACGCCATTACTTGTTGCAACATAAGTGGTCTTCGAAAGCACTTGTAAGGTCAACAATCGATGTTTGTGTGCCATTGGTGGTAGAAGTCAATTAGACTAAGGGACCAAATAAGTTTGAGAGCGAGAAGCTCTTTCCATCTGGTAGAGGAAAGAATTGTGTCTTCTTAAATAAGATCCATATCCTTCCTAAAGAATGTGAATCCAGTAAAGAAGATAAGGGGCAATGTCAGCATAACCACTACTATTTCATCTACAGCTCATGCTGTTTAAGTTGAAGGAAGAAGTCTTGCATATATCAGCTATTATTTTCCTTTTAGAGTGACTTTCCCACCCAGACGAGTATGAGAAGAGTTCTTATCCTAAGTGCCTCCCCTATGAGAGGGAGAATTTCTATGCCTATAAAATCAGTCACCCTATCCCCTATGACTGGTACAATATGGAAGCCCACTCAGAGTAATCTTTCTATCTTTCTACATATGTGACCTTATACTCTTATATATGATTAACTTTCCCCAACTTTTAATCAAGTAAGTTGTAGTGACTCATCTGACTAAGCTAATAGAATAGGCTGACTAAGGAAAGAAAAGAAAGATAGGAAGTTTTCTCGCTTATCGAGAGGAGTAAAAAGTAGGGGTTAGCCTTCTGATGGAGCTGGAAGTGAATCCCAAGTAACCCAAAAGTGTAGGAGATATTTGATAAAAGAGGAGTGAAGCAACTTCACTATAAGGTGGAGGAAAGGAATGCCTTAAATTCAACCAGCTTTTTAGTCAACCAGTCGGGGATAGTGAGCCTAAAGGAAACAACTCTTAAAGTCCAGTGGTGAACTGCCCTCAGGGTACTATTGGCTCAATGTAATGAAATGAACCTACTGCTGTTTATGCATACTTTTTTTTCTCTAGGAAGCTAGTCGTGTGTAACAACTCACACCTACCCTAGAAATTTTCGTGATAATTTGCTTGATTTAGAATTATTAAGGTTAAGTGTGTGCTTTTGTGAGAATTAGTATTCTATGTGTTGACGAGCATGTGGCATATTAAATTAATTTTAATATGCAAAATATGAGTTATTATTATGAAATAAATGATTTACATGAAGTGCATTTGCATAAAATAATTTATTTTAAATAAAATGAATTTTCATGCATAAAGAAAATTTTTAAGCATAAAACAATTTTGAGTATTTTAAAATAATTTTAAAATAAATGTTTTGGGGAAATTTTAATGAAAATAATAAGAAAAATATTTTTATTTTTATTATTTATAATTAGCCCTAAATTTAAATAAAAAGCCCAAATACCCAAAAGCCCACTACATTAAAACCCTCCTAACCTAGCTCATTAAGGGTACTAGTGGAAATTGCCCAAAACCCTACATATTAATATGAAAAATTCAGCCAGCCTTATTGACCAGCTACCATCACTCTAATTTTCTGTATCTTGACAGAAAAATTCTTTCAAAATATTTCTCTCTATCAACATTAAGAAAACACCTTTCAATTTCGCGATTTCTTGACCGTAATCGTAAGTTTTTCTTCTCTTTCAATTCATAAACTGATTTCTATGACATAAATTATGAGAAAATTATTTTAAAATGATTGTTTATTATTTTTATAGATTTAATTCTGTTTGGGTGAGTTTTTGGGAGAGCCGAAAACACAAATCTTTTCGTGAGATTTCTCCAAAGGTGAATCCTATAACTTAAAATCACAATTTTTATGCATAAACATCACTAAAGGGGGGCAATTTGTGCATTATTGCTTTCTAAACCAATTTTTGATTTGTTACGATGAAAAATATTAGATTAAATTATATTACTGCATATTTTTGTAATGATCAAAATGTTTCGAAAAATAAAGGAATTTAAGGTTTTTGTGCTTGAACTTAGAAGTTCCAAAATTCTATCATCAATTTAACATGTGGCTACTGAATTGTGTGTGAATGGATTCTAATATGATATTTGTTTTGTTTGAATGAAAAATAATGATTTAAATCATGTGTTTGTATATTGCTGTAATGAACGGAAAGCGTGAAAACTCATGATTTTCACCTAAGTCTTAAAACTTGGAATTTTTTTGTATAAACCTTGCATATGGCTGCCGAATCATGCATGAAGATGTTCTAAACTGATATTTTCTATGATTGAATGAAAAATAATGGTTTAAACCACCTGTTTACACATTACTATAATGACCGGAAAGTACCGACAATAAGAAAACTCGTGGTTTTGTACCCTCGAACCCAAAAATTGAATTTTCATGTATAAGAAATACCATATGTGGCCAATTCATGTGAATTAATATTCTAAAATGATTTTTTTTGTGTTTACATGAAAAATCTTGGTTCAAAGCATGTTTTTACGTATTACTGTAATAGACAAAAAGTGCGAAAAAGTAAGAAAAATTCAGTTTTTCCTTTGATGATGCATTCAGCCTACCATAGGATTTTTATCCCAATATCTATAGTTTTTATGCAATGTATTTTAATAATTATTGACATGTATTTATGTATAATAAATGATAAAATTGCATGTTAGTTGAAGGAATGACGCTAAATAAGCTTAAAGGCACTTTGGTATACTTAAGTTATACTTAATATATCTTAATCTTATATTGTGATTAGAATGTGAATGTGATTGGAAAATATGGAACTGGATATTATGATGACTTGATGATGAATAAATGTTCTTGAGTCGATGAGGTGATTAATTGAATGAATGGATCATAAAAGTTAAGAATGACACTTGAAAGGTTAAGTGATTAGTTGACATGAATGGAAGTGTTAAGTGTAATAAGTTGATTGTTAAAGTGAAATATTAAGATAATGATATTATGATGACCTTAGAAAGGTATTGACATAATTGTAATGTATTTTCATATGACCCTATCAGGGTTAAGTGTGCAAGACTTTTAAAGTCAACATGTTATGTGGAAGTGATGAGTACACTTATAAGTGCAACTCTAAGTGTATATGAATACTATATTTACATGGGGTAGTTATAAGATAGGAGCATCATGATTAAATAAATACTAAATATTAAATTAAATATTATGTTAGAGTTTGAAGAGCTTTAGAAGTTCAAAAGGGCTTGTATACTAGGAGCAAAGGAACCACAAGGTGAGTAAACTCTATATTCCTACTTCTAGTATGAGTAAACATTGTATTCATTCTACTAGTGTGAGTAACATTATGATATGTTACAAATATGTGATATCTTATTATGTGAGCCTTTATGATCTTTGAAATCCAACTTCTTTCTATCCTAAAATTTGATTAAGTGATTTCTTTGTAAAGCTTGGGTTGCCAAAGGGCAATTGGTCCAAAAACCATTTTTGTTTATTCAATGAGAATTTCTTGTGATTATTACCCTAACTTATATTTTTTTTGGAACTACATTGTTCTTGTATCTTTTGTTTAATAAGTTAAATTGATATTGCCATTGTGAAATATATGATTTTTGCCTTAAATGTTATTGACATATGTGATTACCATTAGCTTTAGCTATGGTACCATTAACCCTTTATGCAGAATCCTCATGCTGATATGGGTAATCATCAGAACTTGTACACTTAGTCTTAACTAGATGGATAGGGGTAGTGTATCCACCTCAGCTAGAAAGGGACGGTTTTAATCATGGGGCCTGATCAACTTCATGCATTCTATGTGATAGGAGTTGGAATTTGGTAAGGCCACCTCTCCTTTATATTTTTGAGTGATAGAGCAATAGCCTTCACTCATTATGTGTTATATGTGTGATTTCTACAAATCTTGCTAAATTGAACCCTTGCTAAATTGCAACTTGATTAATGAATTAAAAAATCATGAACTATGTGTATAAGATATGAGTTTCCTTTTCAAAGGAATATGTGTTAATGTATGTGCTTTATCATTTACTTATTAAGATCATGTATCTCACCCCTTTTTTCTTGTGTGGTTCTAGGTGAGCAAATGTGAGGAGGCAAGGTAATGGCTTAAGCATTCTACTCCACTTAGGGATTCCTTGTCAAAGTCATTAATAATACCATGTTATGAAGTATTGTCATTAGATGCTCTGGGAATATTGATTGATGCTTATTTTGAGATGTATTATTTTCTTAAGTTTTCAAATGGGATATGAATATTATTTTCCTTATGGATTTTATGTGAAATGTCTAATTACAGTCTTCCGTAATTGAAGGTATTCATTTAATGATTTAAATGAGTTATTTGCATGAGGTTAGGTACGATCCTAGGCATGATTTGTATATATGTAAGTGGGTTTTATGGGCATAGGTGACCTTATGTCTCCCTATGTTCTAGGATCGTCATATCACTAAAGTTAGGATGTGACATCATATGAGTGACTACTCTTCTAGTAAGAAAGAAGTCTCATCATGAGTTTATTGATTTAATTAATTAACAACAAAATCAAAGGAATCATATTCAGAAGGTACTTATGTAGTTAGTGGAGATTGCACACTTATACTTATAGCAACACTTCCTTGAAGCAATGTTGAACCTAGGCCGACTTGAAGGCCCATGCTACTCAATCTTTTTAAAAGTCAAAATCCAGCTAGAAAGAAGAATAGAAGTGTTATAATGGGAAACTACCACTAGCATCGAGAGATGACCACTACTGGTTCACTATCTATTCTATATATTAACAATGACGAAAGAGACATCGTTGATTGAAACTTACTGACTAAACCAACATGATGAATAGGAACAATTAACAGCTGAATGACATGGTGCAATAATGCCCCCTCCCAATTCCCTAACCAACATCTTCCATTGGGATAAGCCACTCAATGCAGGCAGATATGGTCCCTCGAAGATTCGATGAGGCACCTTTGATAATAGGATTCAGCTCCATCTAAAACATTAGAGTGAGATTTACTGGGGCAACTTCTATAGCTATGTTGGATGCGATTGATTCACTTCTCATCTTATAGTTGATAGAAGGATGAAAGGAAAGGAAAGTGTAACAACCCACACCTACCCTAGAAATTTTTATGATAATTTGCTTAACTTAAAACTATTAAGACTAAGTGTGTACCTTTATGGGTGCATGTTAAATTAATTTTAATATGTAATATGAGTTATTATTGTGAAATAAATTATTTAATTGAAGTGTATTAATATAAATTAATTTATTCTTCATAAAATGAATTTCATGCAAAAAGGCAAATTTTTAAGCATAAAATAATTTTATGAGTTTTTTAAAAATATTTTTACATAAATGTTTTAGGGGAAATTTTAATGAAAATAATAAGAAAAATATTTTTATTTTAATTATCCATAATCAGCTCCTAATTTAAATAAAAAGCCCAAACACCTAAAAGCCCATTTCCCAAAAACCCTCATAAACTAGCTTATTAAGGATATTAGTGGAAATTGCCCAAAACACTACCTTTAAACATCAAATTTTTGGCCAACCCTAATGTTCCAGCAGCCACCACTCTATTTTTCTATATTCTGATAGAAAAATTCTCTCAAAACAATTATCTCTACCAAAATTAAGAAAACAACTTTCAACTTTGTGATTTCTTGACTGTAATCGTAAGTTTTTCTTCTCTTTCAATTCCTTAACTGATTTCTATGAAATAAATTATGAGAAAATTATTTTGAACTGGTTATTTACTGAATTTTATAGATTTAATTTAGTCTGGATGAGTTTTAAAAGAGAAATGTAATTCTCTACCGAAAACACAAATCTTTCTACGTGATTTCTCCAAGGGTGAATCTTGTGACTCAAAATTAAAATTTTTATACATAAACCATACTAGGGGAGGGGGGGCGGGGTATTTCTGCATCATTGAATTCTAAACTGATTTTTGATCTATTTAGATGAAAAATATTAAATTAAATCATATTTTTGCATGTTACTGTAATGACTGAAAAGTTTCAAAAAATAAAGGAATTCAAGGTTTTTATGCTAGAATTTAAAAGTTGGAAAATTCTATGATTATTTATACATATGGCTATTGATTTGTGATGTTTAATATTCTAAACTAATAATTGTTTTGTTTTGATGAAAAATAATGATTTAAATCATGTGTTTATATATTATTGTAATGAACGGAAAACGCAAAAAGCGTGAAAACTCATGATTTTCACCCTAAACCTTGAAACTTTGGAATTTTCATGCATAATTATGATCAATGGTTGCCAATTCATACATGTGGTTGTTCTAAACTAATATTTGCTATGATTAAATGAAAAATAATGGTTTAAATCACCTATTTACATATTATTGTAATCATCAGAAAATACCAAAAATAAGAAAACTCATGGTTTTGCATCCTAAAACCCAAAATTTGAATTTTCATGTATGAGATATACATATTGCTGTTGATTCATGTAGATTAATGTTCTAAAATGATTTTTGTTGCATTTACATGAAAAATCTTGATTCAAACCATGTTTTAACATATTACTGTAATAGAAGGGAAGTAAGAAAAGTGAGAAAATTCAGTTTTTCCCTTTAATAGAGGATTCGACCTACGATGACATTTTTATCCCAAAATCTATAATTTCTATGTGATGTATTAAAATTATTATTGACATGTATGTATGTATAATAAAGGGTTAAATTGCATGTTGGTTGAAGGAATGACTATAGACTAGCTTAGAGGCATTTTGGTATACTTAAGGTATGTTAACCTTATGTTGTGATTATAATGTGAATATGATTGGGAAATATGGAAATAGATGTTATGATGACTTGATAATGAATTAATGGTCTTGAATTGATGAAGATATTTGATCGAATGAATGGGTCATAAGAGTTAAGCATGACACTTGAAAGGCTATCAATAAGTTAACATGTATGGATATGTTAAGTGTACTAAAATGATTGTTAAAGTGAATTGATATTAAGATAATGATATTATGTTGACCTTAGAAAGGTATTGACATGAGTTATAATATGTTCTCATATGGGCCTATTAAGACTAAGTGTGCAAGACTTTTAAAGTCAACTTATTATGTGTAAATGATGAATGCACTTATAGGTGCAACTCTAAGTGTATGTGAATGTTATATGTGCATGGGATAGCTATGGGATAGGACAGTATCATGATTAAAAAAAATACTAAGTATTGAATTAAAAATTATGATAGAGCTTAAGGAGCTTTAGAGGTTCAAAATGGCTACGTGTACTAGGAGCAAAGGAATCACAAGGTGAGTAAACACTGTAATCTTGCTTCAAGTGTAAGTAACATTATGTTATGTTACAAATATGTGATATCATGTTATATGAGCCTTTGAGATCTTGAAACCCAAGTTCATCCGATCCCTAAATATGATTAGGTGATTTCTTTATAAGGCTTGGGTTGCCAAAGGACAATTGGTCCAAAAAATCATTTTTGTTTACCTAATGATAATTCCTTGTGATTATTGCCCTAACTTATATTCTTTCTAGAACTACACTATTTTTGTATCTTTTGCTCAAATTAAATTACCATCATTATTGTGATACATATTGTTATTGCCTTAAATGTTGTTGTTATATGTAAATACCAGTAGTTCTAGCTATGGTACCTTTAACCCTTTATGCAGAAGTCCTCATGCCAATGCAGGTAATCATCAAAACTTGTGCACATGGTCTTAACCTGATGGATAGGGGTAGTGTATCCACCTCAGCTAGAAAAGGGTGGTTCTAGTTGTAAGGCTTGATCAGCTTCACGCCTTCTATGCGATAAGAGTTGGAATTTGGTATAAGGCCACCTCTCCTCTATATGTTTGAGTGATAGAGCAACAACCTTCATTCTCTATATGTTATAAGTGTGAATTATGCAAACTTTTTAAATTGAAAACCTTGCTAAATTGCAACCTAATTCATGAATTGTAAATCATGAAATATGTGTATAAGTAATGAGTTTCCTTTACAAAGGAATATACATTAATGTATGTGCTATATCGTTTACTCATTGAGATCATCTATCTCACCCTTTTTTCCTTGTGTGGTTCCAGGCAAGCAAATGTGAGGAGGTAAGGTGATGGCTCAAGTATTCTACTTCGCTTGGGGACTCATTGTCAAAGTCATTAATAATACCATGCTATGAAGTGTTGTCATTAGATGCTCTAGGAATATTTATTTTTTATGTTTATTTTGAGATGTTATTTATTAAGGTTTTAAGTGGATTATGAATATTACTTCCGTATGGATTATATGTGAGTGTCTAATTACCATCTTCTACAACTAAAGGTTTTCATATAATGTTTTAAATGAGTTATTGTATAAGGTTTGGTACGATCCTAGGCGTGACTTATATATGTGTAAATGGGTTCTATGGGCATGGGTGACCTTATGTCTCCTTGTGTTCTAGGACCGTCATATCTCTAAAGTTGGGATGTGACAAAGTTGGTATCAGAGCTAAAGTTTTATTTTAAAAGTCTAATTTAGATTTGTCTATGTATTAGGTTGAATAAGTATAATCTTAGAGCATACGAATTTTCCTGTCATGTCATTTGCAGTCTAACGTTAGCATAGTTCAGCGAAACCCTAATAGGTTTTAGTAATCCTCATTTTTGTTTGCTTGCCTTATAATTCTTTTTGTAGATGACCAAGAAGATTACCCTTGCTCGAGGACCGCGACCCAAAGCACCCCGTGTGATCTACAAGAGGACTTGGCTGGAATTATCTGAGAGAGTTGTATTTATGATTCGCCTTGAAAAGAAGGAGACCCTTGATGAAGAGGAGAACCCTAAGGAGTGCCTGGATACTAATTGGGTTTATAGTAAGATCCAGAAATTAGAGGACGACTACTCATACTTAAAGGAGGAAAACCGACGTCTTAGGCTTTTGGTTTAAGCCTTGAGAGAGGATGTGGAGTAGCTCAAAGCAAGGATTGATGAACATGGGGAAGACTACTCACTAGCAAGGTCTTTGTCTTTAACTAATCACCAACCGAATGGAGATCTTCTTTGTTACCGATGTGGCAACAGTGGCCATATCACTCTCGATTGCCCTGTGGAGGACACATGACAGTTAGGACGAGTATTTGGTGATGATTGATGTAATGACATAGTGCTTTATATAATATGAATGATATTTCCCTTTAACTGCCTAGTCACTTAGTATGAGATGATTTCCTTTATTACTATGATATGATTAACTTACCATGATAGGAGGTTATTTTCATATTATGAGATATATGCTATTTGATTGTGATATGTGATATGTGCAAAACTATGTGATATGTGATATATATATATGATATGTGTTTAGTGATGTGATATGATTAATGCATGATGATTATGCTAGTACAATAGTCAGGTTAAATGGGTTAGAATAGGGGATTAGTACTAAATTCCCTTATCATGATAAGCAAATGGCCCCAAAAAAAAGGTTCGCACAATTGCCTAGCCCGTTAGGGCAAATGATGATGTCATATCGAACACTACATCGAATGTTGCCTCTGCACCTATACGGTCAAGAGAAAGATCCAATTCGGGAGCGCCGACCATAGGCTCTAATGAGCAATCATCTTTGCAAGAGGTGCAAGCTATGTACGAGGAAATGAGAGACTTGCGCAAGAAATTGGATGAGCTGCAAGGTCAACAGTGGGAAGTGCCGCCAACTCATGGAAGGAATGGAGTTCCATTACCTACGTTAGTGGAACCTACTCATAGAGGGAGAAAGCAGTTACCTGATGAAGGGATGACCATAGCGAAGTTCAAGAAGTTGCAGCCGCCTACCTTTTGTAGCGAGGAGGGTGATGACCTAGATGAATTTTTTAATGAGATGGACAAGCTAGTTTATCATTTATCCTACTTGGATGCTCAAGTGATTGAGTTGGTAGGACTCCAACTCAAGAAGAAGGCTTCGTATTAGTATGAGAGAAACATCAAAGAGCAATTTTATAGGGTGGACCCACCTATATGGGCAGAGTTCAAGCAAGAGGTAATGGATCAGTTCTTGCATGATGGTGAAAAGCAAGGCAGGGCACTACAAGTCGAGCAGCTAAAGCAAAAACCTAGAATAACGGTATTGGATTATGCCGAGGAGTTCAATCAACTTAGCTGATTTGCTATCAATATTGTTCCTACCGAAGCTAGCCATATCAATTGCTTCTTAAGAGGACTGATCACACCTCTATTCAATTCGTTGGTAGTAATGAAATTTTCAACCTTGGCCAAGCTGATAGATAAGGCCAAGATAATGGAGAAGAGGTATAAGGCGGAGAGAGATGAACGAGCTAAACCGGATTAGAAGGGGAAGCATAGGGACAAAGGTCATAGTGGACATCATAGAGGAGAGGAGGAGGAGGCCTAAGGAAGGAATCCTTAACACCTGGACCACAAAATGGCCAAGCTAAATAGGAACTTCCCACTTGTGGCAAATGTGTAAAGAAGCATCCTGAAATTTGCTGAAAAGATTCTAGTGCGTGCCTTAAGTGTGGGCAAATGGGATACTTTATTAAGGATTGCCCTCAGATGAGGAATCAAGGGAATGGGACCATAGCACATCCACAGTCTAGACCATTCCATTCACAAGCACAAAGAGCTAAGGATAAGGGGCCAGCAGTTGGGAATGCAATAGCAATGGAGAATAAGGGCAAAGGTTGAGTCTTCACCTTAAATCAACAAGAGCCATCACAGGTATCATCCCCATCCAAAATTCTAATGCAAAATGTTTGATTGATTCTGGTGCTACCCATTCTTTTGTGTTGTCTTGTTTTGCTAAGAGTTTGGGTAGAAATAAGGAATTAATGAGTGAACCTTTAGTAGTATCAACTCCTTTGGGGGAGGTGATGGAAGTAAAGTATGGTTTTAAGGGATGTGAGGTAGTATTAATGGACAAAAACTTCCTGTAGAATTGCTAGAATTGGATGTACTAGAATTTGATGTGATATTATGGATGGATTGGTTATACAAGAATGGAGCTTGTATTGATTGTAGAGAGAAAATTTTCGAGTTTCGAACTAAGGATGGGAAGAAGCTCATGTATCATAGAGATAAGATTAAGAATCCTCCAAATTTGATATAAGCTTTTGGAGCAAAAAGGATGTTAAGGAAAGGGTCATAAGTGTACCTAGCCCATGTGATCGATACTGACAAGGAGGCTACTGTTAAAGACAAGGGCATTCTAGTGGTGGATGAATTCATGGACATCTTCCCATAAGATTTACCACAATTACCACCTAAACGTGAGATTGAGTTCAACATTGAACTGCTACCTGGTACGCAACCTATATCAATACCGCCATATTGTATGGCACCAATAGAGTTGAAATAATTAAAGACACAATTGCATGATCTACTCAACAAGGGTTTTATCCAACCGAGTAGCTCACCATGGGGCACTCTAGTGTTGTTTGTAAAGAAGAAGAATGGCTTGTTCTGGATGTGCATTGACTATCCTTCAATCAACATGCAATTTAACCATTTATCATTCGCATATATATGTCAATAATCAACAATATATATCATATAAAATTTATAGACATTGGGATAAAAATTTCATTGTAGGCCAAATGCCCTTTAAAAGAGAAAACTGAATTTTCTTACTTGTCATACTTTTCGTCTATTACAGTAATATGTACAAACATAGTTTGCACCAAGATTTTTCATGTAAATCAAACAAAAATCATTGTAGAACATAAATATGTAGGAATTGGCACATATATAAATCCATATGCACGAAAATTTCCAACTTTAGGTTTTAGGATCAAAAACCATGAGTTTTCTTATTTTTGGTACTTTTCGGTCATTACAGTAATATGTAAACATGTGACTTAAACCATTATTTTTCATTCAATCACAACAATTATTAGTTTATAACACTAATAGACACCAATCAATCAACTATAGAAATTCCCATGCATGAAAATTCCAAGTTTAAGGTTTAGAGTGAAAATTATGAGTTTTCTAGCTTTCTGGTGTTTTCTGATCATTACAGTAATATATAAACACATTATTTAAATCATTATTTTCCATCTACACATAACAAATATCCATTTAGAATATGAATCCATACAATTCAGCAGCCATTAGGGTTCATACACATGAAAATTTTGAACTTTTAAGTTCTAGGACGAAAACCGTGAATCTCTTTATTTTCTGAAACTTTTCGGTCATTACAGTAATATGTAGAAATATGATTTAATTCAATATTTTTTTATCTAAATACATCAAAAATCAGTTTAAAATGGAAGTATGTAAAAATTGCCCCCTGTAATATTTATGCTTGAAAATTTTAATTTTGGGTTGTAGGATTCATCTTTGGAGAAATCGTGTAAAAAGGTTGATATTTTTGATGGAGAAAATTAAATTTTCTTTCAAAAACTCATCCAAACTGAATTAAATCTATAGAAATTAGTAAATACCCAGTTCAAAATAATTTCTCATAATTTATTTCATAGAAATTAGACAACACATTGAAAGGGAAGAAAAACTTACGATTACAGTTAAGAGATCACGAAGTTTGAAGGTGTTTTGAGAATTTTGGTAGAGAGAATTATTTTAGGAGAATTTTTCTATGAGAATACTGATTTAACAAAGTGTGGCTGCTAGAATACTAGGGCAGGCCAAATTTCTTGAATTTATATATAGGGTTTTGGGTAATTTCTAAGATTACCCTTAATGAACTAGGTTAGGAGGGTTTTAGTGTAGTGGGCTTTTAGGTATTTAGGCTTTTTATTTTAATTTAAGGCTGATTATAGGTAATTAAAAATAAAATATTTTTCTTATTATTTTCATTAAAATTTCCCCCAAAACATTTATTTAAAAATTATTTTAAAAATACACATAAAATTATTTTATACTTAAAAATCACCTTTTTGCATGAAAATTCATTTTATGTATGATAAATTATTTTATGCTAAAACACTTCATATAAATCATTTATTCAACAATAATAATTCATATTATGCACATTAAAATTTATTTAACATTTCACATACTCATAAATCACATCACACATGAATTTTCATAAAATCACATATTTTATCACAATAATTCTAAATTCAAGCAAATTGATCATGAAAACTCCTAGGGTAGATGTCAGTTGTTACAAATCCAAAGGAATATATCACTCTAAGTGTAATGAAACAAAAATATTAGATGATGTTGATGCTATATGGTTGTTTTATAAGTCAAGGGTTGCAAAAACAACCTATGAGCATAACAAGACTCTAAGTAATTATGCATCGTCTATAAGAGTTGTATGATGAGCATAAATACACTGATTAATATGAAATATTAAGGCAGTTATTTTGTTTGAATATAAAAAAAATTATAAAGAAAGAAAAAGGAAAAGAAAAGAAAGAAAAAGGATAGGAAAAGAAATTGTAAGGGAAGAAAAGAAGAAAGTGTTTCTTCTTGATCTTCTTAACTTTATTTTTCTTTGTCTTCTCCATATTTTTCTTTCTTGTTCTTATTCTTAGTATTTAACTAGAATAAGAAATTAGAGAAAAGAAATCAAAGAAGAAAATGTTTCATCTTTAATTTCTTGTTCTTCTATTTTTCTATCTAGTATTCTTTATGAAAGAATTTGAATTGTGAGAAATCTCTTTTATTTCTTATTAATTTTAATTAAACTAAATTTGAAATTATTTTCATATGATGATTAAATTCATCAAACAATTAGAGAGTCTAGATGTTTTGCTGAATAATAAGTTTCAAATAGTTTAATTCTTCAAATTCATTCCAAATTTCCATTAGATGGAAAATGCACTTTAAGATAATAGAAAAAGTTTCTATTATAAATCCTAAAAGGGAAATTGCAAGGGACAAGTCCATAGATAATGCTATAGTTGACAAAAGAAAATGTTTCTATTGTCAATGTTATGAATATTGGAAAAGTAATTGTTCTAAGTATTATGAATACTTAAAGACAAAGAGAAGGATAGACCTTCTAAAGGTAAATCTATCTCTTGTTACTATATTCTAATGATTCATATAGTTCATCTATTGATAGGATTCATGATATAGGTGCTTCTGTGCTATGTGCATGATCAGAGTAAGCAATGTAAGCATGGAGTTAGATGAAGTGATTTTGAAAAAATCTAAGGGGCAAAGTGTTAATTTCCAAAGAGCTTTTAGAATACTTCATGATGATTTTAAAATCATATTTTATATATCTTGTATGTAGTTAATGATGATATTAAAATCATATTTTATAAATCATGTATATATTTCATACTTAAGCTACATTATTCCGTAACTTTAAGGAATTGTGAATTCCGTTACTAGAAAAATGTTTGCGTGGTTTATTATGGTAATAAACTTAAGAGTATGAATTATATGGTTGATATATTATTATTAAGTTAATAATAACAAAACAACTCCAAGTGCTTTTATGATAATGCCATAAAGAACTCGTATCTAAAACCACTATGATTTCTTAGATTAGTTTGTTTAGCTGAAGATAAGATAACTTAGTTGGATAACATTTGTCATTACCCATTAGGGTGTGAACTTGATTCTACTTAAAAGTCTAGTATCAATGCAAAAACAAATAGATCACCTTTTGTTGAACAAATGGATAGAAACTGAAGAAGTTTTAGAATTTATGCATACAGATGCATCAATACCATTTGTAAAATGGTTAGTGGGAGTTTTTCCTAATTCATTCTATTTACCTAAATACATGATATTGACCCATTCAAAAAAAGATAAATAAAATGAATTGTTCATTTGAATTATTTAAACATTCAAGAAATTCAGGATGAAAAGGAAAATAAATATTATGGATATTTCATATAAAATGGGAAAGAGTATCATAACCCTTTCATTTGATCGAAGTGGGAAGAACTCAATTACCTATTTTTGAGGAATTTCCTAAATATAAAATTGGCATATAATCATAATTCTTTTAGGAAAAAGCATACGTGATGGTATACTCAAAAGAATAAATTACAACATATACGATATGATCTAATAGATGATGAACTATAAAAGTTTTTGTTTATTTCCTTATGGAAATTTACAAATAATAGCATATTATTCTTAAGTAGAATTTTAAACAAAGTCCATCTAATCGTAACTCATATGTAATATGATATGGATAGATATCAAAATTCTTACTCATAATAAGTTATGAGATATCTAGCTTATTTGATAAACTAAAGTTAGCCAATTGGAAGATAATTCTAATTAAGATAAGGTTTTTTGGATATCCTAAAAGTGGTTTAGGATAGTTGTAACAACCCACAACCACCCTAGGAATTTTTGTGAAAAATTGCTTGATTTAGAACTATCAAGGTTAAGTGTGTGCTTGTGTGGAAATTTGTGATTTAAGTGATTGATAAGTATGTGGCATATTAGATTAATTTTAATATGCATAAAATGAGTTACTATTGTGAAATAAATGATTTACATGAAGTGCATTTGCATAAAAGAATTTATTTTAAATAAAATGAATTTTCATGCATAAGAAAATTTTTAAAATATTTTAAAATAAATATTTTTGGGGGAAATGTTACAGAAATAATAAGAAAAATATCCTTTTTATTTTAATTTTTATTCAGCCCAAAAATTTAAAGAAAAAGCCCAAATACCCAAAAGCCCACTACACCAAAATCCTCCTAACCTAGTTCATTAAGGGTATTAGTGGAAATTTCACCAAAACCCTAATATATAATCTAAATTTTGACCAAACCAAGGTTCCAGCAGCCATTCTCTTATTCTTTCTATATCTTTGCAGAAAATTCTCTCAAAATATTTCTCTCTACCGAAATTAAGAAAACACCTTTCCATTTCATGATTTCTTGACCGTAATTGTAAGTTTTTCTCTTCTTTCTATTTCCAAACTGATTTCTATGAAATAAATTATGAGAAAATTATTTTGAACTAGTTGATTACTAATTTTTACAGATTTAATTATGTTTGGGTGAGCTTTTGGGAGAGAAAAATCTACTTTTTACCGAAAACACGATTCTTTCCGCGAGATTTCTCCAAAGGTGAATTCTATAACTTAAAATCACAATTTTTATGCATAAACATCATTGGGGGGGGGGGGGCATGATTTGTGATGATTGTGTTCTAAATTGATTTTTGATTTGTTTTGATGGAAAATATTGGATTAAATAATATTTCTGCATATTTCTGTAATGACCGGAAAGTTTTGAAAAACAAAGGAGTTCAAGGTTTTTATATTAGAACTTGGAAGTTGGAAAATTTTATTTTGAATGGACATATGGCTGCTGATTTGTATGAATAAGTACTCTAATATGATATTTGTTTTGTTTAGATGAAAAATAATGATGTGAATCATGTGTCTGTTTATCGCTGAAATGAACAAAATGCGCAAAAAGCGCGAAAACTCATGATTTTTCACCTAAGCCTTTAAACTTGGAAATTTTTTGTATAAACCCTATCTATGGTTGCTGAATCATGTAAGGATGTGTTCTAAACTGATATTTTCTATGATTAAATGAAAAATAATAGTTTAAACAACCTGTTTACATATTTCTGAAATGACTGAAAAATACTGAATACAACAAAACTCATGGTTTTGTGCTCTATAATTCAAAAGTTGAATTTTTGTGTATAAATAACACCAAGAGTGGCTGATTCTTATGAATTTAAATTCTAAGATGATTTTTGTTGCTTTTACATGAAAAATCTTGATTTAAACCTTTTTTTTACATATTTCTGAAATAGACGAAAAGTGCGAAAAGAAGAAGAATCTAGTTGTTACCTTGGTGATGCATTCGGCCTACATGAATCTTCTTGTCCCAATGGTTATCAATTTTATGTGATGTGTTTTGACAATTGTTGACATGTATGTATGTATAATAAATGATAAAATTGCATGTTAGTTGAAGGTATGATCCTAGATAAGCTTAAATGCATTTTGGTATACTTAAGGTATACTTAAGGTATCTTAACATTATATTGTGTTTAGAATGCAAATGTGGTTGATAAATAAGGAACTAGATGTTATGATGACTTGATGATGAACATATGGTTATGAGTTGATGAAATGAAAGGGATCATAAGAGTTAAGCATGACACTTGAAAGGTAAATTGTTAAGATGACATGTGTGGAAGTGTAAAGTGAATTGATATCGAGGTAATAATATTGTAATGACCTTAAAAAGGTATTGATATGATTGTAATGTGTTGTCATGAGAGCCTATAAGGCCTAAGTATGTAAGACTTTTAAAGTTATCATGCTATGTGCAAGTGATGAGTACACCTATATGTGAACTCTAATGTGTATGTTATATGTGCATGGGTAGTTATGGGATAGGAGCATCATGAGTAAATAAATACTATGTATTAAATCAAATATTATATTAGAGTTTGAGGAGCTTTAGAAGTGCAAAAGGGACTATGTGTACTAGGACCAAAGGAAACCCAAGGTGAGTAAACATCGTATTCATTCTTTAAGTGTGGGCAAATGCCACATTTATGTTATAAGTGTGAACAACATCATGTTGTGTTATAGGAATGTGATATATTGTTATGTGAGCCTTTGTGATCTTTGAAACCTGAGTTCTTTTTATTCTAAATATTATTACATGAATTCTTTGACAAGCTTGGGTTGCCAAGGGACACTTGGTGCAAAACTATTTTGTTTATCCCAATGAGGATTTCTTGTGATTAACACCCTAACTTATATTCTTTCTAGAACTACACTATCATCGTATCTTTTGATTGAAAGCTAAACGAGTATTGTTATTGAAATACATATTGTTGTTGACTTATGTGATATTGTTAATTATGATTACCATTAGCTCTAGCTATGGTACCTTTTACCCTTTATGCAGAATCCTCGTGCCGATGCGGGTAATCATCGGAACCTGTGCACATGGTTTTGACCCGATGGATAGGGGTAGTGTATCCACCTTAACTAGAAGGGGCGGTTCTAGCCATGAAGCCTGATTAGCTTCATGCCTTATAAGTGATAGGAGTTGGAATTTGGTATAAGCCACCTCTCCTTAAAGTGTTTGAGTGATAGAACAATAGCCTTCACTCTTTATAAGTGATAAGTGTGATTTCTGCAAACTTGCCAAATTGAACCCTTGCTAAATTGCAACCTGATTCATGAACTATAAATCATGAACTATATGTATAAGCTATGTGTTTGCATTTCAAAGGAATATGTGATAATGTATGTGCCTTTTCATTCACTTATTGAGATCATCTATCTCACTCCTTCTTTTTTTCCTTGTGTGGTTCTAGGTGAGCAAATGTGAGGAGGCAAGGTGATGGCTCAAGCATTCTACTTCTTAGGGAATTCCTTGTCCAAGTTATCAATTATACTATTTTTATGAAGTCTTATCATTAGATGCTCCGGAAATGTTGATTGATACTTATTGAAATATATTATTTTCCTCATGGATTTATATGTAATGATTTATTTTAGACTTCCGCAATTTAAGGTATTCATCTAAATGTTTTAAGCAAGTTATTAAAAGAGGTTTGGTAAGATCCTAGGCATGATTTGTTTATATGTAAGTGGGTTCTATAGATGTGGGTGACCTTATGTTTCCCCATGTTCTAGGACCATCATATCTCTAAGGTTGGGATGTGACAAAGGTGATATTAGAGCCATAGTTTTAAATGTAGAGTTTAGGCTTGTTTTATATGAGTTGCTTAAGTAAAATCCTAGAGCATAGGAATTTTCCTGTCATGTCACTTGCAATCTATCGCTAGCGTAGTTCCATAAAATCCTAGTAGATTTTAGTAATCCTTGTTATTGTTTACCTGCCTTACAATTCTTCTGACAGATGACCAAGCAAATTACGCCTACCCGAGGATCATGACCCAGAGCACCCCGTGTGACTAGTAAGAGGACTTGGCCAGAGATGCTCGAGAAAGTTATAACCGTGATTCGCCCCATGAAAGTGAAGACCCCTAACAAAGAGGAGGACCCTGAGGAGCCCTTAAATCCTGATTGGGTTTATCGTAAGGTTCAAAAATTGGAGGATAACTATTCATACTTAAAGGAGGAAATATGACGTCTTAAGGTCCTGATTCATTCTCTAAGAGAGGATATGGAGCAAGTCAGGTCAGGGATTGTTGAGCATAGAGGAGATTACTCGCCAGTGAGGTCTGCATCTTCAACTAATCCCCATCGAGATAGAGATCTTCTTTGCTACCGATGTGGCAGCAGTGGCCATATCACTCTTGATTGCTCTAGAGGTGGACATGAGAATTAGGCCAAGTAGATATGATGATCGACGTAACAACATAGCACTTTATATGATATGAATGATTTTCCTTGATTGCCTAGTTACCTAGTATGAGATGATTTCTTTCATTATTATGATATGGTGTGATATTATGAGATATATGCTATATGATTATGATATGTGATACGTGCAAAACTATATGATATGCGATTGATACATGACATGTGCTTAGTGCTATGATATGATAAATGTATGATAATGTGTGCTAGGATAAGGGGAGATTAAATGGGTTAGGATAGGGGATTAGTGATAAATTCCCTTATTATGATAGACAGAATGCCTCCCAAGAAGAAGGTTCACACAGTTGCCCAATCTATTAGGGCTAATGATGATGTTGTATTAGACACCGCATTGAATGTGGCCTCTGCACCTATACGGTTAAGAGAAAGATCCAACTATGGGCTCTAGTGAGTAAGCATCCTCACAAGAAGTGCATGCCATGCATGAAGAAATGAGAGACTTGCAAAAGGAACTAGATGAGCTATGAGCTCAAAGGTGAGAAGCACTGCCAACTCAAGAAAGGAATGGAGTTACGCTACCTGTGGTAGTGACACCTGCTCGGAGAGATAGAAAACGGCTACCTGACGAGGGGATGACCGTGGTGGAGTTTAAGAAACTATAACCGCCTACCTTTTGTGGTGAGGAAGGAGATGACCCTCATGAATTTTTGGATGAGATGGATAAGCTAGTCCGTCATTTATCATGCTTAGATGCTCAAGCAATCGAGTTGGTAGGACTCCAACTCAAGAATGAAGCTTGGTATTAGTATGAGAGGAGTATTGAAGAATGACTTTATGGGGTTGACCCACCTACATGGGCAGAGTTTAAGTAAGAACTAATGGATCAATTCTTGCCAGAAGGAGAAAAGTAAGACAGAGCATTGTAGTTTGAGCTGAACAAAAGCCAGGAATGTCTGTGTCAGATTATGCTAAAGAGTTCAATCGACTTAGTCACTTCACTGTCAACATCGTTCCCACTAAAGCAAGTCACATCAATCATTTCCTTAGAGGACTGATCACACCTCTATTCAATTCATTGGTAGCAACAGAGTTTCCAACCTTAGCCAAGCTCATAAACAAGGCCAAGGTCATAGAGAAAAGATACAAGGCAGAGAGAGCCGAATGAGCTAAACGAGACCAGAATGGAAGGCATAAGAACAAAGGTCATAAGGGACAACATAGAAATGGAGGAGAACCAAAGAAGGAATTTTCATCATCTGGACCATGGAATAATCAATCTAAGCAAGAAATTCCCACTTGCGGCAAATGTGGAAAGAAACATCCTGGAATTTGTCGGATAGATACTAGTGCTTGCCTTAAGTGTGGGCAAATAGAGCACTTCATAAAGGACTACCCTCAGACGAGGAGTCAAGGGAATGGGACTACAGTTCGATCATAATCTAAGCCATTCCAAACACAAGGACAAGGAGTCAAGGATAAGGGACCAATGGGTGGGAATGCACCGACGACAGAAAATAAGGGCGAGGGTTGAGTCTTCGCATTAAATTCGCAAGAGGCTCGCGATTTGCACACTGCCATCATAGGTATCATCCCCATCTAAAGTTCTAGCACAAAATGTTTAATTGATTCTGGTGCTACCTATTCTTTTGTGTCACCTTGTTTTGCTAAGTACTTGGGTATAGATAAGGAATTGATGAGTGAACCGTTAGTAATATTAACTCCTTTAAGGGAAGTGATGGAAGTAAAGTATAAGTATAAGGGTTGTGATGTAGGCATTAATGGACAAACACTTTTGGTAGTATTGCTAGAATTAGACATACTAGAATTTGATGTGATATTAGGGATGGACTGGTTGTATAAGCATGGAGCTCATATCGACTGTAGAAAGAAACTTGTCAAGTTTTGAACAAGAGATGGGAAGGAGTTTGTATACCAAGGAGATAGGAATGAGAAACCTTTGAATTTGATATTGGCCTTAGGAGCGAGACAGATGCTAAGGAAAGGATGCCAAACATATCTAGCCCACGTAATCGACACTGGCAAGGAAGCTACCATTCGAAATGAAAATATTCCAGTGGTGGACGAGTTCATGGATGTCTTTCCAGAAGATTTACTTAGATTACCCCCTAATCGTGAGATCGAGTTCAACATCGAACTGCTACCCGGTACACAACTTATATCGATACCGCCATATCGTATGGCACCAATGGAGCTGAAGGAGTTAAAGACACAATTGCATGATTTACTTAATAAGGGCTTCATTCAACTAAGCAATTCGCTATGGGGCACTCCAGTGTTGTTCATGAAGAAGAAAGATGGCTCGTTCTGAATGTGCATTGACTATTGCTAAGTTAATAAAATCACTGTGAAGAATAGATACCCATTGCTGAGGATTAATGATCTTTTTGATCAATTGCAAGGAGCTGGTCACTTCTCCAAAATCGACTTAAGGTCTAGCTATCATCAACTAAAGATATGAGGAGAAGATATCTGCAAGACTGCCTTCCATACTAGATATGGACACTACGAGTTCACAGTTTTCCATTCGGTTTGACGAATGCTCCTGCTGCTTTCATGGACTTGATGAATAGAGTATTCAAGCCATTCCTTGAAAAATTCGTGATCATGTTCATTGATGACATCCTAATTTACTCAAAGAATAAAGAAGAACATGAAGAATATTTGAGGATCGTGCTTCAAACGTTATGTGATCACCAACTCTATGCTAAGTTATCTAAGTATGAGTTCTGGATGGAGTCGATTAACTTTCTTGGACATGTAGTAAGTAAGGAAGGGATTTAAGTTGATCCTAAGAAAGTTGAAGTGGTAGCAAATTGGCCAAGGCCCACAACAGTTTTAGAAGTACGAAGTTTCTTGGGCATGGCAGGATATTATCGTAGATTCGTACAGGACTTTTCTAAGATAGCAGCCCCATTGACCAAGTTGACAATAAACCAAGTTAAGCTTAATTAGGAAGAGTCCTGTGAAAAGAGTTTTCAGAAGCTCAAAGAGTGTTTGGTATTGGCTCCAGTTTTGACATTACCATAAAGAGAAGAAGGATTTATTGACTATTATGACGCTTTAAGAGTAGGACTTAGGTGTGTTTTGATGCAAAATGGTAAATTCATCACCTATGCATCATGACAACTAAAGAAACATGAAGTGAATTACCCTACTCATGATTTGGAATTAGCCGCAGTAGTGTTCACTCTGAAGATCTAGAGACATTACATGTATGGGACGAAGTGTGAGATCTACACGGATCATAAGAGTCTTCAGTACATCTTGAGCCAAAGAGACCTCAATCTAAGACAAAGGAGATGGATTGAACTATTGAAGGATTATGACTATCAGATTCTCTACGATCCTGGGAAGGCAAATGTAGTGGCAGATGCCTTGAGTCGAAAGTCAATAGGAAGCTTAGCTCATGTGGATGTAAGAAAGAGGCCGATCGTGAAGGAACTACAGGAATTGTTTAATCAAGGATTGAAACTGGACATTAGAGGATCAAGAGTTTTATTGGCTCATTTTCAAGTAAGATCTAGGTTAATGAAAGAAATAAGGGATTCATAAGATAGGGACCCATACTTGGTGAAGTTGAAGGATGAGATAAGAGAAGGAAAGAACTCTAAGTTTGAGGTAGTCAATGGAATTTTAAAGTGCAAGAATAGAGTATATGTGCCTGATGTGGATGGATTAATAGAAAGGATATTGAAGGAGGCACATCAGACACCTTACTGTGCTCATCCTATAACTACCAAGATGTATCATAATGTGAAAGCTAATTATTGGTGGCCTGGTTTGAAGAAAGATATGGCTAAGTTTGTAGCATCCTGCCTGACTTGCTAGCAAGTCAAGTATGAACATCAGTGACCTTCAGGATTGTTATAAGAGATTCAACTACCTGAATGAAAGTGGGAATGCATCACTATGGACTTCGTTGTTGGTTTGCCTAGAACCCCCAAAGGACATGATTCTATATGGGTCATAATGGATAGATTGACAAAGTTTTCCCATTTTCTAGGAGTAAAGAGCACATATTCTATGGCTCAGTATGCACAATTGTATGTAGATGAGATCATGAAACTAAATGGAATGCCAATTTCTATCATCTCAGATTGAGGAACTCGATTCACCTCAAGATTCTGGCATAAGTTGCAAGAAGCATTAGGAACACAACTAGATTTTAGTATGGCGTTTCACCCTCAAACGGATGGCCAATCTAAAAGAATAATTCAGACACTCAAGGATATGCTAAGGATGTGTGTCTTGGACTTTGGCGGTAGCTGGGATAAGTATTTACCCTTGATTGAATTCACCGACAACAATAGCTATCATTCATCCATTGGCATGGCGCCATACGAAGCATTGTATGGGAGGAGATGTCATTCTCTGATTTGTTAGATTAAACCTGGAGACAAGCATGTAGAAATGCCTGAATTGCTTAAGGAGACTATCGAGAAAGTACCATTAATTCAAGATCAACTGAAGACGGCGTTCAGTCGGCAAAAGAGTTACATGGACCCTAAGCAAAAGGAAATCCAATTCACTATGGGAGATCACGTATTCTTAAAGGTCTTGCCAATGAAAGGAGTTATGAGATTTGGCAAGAAAGGGAAATTATCACCTCATTTCATTGGTCCTTTTGAAATATTAGATAAGGTTAGAGAAGTATCTTATAGACTTGCCCTGCCTCTAACTTTGGCGCATGTGCACCCAGTGTTCCACATCTCAATGCTAAGGAAGTATGTATCAGATCCATTGTATGTTTTTTTACTTTTAGACATTACGTTAGATGAACAACTATCCTATGAGAAGTCACCGATAGCTATAATGGATCAATAAGTAAAGAAGCTAAGAAATAAGGAGATACCCATGATTAAGGTTTAGCAGCGAAATAATGGGATAGATGAGTGCACTTGGGAAGCAAACGAAGAGATGTGACAGAAGCATCCTCAGTTTTTCAAGAGAAATTAGGTAAGGGTTTAAATTTGAGGATGAATTTCTTTTAAGGGGGGAGAATATAACAACCCACAACCACCCTAGGAATTTTCGTGAAAAATTGCTTGATTTAGAACTATTAAGATTAAGTGTGTGCTTGTCTGGAAATTTGTGATTTAAGTGATTGATGAGTATGTGGCATATTAGATTAATTTTAGTATGCATAAAATGAGTTACTATTGTGAAATAAATGATTTACATGCAGTGCATTTGCATAAAAGAATTTATTTTAAATAAAATGAATTTTCATGCATAAGACAATTTTTAAGCATAAAATAATTTTATGAGTATTTTTAAAATATTTTAAAATAAATATTTTTGAGGGAAATGTTATAGAAATAATAAGAAAAATATTATTTTTATTTTAATTTTTATTCAGCTTGAAAATTTAAAGAAAAAGCCCAAATACCCAAAAGCCCACTACACCAAAATCCTCCTAACCTAGTTCATTAAGGGTATTAGTGGAAATTTCACCCAAACCCTAATATATAATCTAAATTTCAACCAAACCAAGGTTCTAGTAGCCATTCTCCTATTCTTTCTGTATCTTGGTGGAAAATTCTCTCAAAATATTTCTCTTTACTTAAATTAAGAAAACACCTTTCCGTTTCGCGATTTCTTGACTGTAATCATAAGTTTTTCTCCTCTTTCGATTTCTAAACTGATTTCTATGAAATAAATTATGAGAAAATTATTTTCAACTAGTTGATTACTAATTTTTACAGATTTAATTTTCTTTGGGTGAGTTTTTGGGAGAGAAAATCTATTTTCTACCGAGAACACGATTTTTTTCGCAAGATTTCTCCAAAGGTGAATTCTATAACTTAAAATCACAATTTTTATGCATAAACATCATAAGGGGGAGGGGGGGGGGGGTGATTTGTGCATGGTTCTGTTCCAAATTGATTTTTGATTTGTTTTGATGGAAAATATTGGATTAAATAATATTTTTGCATATTTCTGTAATGACCGGAAAGTTTCAAAAAACAAAGGAATTCAAGGTTTTCGTGTTAGAACTTGGAAGTTGGAAAATTTTATTCTTGAATGGACATATGGCTGCTGATTTGTATGAATAAGTACTCTAATATGATATTTGTTTTGTTTAGATGAAAAATAATGATTTGAATCATGTGTCAGTTTATCGCTGAAATGAACGAAAGGCGCGGAAAGCGCGAAAACTCATGATTTTTCACCTAAGGCTTTAAACCTAGAAATTTTTTGTATAAACCCTATCTATGGCTGCCAAATCATGTAGGGATGTGTTCTAAACTGATATTTTCTATGATTGAATGAAAAATAATAGTTTAAACAACGTGTTTACATATTTCTAAAATGACCCGAAAATAAGAAAATAAGAAAACTCATGGTTTTATGCTCTATAATTCAAAAGTTGAATTTTTGTGTATAAATAACACCAAGAGTAGCCGATTCTTATGAATTTAAATTCTAAGATGATTTTTGTTGCTTTTACAATAAAAATCTTGATTCAAACCAAGTTTTTACATATTTCTGAAATAGATAGAAAGTGCAAAAAGAAGAAGATTCAAATTGTTACCTTGGTGATGCATTCGGCCTACATGAATCTTCTTGTCCTAATGGTTATAAATTTTATGTGATGTGTTTTGATGATTGTTGACATGTATGTATGTATAATAAATGATAAAGTTGCATGTTAGTTGAAGGTATGATCCTAGATAAGCTTAAATGCATTTTGGTATACTTAAGGTATCTTAACATTATATTATGTTTAGAATGCAAATGTGGTTGAGAAATATGGAAGTAGATGTTATGATGACTTGATGATGAACATATGGTTATAAGTTGATGAAGTGAAAGGGATCATAAGAGTTAAGCATGATGCTTGAAAGATAAATTGTTAAGATGACATGTGTGGAAATGTAAAGTGAATTAAGACAATTGTTAAAGTGAATTGATATTGAGGTAATAATATTGTAATGACCTTAAAAAGGTATTGATATGATTATAATGTGTTGTCATGAGAGCTTATAAGGCCTAAGTATGCAAGACTTTTAAAGTCAACGTGCTATGTGCAAGTGATGAGTACACCTATATATGAACTCTAATGTGTATGCTATATGTGCGTGCTTAGTTATGGGATAGGAGCATCATGAGTAAATAAATACTAAGTATTAAATCAAATATTATGTTAGAGTTTAAGGAGCTTTAGAAGTGCAAAAGGGATAATGTATACTAGGACCAAAGGAACCCCAAGGTGAGTAAACATCGTATTCATTCTTCAAGTGTGGGCAAATGCCACATTCACGTTATAAGTGTGAACAACATCATGTTGTGTTAGAAGAATGTGATATATTGTTATGTGACCCTTTGTGTTCTTTGAATCCCAAGTTCTTTTTATTCTAAATATTATTACATGAATTCTTTAATAAGCTTGGGTTGCCAAGGGACACTTGGTCCTAAACTATTTTGTTTATCCCAATGAGGATTTCTTATGATTAACACCCTAACTTATATTCTTTTTGGAACTACACTATCATCGTATCTTTTGATTGAAAGCTAAACCAATATTGTTATTGAAATACATGTTATTATTGCCTTATGTGATATTGTTAATTGTGATTACCATTAGCTCTAGCTATGATACCTTTTACCCTTTATGCAGAATCCTCGTGCTGATGGGGGTAATCATTGGAACCTATGCACATGGTCTTAACTCGATGGATAGGGGTAGTGTATCCATCTCAGCTAGAAGGGGCAGTTCTAGCCATGGAGCCTAATTAGCTTCATGCCTTATAAGTGATAGGAGTTGGAATTTGGTATAAGGCCACCTTTCCTTATACTGTTCGAGTGATAGAGCAATAGCCTTCACTCTTTATAAGTGATAAGTGTGATTTTTGCAAACTTGCCAAATTGAACTCTTGCTAAATTGCAGCCTGATTCATGAATTATAAATCATGAACTATATGTATAAGCTATGTTTTTCCTTTTCAAAGAAATATGTGATAATGTATGTGCCTTTTCGTTCACTCATTGAGATCATCTATCTCACCCCTTCTTTTTTTTCTTATGTGGCTCCAGGTGAGCAAATGTGAGGAGGCAAGGTGATGGCTCAAGCATTCTACTTTGCTTGGGGAATTCCTTGTCCAAGTTATCAATAATACTATTTTTATGAAGTCTTGTCATTAGATGCTCCGGAAATGTTGATTGATACTTATTGAAACATATTATTTTCCTAATAGATTTTATATGTAATGATTTATTTTAGAATTCCGCAATTTAAGGCATTCATCTAAATGTTTTAAACAAGTTATTGTAAGAGGTTTGGTAAGATCCTAGGCATGATTTGTTTATATTTAAGTGGGTTCTATGGGCATAGGTGACCTTATGTCTCCCCATGTTCTAGGACCGTCATATCTCTAAAGTTGGGATGTGACAATAGTATTTCTATCTTTTGTATAACAAAGAGTTGTTAGCAAAATGTTATTTCTTGATAAAGCATTTATTTAAGAAAGTGACATATTGAGAAAGATAGAATGATTGGGTGAATATGATAAGTACTTAATTGACTACACCTTACCCCTTGTTTTTAATATATTTTATCCTTAAATTGAGTTTGATTTATTTTTTTAGTGCTTTTTTAGAGTTCTTTTAGTTAACCTGATGCCAAATGATGCCATGAACAAAATGTGACTCAGAATGGTGAAAGATCCAAGCCAAAATGCTGACTTTTAGAAGAAGATGGGCAGACACAGGTGAAATCCCATATGGGATTTCACCTATGTGGGTAGACACCACTGAAATCCCAATTGGGATTCCACCCGTGTGGTAAGAGCAAATTAGAAATACATCCAATAACCTCCCATAGATGGAGACACCACTAAGATTTCACCCCTGGCCCTTGGAGTCGTTGGCATAACTGGAATCCCAGTTGAGATTCTAGTGGCATGAGGTTAAATTCCAGCAATATAAATTAGATTAGATAGCATTTTAAAGGGAGAGCTGCCCAAGAGCAAAAGGGGAGATCTAAAGGGTTGGCTAAGTCCTAGAGTCATACGAGAGGCTTAAAAGCTAGAGATATTGAGGATTTAATTGAATCAAAGACCAAGATCCAAATGAATGTGGAAGATTGAAGAGAAGATTTCAAAGAACATCTTCAAGATCCATTTGAGATTTCTTCTTCTTTTAATTTCTGCATGTTTGTTCTTCAATTTTAATATGAACTAATTTTATTTGTGATGAACTCTAGTTTTGATTGTATAGATTGAAGGATTTAAACTTTAATCAATCCATCTTTGGTTGTTTTATTTTCATGATAAATCTTATTATTCTAATTAGCAATTGCTAGCTTGTTGATTGGATATTGTTTCTATATTGGACGAGTAGAGATACCCTGGTATAGATAGATAACTCGTAGGAATAGAGAGTTGATTAGGGTGCTAGAGATAGACCTACAAAACTTCTTTGAATGTTAATCTCTTGAACTTAATGCTACTCCTATTTGATTATAGGTTGAGAAGAGATTCCCCTATAATACTTAGGAAGTTAGGGATTTAATCACTTAAGAAAGGTTTTTATCTGATTTAGTGAGAGTCTAATTCAATCTATTTTTTGATATGCATGAGAAACTAGGGAGATTCATATCTAGATTAACTTTGCCTAGATTATTTCCATCAATATCATTTATTTGCTTTCTTAGATTAGCTTAGTTAATTTAGCTTAGTTTAATCAATCTTCATTTTAATCAACCTGATAATAGTTGAAGTTTGCGATAGTACTTATACACTATCCTTATGGAGACAATACTTATATTCACTACTTTATTACTTGATAATGATCTGTGCACTTATAGTTTGTTAGTGTGCGTTTTGGCACATTAAGTTTTTGGCACCATTGCCGGGGATAGTTTTATAATATTAGCAATATTAATAGAGATTATTAATCTAGTTTTAATTTTTTTCCGTATTTGTTTTTCTTTTTGATTTACTTGTTTGATTTTTAGCTATTTTATTTGACTTTTTTATTTCATTTTTTTATTTTTATTTTTGTTTTAAGTTTGTGTTTCCAGAAAAAGAAAAAAAAATTTCTCCATGGCTAATAAGAATTATCAAGACTGGAACTCTTACCCAAATTCAGAATGGGGATACGAGGGAAATCAATATTATGACCATGGATATTTTTATCAAACTGATTTCCCAGAGGAATATGCAAGGGAAGCATTAATGGAGAAGTCTTCCCTTGAATTTGCCTTAGAAAGATTCACAACGTCTACAGAGAATTTGACCAAGGAAGAGGAGAGCAGTAGAAGCCATACATTAGTACCTAGCTTCCTGACTCAATTTGAAGTAGACTTTACATTAGAGGATGACGAGCATGCACAAAAGGAGTAGAGGTTGGAAGAGATGTTTGTGACTTTAGTGGAAGTTATAGAGAAAAGATTTCAGAGCATTGAGACAGCTCTAGAACACCAACGGACTTCTCTTCACAATCTAGATAATTTCATTGAGCAAATTTTAAAACTACTAAGTGAGAGACCTAAAGGCAATTTGCCCAGTGAAACTAAAGCATTTCGGAGGAATAACACAAGACCACTACCATCAATTGGTTTTAGGATAATGGCAATAAGGAAAACGAGAATAGTGCGGCCAATTTGGCAATGTTGCATAAAGAACTTGATGAAGATGATCGTCTGAATGTGCAATCCCAAATTGAACAATGTGACATGAGTGAAATTGAGTCAAGTGTTGAAGAATTCTTTTTCGAGGATAGTAAGTTGTGTGAGAGAGCATGGTGGCGGAAGCTATGAATGCTAAAACCTATACTTCCCCTATCATTCCATCCCTCCTACCTTTTGAGGAGACTGACAACAACCCATCCATAGTTCCACCTCCCACCCCTAACATCACCCAAATTCCATCAATACCACAACCCATCACATACAATCTTACACCCTTGCCACCTATGAACCCTTAATTTTTCACCTTCCAATATGCATTTGAACCTTAGAAGCACTTGGGCTTGGTAAACAAACCTTCAGAAGCTGAAAACTCTCAAAATGGAAAAAATCAAAATATTTCTTTTTGGCATTTAAACCCTTTTAGATCATCTAGGACTGAGTAACGAGTACAATGCAAATGGAATCATGAAAAATGGATGAGAAACGAGTGAGAATGGGTGAAAACGGGCGAAATGGGCAAATCACAATCCATTGCCGCACATCTGCAGTACCGCAGAGCCTTTTATGGCACTGTTGCAGAGGCCTCTGCAGTGCTATAGAGGCCTCTGCGGCACTCTGACCATGTTTATGAATCCCACATTGAAATTTAATATTTTCTATGCTTCAAACCTTCTCCTATATATATAGGACCTCACCACACTTCAAAAGACCAACTTCTAGAGCTTGAAAAGCATTACTTCAAGCAAAACACTTTGCATTTGCTCCTTGCTTCGCAAAGCGAGTTGGGGGGTTTCTCATTGATTCCTACCTGGTTAGTTTAAGGCTTTATGCCACCCGTCTGTTTGAGGCAAGTCTCTTGCCCAAGGCTCGTATCTGCCACCCAAAACTAGCTACCGCCTGCCATCTAAAGCCAGCCGCTGCCCACCGTCTGAGGTAAGCTTCTTTTCTTTTAAATTTCATTTGTCTAAATTTCCTTATTTCTTTTAGTTAGTTAATTGAATTGATTCATCTAGGTTGCTAGCTAATCAACTCGGTAATCAATTAAATTAATTAATTAACTCAACCCTCTTTCAATCAATCAAAACATGATAAAGTGGCTAGGCAAAACTAACCTCTTCGCGAGAAGCGAGAACTGCATGGGTTCAGGCATCGAATCCAATTAAAATTAACCAACTCTCCCCCTATCACCTTCTTCACTTACTTTTATGTTTGTTTCTTTGCTTTATTATTAGGATTAGTTTGGGGAATGTGTGACTTCCCTATAACCTATAAGGACTAGAGGAGGTATCCCCTAAGTTTTGATTTTATTGTAATATTAACTCTCTTTTATTTTGAATTCTAATTGTGTATAAACTTTATGGATTGAATGATCATGCATATCATAAATTGTTTATGCATTTTACTTTGTTCATGAAATATATTTTAAGTCATTCTTATATTAATTGGCCAAACTTATTTTGTTAAATTAAACTGAAAACCTAGTCCCTGAATCTTTTTTGGTTTTGAGGCTAGTGATCCTTTTTCTTTTGGGTAATAATTGGAGTCAAATGGGTTTTTTCCTTATATTTTCCCAAATAAAAATAAATTAAGGTGGCAACTCCTAAGAACAATTTTCAAATCTATCAAAGATAAGCCCGAGGGCTTCCTCGTGAGTTCTTTTCCAAATGAGCATTTCGATTCCCTTTAGTAGATCGGACTGGTGTCGGGCGAGGCCTCACAGTTGGCGACTCCACTGGGGACTAACATTCTTTTAATAAAAGGAAACATAAGGGGACTACTAATTGGTTTAAAAAGAGTTTGGCCTTTTAATATGATTGTGACTTTACATGAATCACTTGCACAGGCTCTTTGCCATCCAACTTAGTCCTAAGAAAACAATGGATAGTAAGTAGCATCAAGTGGGTAACCTCCTTGGGTCTATTCGCCGATAGTGAAATCATCCACCCTGCGATGAATCCTTTGATCCTTTCAAAGCTGTAACGAGTATGCACATATTGTTAGACCCATGCGAGGCTCCTTGACTCACATATGGTTAGGTACATCTCTGCTTTATTGTGATAGGTACCCAAATCTAGCCACCCTTACCTTTTCATGTAATGAACTTAGATCCTAGCCTTAGGTTGTATGTACCATAATTAAAACCTTGCATCTTTGCATTTTCATGAAATGTTTTCCTTATGCATATCATGCATCCATATCGTATAACAAAACATGCATTCATCTTAAGTCTAGGTAGAACCTTGAACCGAAGAAGGGTTAAACATTCTTATCTCCATTCAAACATCTCCCCCTTAAATGCCTCACTCTTACCTCTATCCCACTCACCTTTGCCCCCATAAACCTTAAGCCATTACCCTAAACCTTACCCCTTTACCTTAACCTTTAACCTAAACACTAATACCCTAACCCTAATCCTTACCCTTTTACCTTAACCTTTAACCTAAACACCAATACCCTAACCCTAAACCTTACCCCTTTACCTTAGTCGTTAACCTAAACACCAATGTCCTAACCCTAAGACCTTACCCCTTTACCTTAGCCCTTAACCTAAACACCAATACCCTAACCCTAAACCTTACCCCTTTAACTTAGTCTTTAACCTAAACACCAATATGCTAACCTAAAACATTACCCCTTTACCTTAGCCTTTAACCTAAACACCAATACCCTAACCCTAAACCTTACCTTGTTACCTTAGACTTTAACCTAAATACCAATACCCTAGCCCTAACCCTAAAACCTCATTTCCCTAGCCTTGACCCTAAACACCTCTAACCTTAAACACTACTACCTTAACCTTACCCAAAATGACTTCACCCTAAATTGTAACCTCAAAACATCTTTACCCTCCTCTTACCCATACCTTGCCAACCTAGCCACAAGACGCCGCTGCCCAACATCCTTAGCCCATTACCTTCAAAACCAATCTATTACTCCCAGATTGACAGATGCCTATAGCCTATACCTTAAATCATCAAGATACTACCTTAAGCCCAGTAACCTTGGCCCAACACGCTACCTTAAACCCAATACCCTTGGTTCAATTTACTACTCTAAGCCTAAAACATCTGCCCTATCATGCCTTAAGCCCAAAAAATGGTTGGCCCATGACACAATAAGGAAGCTTTTACTCTTAGGATCTATATGCCTATACCTTCATCACTTTTTTTATTCTATGCCCATCACTTAACTTGTTCCTTTGGTTTGAAGGTACTAACGGCCCACCAGCTTGATATGGCTTCCTTGACCACACTTGTGACCAAAGTCCTTAAGAAGCAAGAAGAGCATTTCCAAGCTATCCTAACTGCTCAGCAAGCCCAATTCGAGGAACAAAGGCAATTCATCATTAAGGAAGTTTGAGCTATGATTAACCAGGCCACCCTTAGCCATTCTAACCAAAACCTTATATTGAACCAGACTAATTCGAGCCAAACCAACCCATATCTAAACCAAGGTGAGCAAATTTTTTCTTATCTAGACACTAGATTGCTCATGGAGAAACTTGAAGCCATGGAAAGAACCATCAAATCCCTAAAGCACCGCAATGATCTAATTAATGTGGACAATTTAACCTTATTTCCAAATGCCAAGCTTCCTCCTAAATTCAAAATGCCTGAGCTATAAAGATTTGATGGAACCACTTACCCCAAGACCCATTTGAAGATATATATGGGGGCAATGAAACCTTTAGGAGTTAGTGATGAGCTCCTTGCTCAACTATTCCAATGATCACTAACCGGTGTTACCAAGAAATGGTTCCTTTCACTAAACAAGAGCAAGAAAAGGACATGGGATGATATCTACTATACCTTTGTTGAACAATATAATTATAACAGTGAAGTGGATGTCACTAGGCATGATTTGGAAACCATCAAGCAGCTTCTAGAGGAGTCTTTCTCCATTTTCCTTATAAGGTGGAGGGCTAAAGCTGCTCAAATGGTAAATAGACCAACAGAGCAAGAACAAGTGGACAACCTTATCAAGAATCTACTTCTATCCTATCAAGCCCATTTGTTAACCCAATACCTACCCACTTTTAAGGCTTTGATTACAACCGCATCAAAGGTTGAAGATTGCATCCAAAGTGCATCATTTCAACCTAAATTTCTCACTACTAACCCGAGCAGTGATGAAGAATCCGAACCCAATTCAACCCCACCTTACCTCAGCCTCAAGTGCCATAATATAAGAGAGTCTGAGTTCAACTAATCTGACCTATCTAAGATTTAATTCCAAGTCTGAGTCTAAATCTCTAAGTCTTAGTCTAAATCCCAAAGTTTGAGTTTAAATTCGAGTCTGTGTCTGTCATTTATTTTCCTTTTTCACCAATCATGTCAATTCCTTTTGTTATCTTGTAATAAAATTTTCCATTGCAATAAAACATCCATATTTATTAATGCACTTGTCTTTTCATGTTTTAAACATGGATGAGCTTTGAAAAGAAAAAGAGAGAGAAAGAGAGAAAAAAGATAAAAATGAAAATAAAAAAAAGAAAAGAAAAAAGAAAAAATAGAGAGAGAAATGAACAGTCAATTAAATCCACCACAGCTAGCATATATTGAGGTGCTATCAATAATTGCTTTGCCATCTCCCAACCAAAGTAGGTTAAGAAATAGACCTCTCATCAAATAATTGAAGCATAAAATTTAAATGTTAAAGCCCCTCAAAGTGAAGAAAAGCAACAAATCATGGTGGAATGTTTTCTCTTAATCCATGCTCGTTAAGTTGAAAACCCGAAAAGGGCAGCTTAGGCAAAAGTTAAAAAAAAAAAAAGTGAGAAAGCTCATCCTAGTCATCTTCTTTCGTATCATTCAAAGTTTGTCAAATCATCTTCAATCAATCCGTCTCGTCTCATGTCTTCAAAGTTATCTGTCCTTACTAGCTTGCTCATTCTCTAAAATGATATTATTTTCCACGTCCTTATCTCACAGTAGGGGCATGTTTTTATAGGTTGTCATCATCTTTTGTTAATTTGTCTTATTGCTTAGCTCAAAGAGCTTAGGCATAATCTCTTACATTGCTAATATATCATGTTCCTATCTCTCATTGGGAGCATGATCCCCAAATTGTCTCTTTTCATCAGTCCTTTAGCCACTCCTTAGGGCACTTCCTTTCATCCAGCTTGTCATCTACATTCTATCACTCTAAATGTCTCTTCAATCTAAAAAAAAAAAAAAAAAAGCCTAGCATGGCTTGTTCTTTTCCATAAATCATGCTATAGATAGCAAAATCACACAACCTTCCTGATCCTTTTCAAAATTTCCAATATGCCTTTGAACCTTTCCCCAACTTCTAAATGTACCATTCCATGTTTTCAAGCTCAAGCCTCATACCACCCTTTCTTGGGCAAAGTCTCATCATCTTCTAAGGGCCAAGTTTATGTGCAAACTGAAGATCGTAAGTCTTTCAAGACTCATCATCCTTAAAAGCAAGTTTCACTATCATAATCAAAATCAAATCATGTCTTACAAAGCTTAAGAAAGGCTCAAACCACTCAAGTCATTCCATGTCTCATTGGCAAAATTTCATCATCTGTGAAAAGACCAGCCTCTTTGGCAAATTAAAACTAAGTCAAAGCCTGCCAACCATCCGGTTGGCATTGAAAATCTAATATAACCATGATAAAAGGGCAAACCTTTTGTCCATGAAGCCTGCGACCAAAACCTTTAACACCATACCTAAGATGAAGCCAACCATCCTTTAAAAAGGTCCAAAGCACTCTTAACTAAAGCCTTCAAGCCTTCACCAAAAAGCCCAAGCCCAAAAACCTTTACCATGAAGCCCAAGCCTAAAAGCCTTCACCATAAAATCCAAATCAAAAAGCCTTCATTATGAAGTGCAAACCAAAAAGTCTTTAACATAAAAACCACTCCCCAAAAGCCTTAACTATGAAGCCCAAACCTAGCCTTCACCATAAAGCCCAAACTAAGAAGCCTAAGCCTAGCTTTCAGCATTCACAAAAGACCATAATCTCCTCCAAAGCCAAATCTGACTAAACCTTCCCCAACTAATGTCCTAGACTGACTTATCATCTAAGCCATACCTAATTGAGCCTAAAGCAGAACCTGACTAAGCCTTCCAAATAAACTCCCCAATGGTTGCAACCTGACCAAGCCAAAGTGCCAGACCTGACTAACCCTTCCACATAAACTTCTTCAAGGACAAGCCCCATAAGCTAACTTTCCCCAAAACCTTCCAAACTGATCATCTTTAAAGACTTGACCTTCCTGACCTAGCTCTCTAATTTAGCCTCAAACCAAAGTTAGTCCTATCTAAATTGAATAACTCGATCTTTTCCAAGAGCACACTTTGATTTTTCTAATAGCCATTAACCAACCAATCTCATACCTGACATGCCCATCCTCACCTCTAAATTAATCACTTGAGAAATGTTTTTATCTGATTTAGTGAGAGTCTAATTCAATCTATTGTTTAATATGCATGAGAAACCATGGGGATTCATATCTAGATTAGCTTTGCCTAGATTATTTCCATCAATATCATTTCTTTGCTTTCTTAGATTAGCTTAGTTAATTTAGCTTAATTTAATAAATCTTCATTTTAATCAACTAGACAATAGTCAAAGTTTGCGCTAGTACTTATACACTATCCTTATGGAGACGTTATTCATAGTCACTACTTTATTACTTGATAACGACCTGTGCATTTGCAGTTTGTTAGTGTGCATTTCGGCACATCAGAACGTCATCGAATAATATCCAATAAAATGATCGAAGTAAAATTTGATCAACCCTGTGAAAAGTCTAAAACTAACTAAATGTTTTATCCTTATAAGCTACTAAAAGGTTTAGTAGAATATCTATTTTTTTTGTAAGATATGATTTTTTTATATGAATACACAATAGTTGTATATTCATGATGAAGTGAATCATGAAATAGTAAAATATCTAATCTTAAGAAAAATATAATTTACTTTATATGAATGCACAAAAGTTGTACATTCATGATGAAGAAAATTATGAGATTATTATATTATAGCTATATACGATATAGCAATGCATAATGATTATGAGTTTGACATATAGATGTCAATACTAGTTTTCTTTCTCTAGAAAAGAAAACATAATCATGAAATAAATATAAAGGCATAGAGTCTTAAGAAAATTCCAAAGTATGCAAAACCTTAATGAGTTGTATCATTGCAAGATAAATCCTCAATGTGCAAAAGGATAGTGGGAGTATCATCACTTTCAAGTTTTATACATGGATAACACATTAGTTTGTAAAAGTTTTAATATATTTGCATTTGTAAAATGGTTTTACCATTACTTTCTTCATTTAGACTTGAGATAAATATTTACATTCTTGTTAATTCATATCTATAGAGATAGATTGAAGAGAATGTTAAATATTTCTAAGTCAATATTTGGAAAGGATGTTGAAAAGTTCAACATGCTAATTCCAAAAGTTTTATTTCCTACAATTTTGATATCCACTTATTAAGGGTTGATTCCTTAGATACTCAAAAAAAAGTATGGCATAGATTCCTTATAGTACGACTATAAGAAATCTAAATTATATAAGAGTTGTATAATGAGCCGAACATCGAGAATATTGTTAGTATGACTAACAGGTTCTAATCCTACCTAGGATTAAATTATTACAATTATAATCAAAATTATTCTAAAGTACTTAAGAAGTATTTAAGATTTAATTTTGAAAAATGAAGAATGTTATTACATAAATGATAGAGAGTCTATCATTGGGATTGTTGTTATCTATAAGAAAGAAACAATTTGCTAGAAAAATTCTAAGAAAATCATTGTTACAAACTTCATTATGAAAGCCAAATTTTGCTACATAGGATGTTGCAAAATGAGAAATTATTTTGGATTCAGCAGTTATGAACTATTTTAAAAGTTTCTCTAGTACATCACAAGTATCTCTTTGTTGTGATAATAATAGTGCCTTGGCTTATGGCAAAGGAACTCGAGTCTCACACTAAAATCTAGAATGTTTCAAAAGGCATTAAGATATTATCAAATCAGTTGTTGGAATAGGGCATTATAGCCTTGCAGAAAATAGCATTAACCATTAATTTTGTTAATCCATTGACTAAAGTCAAAAGTTAGTAATAGTTAAACTTCATCTTGAGAAGATGAGTTTATGATACTAAGCAGAATGGCTTTAGTGTTTAATTAATTGATTAGTGGTAAAATAATTAAACATGTAATTAAATTTACAAGAACCCTAGCATGTCCTAATGTTTAATCTATGAAGGTTTATATTCAATTAAATCTTAATTTGTATATGATGCAAATGAGAAAGATTAAACTGAAAATTGATTTGGACTAAATCAAATACTTAATTTTAAGCTTAGTAAAAACCCTTAACACATGAGATTTGGCCTAAGCCCATATGTGATATGGAAAAGAGGCAACTTAAGGGTTACAGAAAATTCACTATTCATAAGCCCATATGATGGGTTTAGGGGTTAGAGAATTTTCTATTAAGATTAAAATTATAATTACATCTTTTGACTAAAGGAAATGTCCATTTTACCCTTAAAGGATATAATGGTCATTTCACCATTTAAAGAAGCAAAGTCAACTTTGCCCCTTCATCAAATGAAGAGCTAAAAGGATGTCATGGTCTTTATGAAGACTTAAGAGTTAAGTCTTGGAAACATATAAAAAATTTGAGCTTTTATTTTGCAAAGTGTGGAACATCATTTTTAACATTTAAAGCATTTCTAGAGAGAGAAGTAGAGAGAGAAAGAAAAATGAAGAAAGTGTTTCTTCAATTTTTCTTTTGATCTTCAATTCTCTTCTTTATTCTTTATGAAAGAACAAATGCTTGCAAATTGAAAATGTATTTAGTCCAAAACAAACCAAAAAGAAACCTTAAACTTCCTAAAGATTTTTAAGGGAAATCTTGAATCAAATTGGGCAACTAATAGAGGATCCAAGAACACTAAAGAAATTAAGAGGAAACTTGGAGGTGAGCTAGGTATGGATGATCTAGAGGCTTCACACTTGGGAAGCTCTTTGTAAGTGAATGAAGGAACCTACAAGAAGTAATATAATTACTCTTCCTTATTCTTTATATGCATATGTGTTTTAAACATAAATTAATTGATTGCTTGAATGAAATTTAGAGCAAAATTGAGTGAAGTGAAATTTTAAAATGTTTGAAATTTCACCTCACCACCTTCTTTCCACTGCGTTTGGCTCCCCATTCCTTCATGTCTTAAAGAGTTGTGAAATTAACAAACTCTAAAGTATTTGTATTAGCCTAAGAATTCTTAAATAATAATGAGGTTGACATAAGACAATAGACTTACAGTATACAAAGTGAGAAAAAAATAGCTCATATCTGATGGTTTAGGAATCAAGGAAACATAGATATCATAATGAATCTTATGTTATAAGAGTTGTTACTAAAATGGAGTTAGTAGAAATATGTGAATAACTAAGATAGTAGGAAAATAATAAATGTATATGGGAAAACAACTAAGACATGTAACCCAAGTATTATCATTTGCCTTATGAATCAAGAGTGTCTGTTTTGAAAATTCAAGGATGAATTTTCAAAAAGGGGTGGAATGTAATACCCAAGGTTTCCCTAACCTATTAGAGTTAGCAATGGTGACACTAAAATGTTCATCTACTATACCATTTAAGGCCTTTCTAACATATTAAGAATTATAAGAATATCATAAGAAGAAATTTTAAATGAATAATATGATTAAATGAATAATATGACAAAGAGTAAAGAATGTAATAAATTTTGATAAGCACTTTTATGATAAAATGAAAGTCAAACCAAGTTTGACTTAATGTGACTATGTTAATAATTTATTTGAAATGTGAATCTAAAGTGCTAATGAATGGAAATTAACATCTCTTAAGTCATTGAGAGATGATAATAGTGATATGAGAAGTTGATTTCAATTAAATTTACAATGGTACAATAGAAGGCAAACATAGTTTGACTTAGTGAATCTATATGATTTACATACTTGAACAATGCTAATGAAGGGCTAGAAAATGTGCACTATAGAGTGAATAAGATTTATCTAGCAATTGTCTAGAGGATGTAGTGATATTAGAAGGAAGAAATATGTATATTAAACTGAAAGAAATGAAATGGAAAATGTATTAAATTACCAAGTTTGAAATGTGCATATATGGGCTTATTAATAGGCTTTTGAACACCAAAGGCTCAAGCCCACTTGGATGGCCGGCCTATTAGGCCTAAGTTTGAATGAACATATATTTAACTAGAGTTAAAAATGGTTAACCAAGGTTAAGTTTGATGTTAGAAAAGCTAGCCATTAATTTTGACTTGGAAACCACCATTTTTGACCTTGTCAATTTCTTTTCCAACTTGAATTCTCACTTTTTCTACACCAAAGTCTACATTCTTTTGCTCTTTCCAAATCATGTGAAGAACATCATCAACATAGATGAGATCCTAGCCATTCACTTGATTAAATCATAGCCATCCATTGTGATTAAGTTATAGCCATTGGATTAGAGATGATTAAATCAACACCATCCATCTTCTATATATAAGCAATTAGATGAGCATTTTTCTCCATTTTTGCAAAACCTATCACAAAAACACATCCTAATAGAGAAATAGACTATAAATTTCATGCCATCACTATAGAATTCAAAACAAGGCTTCCCAAGGTAAGAGTTTATGCTCATCTCTTCCTTTATGTATTCTAAACATGACTTTGGTGTTATAGTTGTTAAACTCATCTTTTTCTTCCTTCTATATGATTTGGCCAAAAGTTAGTATAGTTAGGAAATGTTTATTTTATATGTTATTTGATTAAATATAGGGATAGGGCTTGAGAACTTGAAGTATATCAAGTGAAAACAAACAAGAGAAGTAAAGAGCATATGCAAGGGAACATTAGAACTAGATTCGATCTCTCTTAGATTTTGTATAAAGGATGGTTCTAAAATTTTTTTGATGTTTTCTAAGGTTATTTGGGATGGAGAATAGTGGTTTGAAATTGTCAAATGGAATTATAGAATCTTATTTCAAAACTTGAAATTTTGAGGACATAACTTAGGTTAAAAGAGGAAGTTCAAGATCTAATAATTGTTTTCCAAGTTTAATTGATGATATAGGCTTTTTAACATGCTAATTTCATAATTCTATGATCAATTTGAGGATTGGATGAGGAATTAATGGTTTTCCCCAAATTCTAAGGTTTATAAACAAATTGGGAATTTTGTGAACTAAACTTGAATTCATGTAACTAAAGGGGGAATAAGCTTAAGAATAGTGTAAAATGATTTATATAATATTAATTTCAAAATTCAATTGATAAAAATGACTTTCTCCAAATTTAATGAACTAGGTTCATGTATGGAATTGGATTAATTCCATTGAATATTGGAAATTGTTTAAATTGATTCTAATTCAGTAATATGAAATTGAAATGTGAAATAGTGAGGAAAGGAATTATCTTTCCTTAAAGTGAATTGTAACAACCCATATCTACCCTAGGAGTATTAGTGATAAATTATTTGAGTTTAGGATTATTGTGATAAATTATGTGACTATGGGAAAATTTATGTGTGATGTGATTTATGGTTTGAGACATATTAAATTAATTTTAATATGCATATCATGAGTTGTTATTGTGAAATAAATAATTTACATGAATTGCATTTGTATAAAATAAATTATTTTAAATAAAATGAATTTTCATGCACAAAGACAATTTCTAAGCATAAAACAATTTTATAAGTATTTTAAAATAATTTTTAAATAAATATTTTGAGGGAAATTTTAATGAAAATAATAAGAAAAATATTTTATTTTTTTATTAATTATAATCAGTCCTAAATTTAAATTAAAAGCCCAAATACCCAAAAATCCACTACACTAAAACCCTCCTAACCTAGTTCATTAAGGGTATTAGTGGAAATTGCACCTAAATCCTAATATTTAATGAAAATTTCAGCTAGCCTAGGTTTTCTACCAGCCATCACTCTATTTTTCTATATCATGGCATAAAAATTTTCTCAAAATATTTATCTCTACCGAAATTAAGAAAGCACCTTTCAGTTTCGCGATTTCTTGACCGTAATCATAAGTTTTCCTTCTGTTTCAATTCCTAAACTGATTTCTATGAAATAAATTATGAGAAAATTATTTTGAACTGGTTAATTATTGATTTTTATAGATTTAATTCTATTTGGGTGAGTTTTTCGGGAGAGAAAATTTATTTTCTACTGAAAACACAAATCTTTCCACGAGATTTCTCTAAAGGTGAATTCTATAACTTAAAATCACAATTTTTATGCATAAACATCACTAATGGGGGAAAATTTGTGCATCATTGGTTTCTAAACTAATTGTTGATTTGTTTTGATGAAAAATATTAGATTAAATGATATTTTTGTATATTTCTGTAATAACTGGAAAGTTTCAGAAAATAAAGGAATTTAAGGTTTTTATGTTAAAGTTAGAAAATTCTATTATTAAATTAACATGTGGTTGCCAATTTGTGTGAGAATGAATTCTAATATGATATTTGTTATGTTTAGATAAAAAATAATGATTTAAATCATGTGTTTGCATATTGCTGTAATGAATGGAAAGCGCGAAAACTCATAATTTTCACCTAAGTCTTAAAACTTAGAATTTTTTTGTATACATCCTACCTATGGCTGCTGAATCATGCATGATGATATTCTAAACTGATATTTACTATGATTGAAAAAAAAATAATAGTTTAAACCACTTGTTTACATATTACTGTAATGACCGAAAAATACCGAAAACAAGAAAACTCATGGTTTTGTACCTATAACCCAAAAATTGAATTTTCATGTATGAGAAATACCATATATGGCCGATTCATGTGAATTAATATTCCAAAATGATTTTTTTTATGTTTACATGAAAAATCTTAGTTCAAACCATGTTTTTACATATTATTAAAATAGATGAAAAGAAAGAAAAGAAAGAAAAATTTAGTTTTCCTTTTGATGATGCATTCGGCCTACATTAATATTTTTATCCCAATATCTATAATTTTTGTGCAAAGTATTTTGATAATTATTGGCATGTATATATGTATAATAAATGATAAAATTACATGTTAGTTGGAGGAATGACACTAGACAAGCCTAGAGGCACTTTGGTATACTTAAGGTATACTTAAGGTATCTTAACCTTATATTGTGATTAGAATGTGAATGTGATTGGGAAATATGAAAATAGATTTTATGAGGACTTAATGATGAATTAATGGACTTGAATTGATAAAGAGATTGATTGAATGAATGGATCATAAAAGTTAATCATGACACTTGAAAGGTTAAGTTATTAGTTGACATGTATGGAAGTGTTAAGTAAGTTAATTGTTAAAGTGAATTAATATTATGATATTATGATGACCTTAGAAAGGTATTGACATAATTGTAATGTGTTTTCATATGAGCCTATTAGGGCTAAGTGTGCAAGACTTTTAAAATAAACATGTTATGTGCAAGTGATGAGTACATTTATATGTGCAACTCTAAGTGTATGTGAATGCTATTTTTGCATGGGGTAGTTATGGTATAGGAGCATCATGATTAAATAAATACTAAGTATTAAATTAAATATTATGTTAGAGTTGAGGAGCTTTAGAAGTTCAAAAGGGCTATGTATACTAGGAGCAAAGGAACCACAAGGTGAGTAAACATCATATTCATTCTATAGGTGTGAGTAAACTTTATATTCCTGCTTCCAGTGTGAGTAAACTCTATAATCTTGTTTCAAGTGTGAGTAGCATTATGATATGTTACAAACATGTGATATCTTATTATGTGAGCCTTTGTAATCTTTGAAACCCAAGTTCTTTCTATCCTAAAAATTGATTAAGTGATTTATTTGTAAAGCTTGGGTTACCAAAGGATAATTGGTCCAAAAACCACTTTTGTTTATCTAGTGAGAATTTCATGTGATTATTACCCTAACTTACATTCTTTTTGGAACTAGACTATTCTTGTATCTTTTGTTCAGTAAGTTAAACTAATATTACCATTGTGAAATATGTGATTGTTGCCTTAAATGTTATTGAGATGTGTGATTACCATTAGCTCTAGCTATGGTACCTTTAACCCTTTATGCAGAATCCTCGTGATGATGTAGATAATCATCGGAACCTATGCACACGGTCTTAATTCGATGGATAGGGGTAGTGTATCCACCTCAGCTAGAAAGGGGCGGTTCTAGTTGTGGGGCCTAATCAGCTTCATGCCTTCTTTGTGATAGGAGTTGAAATTTGGTATAAAGCCACCTCTCCTTAATGTGTTCTAGTGATAGAGTAATAGCCTTCACTCACTATGTGTTACAAGTGTGATTTCTGAAACATTGCTAAATTGAACTTGATTCATGAATTATAATCATGAGCTATGTGTATAAGCTTTGTGTTTCCTTCTTAAAGGAATATGTGTTAATGTATAAGCTATAATGTTTACTAATTGAGATCATTTATCTCACTCCTTTTCCTTATGTGGTTCTAGGTGAGCAAATGTAAGGAGGCAAGATGATGGCTCAAGCATTTTACTTCACTTGGGGACTCCTTGTCAAAGTCATTAATAATACCATGTTATGAAGTGTTGTCATTAGATGCTCTAAGAATATTGATTGCTATATTATTTTACTTAAGTTTCCAAATGGGATATGATTATTATTTTCCTTATGGATTTTATGTGAAATGTCTAATTATAGTCTTCCGCAATTAAAGGTATCCATTCAAATGTTTTAAAAGAGTTATTGTGCGAGGTTTGGTACGATCCTAGGCATAATTTGTATATGTGTAAGTGGGTTCTACGGGCATGGGTGACCTTATGTCTCCCCATATTCTAGGACATGAATACTTTTAGCTATTTGGAAAATAGTTAAGGAAAGTGTTAAAATTAGTAATAAGTTAGTACTACAATAAACAAGATGAAATTATTAATAGGGTAAGCTAAATTTAAACTAATGAATAACAAAGAAGTGATTAATGCATAATTAAAATGCAAATGTGTAGAATCTAAAGATAAAGACAAGGACATTGTCAAATAGTGTGCGGAGCACTACTAGCATCAAAATTAAACATAAATAGGAGCAAAGGAGTTCAAAGTGAGTGCTTAATAATATAATATGACATGTGCCATATTCTTTGAACCATTATTATTCAAACCATTATCGTTGAAATATTCCAATTCCATGATGAGCATGAATTGCCTATTGAATATTAAGCCATTTAATATAATATTTCTTGATGGCATTTGACTATTGTGAACCTTTCATGTTGAAATTCATAATATGATCATTGAATTCCTTATCGTGAACCTTATATGAACCTTTCTATTGATGCCTATTGATAAGCATAAATATTATTCAGATGTGAGGTAATACATCAGGCCTTGTACACTTGGTATAAGCCTAGAGGTAAGGCGAGAGTACCTAACCTCAATTAGGGGGAACACCTAATCATAAAACCTGATTAGTCTTGCATAATGTGATGCATATGGGTGAGCAAGGCTTAGGCTGCCACTCTTTAATTTATATGTATGGGAGGCATTCCACTTCTAAGAAATTACTATTTTTTCTAAAAGATGTTGTTTTCATCTTAAATGAGAAATCGATTTATAATGACAATTTTGATTAATATCACTCCATTGTCACCATAAGCCATCCTAATAATGAACCATATACTCATCATATATATTGAATTATTATGTACTCATTAAGCTCTGTTTCATTCTATAGTTATTTAAATTTTTAAGATAAGGTTGACGAGTCAGCAAGGTAAATTCCAAGCCTTGTTCTTTTGCTTGGAAGTTGCTCTACTAAATTCAAGTGTTATGAATCTTGGTTATATGACTAAGAAGACCATTGTTTTAGAGCTCTATAGTTACCAAAGGTTTAGCATTAAAATATCATTGGATTTATATGTATTGTAAATGGTACTGTAATTACAATTATAATAGTGTATTGAGTTATAAACATTGGATAATGACATGAAATACAAATTTGGATATTTTATGAGCTAAGTACATAAATGGTATTAGTAATAAGTTTTTGGTAATATGTAAAGTGATAAACTAGCAATGGGCAATAAGGAAAGGTAATTAGGTTCCAATCTTAGGATAAGGTCCAACATGATAAATGGTGAAGAATTAAAAGTTAAATGGGGTTCTATAGGTCTAGGTGACTTTATGTCTCTCTATGCCTTAGGATCGTCATGGCTTAATAAGTGGGTTGTGACAGTATCACATACAAATCATGAGTTAATTGAAGTAAACCCTTTATGAATTAAACTTCATGACATTAAGATCTTCGTAAATTTAATTACAAATTCAATTCAATTATCATTAATAAATTAATTAAACACTTTAGTTAATTATTAATATAATTTTATATCTTTGATTGGTGAATGCTTTATAGTGTGTGACTTACTATATTTATGTTCTAATTAGTAATGGGATAGAAAAAACTCCTCTTCTCACCTAATATGAAATCCACATTTCATACTTAGTCCCATAAGTGGTGAGGGACGCCTCACATAACATATTAGACTACTTAATTAAAAATGAATGTTGGTGATTACTATGAATTCTCAATTTTGTACTCTCATCATGTAGCCATAGCCTACCACCTGCTAAGTTAGTCCGCTATATACAGTTGATATGGTTGTCTTGCTAGGTGATTAGCAGGCAAGGGTTTAGGGGTAGTGCCCCTGTAAGAAAATTTTTTAGCTTTCAAATACATTGCTACTTGGATACCTAAATTTCCTAAACCCTAAACCAATAATCAATCTCAAATTTTTTTTTCTAAAATTAATTTGATCAATCCTTAAACCCTTCCACTTAATTATGGAATGAATTATGTGGGTTTTAATCCCCATTCAATGGGGTTCATAGGCAAATTTAGAATTTAAATCCAAACCATAAATCCAAATCCCAATCGATCTCCTTTCCTCTTTTATTTTCCAATGTAATTACTGTATTCAGTTGATTTAATTGTTTTGGAATTAAGGAGTGATTATATGGTTCTCCTAAAATCCATAAAGACTATAAGGAACACTTTTCTTAATTTGTGAATGGTTTTACTTAATTATTCCTTTAATTTCTCATGCTCTCATATCATGCCATGCTCATGCATTTAATTATTTGTCATCTTATAAAATGTCATCCATAAAATTAATTTTCTAAAGTCAAATTAAACTTAAGAGCCAAATCTTGATTATTTAAAAAACAAAAACTGGTCCTCGTGCTCGACTTGGTTCGAAGATTAGTGATTTTATACTTAGGTAGATTAATTGCAAATTTAATGAATTGGAATAACAAATTGGATTTTTCCTTAATTTTTCCATTTAAAATAAATTAGTATGGTGACTCTTGAATCCTTTTCAAAAATTAAAAATCAATTCTGTGAACAATAGCTGTTCCAATCGTGAGCACTGAAGTTCATTCCATGACCTCTTTAAAATTGCTTGCCTTTCCTTAAGATAATTTCTCAAGTGAGGGAGGGGCATTCGGGCGAGGTCTCATAGTTGGTGACTCCATTGAGAACTAGTTGCACCCTTTATTAAAAGGAAAACAAATAGGATGATTATTATTTGGTTAAGAAAAATTTTCCAAAATAATCTCCATTTGGCTCATTAAGTGTATTTGACTTTCATGCATCACTTTGTATAAAAAAAGGTTCCTTGCCTAACCTTAGTTTTAGGAAAATTTTTGGTTAGTGAGTAGCAATGACTTGACAACTCTCTTTGAGCATATTGGATGATAGCAAAATCATTCCACGCCATGATGAATCCTCATAACTTTAATGGTGTAATGAGTATTTTATACTATTTGATCCATACGAATATCCTTGCTTCAATGTGGTTAGGTATATCAATGCTCTAGTAGGACAGGGACCCTAAACTAAGCTACCCTATCACCTTTATGCATATAGTTGCCTTACCCTTTGACCTTAGGTTCTATGTACCATAATAAGTGATATTCTCGCGTGCATGTTTATGAAACCTTTTTCGGCATGCATCATGTCATGATGATCTATACATAACATAAGAAACTAGACAACATAAGCCCTCGAACACCTTTAAACCCTGAACTCCTAAAACACAATAACCTTACACTCACCCTATCAACCTTTAAACCTAGTGACCAAATGCGTGGATGGAATCCTTGTCCTGACACACCATTACATTCATACCTTTTCTTTTGCAATTTTGTATTCTTATCCATTTTCCTATATATATATATTTTTTAAAGGTTCTAATGGCCAATACCTCCAGCTCTTTCAACTAAGACATGATGAATAATTTTTTCACCAACCTCCTAAAAAAACAAAAGGAGACTTTCTAAGTCGCACTTACCATTGCCCTTAGGAACCAAGTTAACCCTTTCATCAATGTTCTTAATGCCTAGTCTACCACTTTCACTAATTCCCTCAACTCTTAATGACACTACATCATCAATGGGATTAAGGAAATGACCAATGCCACCATCATTCTTCCTCCTGTTCCTATTGAAATTAGCTATGCTCCTACTTTCACTCCTCCTGTTATCGATCTCACTAATAAAGGTAAGGCACTTGGGACCCTTACCTCTCCTGCTTTGGATTTGAATGCCATCGCCCATACTCCCACTGCAAATGCTTTTCAAAGTGGAGATTTCTCTAGCTTCCCCAAAGTTAAAAAACTAATGGAGAAATTTGAGGCCATAGAAAGAACGATCAAAAACATCAAAAAGCATGAAGATATGATAGATGTTGAATCTCTGACTCTTTTCCCTAATGCAAGAGTTCCACTAAAATTTAAGATATTGGTCATAGACAAGTTTAATGTCACCACATGCCCCAAAACTCACCTCAAGATGTATGTAGGTGCTATGAGACCCTTTAGTGTGGATGATGAGCTCCTTGCTCAGTTATTCCAATAATCCTTAATTAGAGCTGCTGTCAAGTGGTTACTAGATGTTGACCAAAATCATAAGAAGACCTGGGATTACATATGCAACGCATTTGTTAAGCAATATCACTACAATATCGAGGTGGATGTCACCCGTTGAGATTTGGAAACCACCAAACAAAGGTAAAGAGAATCTTTCATCATGTTCTTTACAAGGTGGAGGTCAAAAGTAGCACAAATAGTGAACCATCCATTTGATGTAGAGCAAATTGACATCATCATAAGAATCTCCCCCTCAGTATCAGACTCATTTGGAAACTCAGTACCTCTGTAGTTTAAGGCTCTTATTGCCACTGCCAACAAGATCAATGATTTGATTCAATCAGGACAAATTAAGGACAAATCCTCTAGCTTAAGGTAGTATAAGAAAAATAATTACATCACCAATACCACCAACTTTACCACCGAAAGGGAAGTGGAGGTAAATGCTATCTCTTATTACCAACAGATGAGGTTAGAAGCAAGGAGTAATTTTTTCTAAGCTAGGCATACCCTTGGGCATTATTTATAAGAAAGCCCTAAAGGCTAATCTAGTTAAGCCTTTAGAACCATGATCTCCTTCAAACCCCTTGCCCAAGGGCTATAATGGTAATGAGCACTATAACTATCAATAAGAATTAGGGCACAAAACTGATGCATGTAAGGCTCTAAAACATAAAATCCAAGACCCTATTGATAATGGTGATATTATTACTCCTAAATCTAAAGCCAAATATTACCAACAAACCCTTTCTGAATCATTAACCTCATCCAGCCATCTAAAGCCTTACCCAACAACTGATATTTTGAGAAGAGTCCTAGCCCTACTATGCCTCTATCCGAGTTTATTAAGTCTATGTCTAAGTTCTTTGAGTCTAGTTCTGAGTTATTTGAGTTTGAGTCTGAGTCTGAGTCTTATGAGTTTATTTCTATTGAAACTTTCTTTGAGTTTGAGTCTATCGAGTCTTATTGAGCATGTATATTTAGTAATTGTAACACGTAATCATGGGACATTTTATTAATAATAAAATTTTGAACTTTTTGTTTCATTTTAATTCTTTTGATTCATCTTTGAATGGGATATCTAAAAAAATTAATAAAAAAAAGAGAAAAAAGAAACGAAAAAAAATTAAAAATAAAAGAATGAAAATGAAAAGGCAAAGGTATCAATTAATTTTGGCATAGAGGAAAACCAAAAATCACATACATTGCATATACTACAAAAAGACTCATGAGCTCTTAAACTATTCTTCATAAGAATCTAAGGAAATGATAAGGATAGATCCAAGCATTGTAGTTCACAAGATTCCAACCTACACATAAAGTTTGTCAGGTTGAAGACATAGAGAATGAAATAAGAATAAATCAAAGGGTATTATCACCAGTTGAAGGCCATTGCTGAAGTGATACTTTTTCCGAAGATGATATCTTCATCTCATTTCTGTTTTTGTGCATATGTAATTAGAATTACATGGACTTGATTCTCCCTAAAAAATGAATGAAAGGAAAATGATTATAAGGGGGACGTAGGTAGTCCAGCTTGAGTGCTGTCCAAATTATGATAAAAAATATTTTATTTACATCGCATTTTCATTCCCTATATGCCTACTACATCATCTACTTAATTCCTTTTGCCTAAACAAACAATACAATAAAAAAAAAAAAAAGAGAGAGAGAGACAGAGCTTACTAAGTTGAAAAACTGAAAGGGCGATTTGGGCAAAAATTAAAGAAAAAATAAAAGATGTCTCAATTAAAGATGACCAAGTTTTTTCTTTATCTATATATATATATAGACATATAAACACACACACATACACACACACACACATATAACCCATCATTAGGACAAAAGGATAGCCCTTTCAATATCTTCTACAGCTTATCCTATATCGACCAATAAGTATTTTAAATAAAAAGCAAAAGAGTCATGTCTAAAGTCATAGTCTACCCAATCTTCTTTTTCCTCGTAGGGTGCACAAGTCCTATTTGAAGTCATAGTCTATCCAATCTTTTTCTTCCTCGTAGGGTGCACATCTCTTGGGCTCTCATCAAAATTAGAGTATGCCACAATCTCCTTAAATGTTCACCCCCCCCCCCCTCCTTATCTCTATAGCTCTCTCAGCCATACTAGTAGAAGTAGTAGCAAAATTAGAACAGCTTATCACATCATAAACTCTCTCTTGGGTATTGACAGTTTTGAAACTTCCCCTAAAAATCCTCCTTTGCAATCTAAAAACTATAGTACCCCTTTTTTGCCTAACTATAGGAGTCCTTCTTTGAACCTTCACTATAGTGTCACCCTATTTCCTTACTACAGTCACAGTTTCCTTTGTCGCTTTAATCAAAATTGAGTCACTACTATAGCCTATGATGTTGCACCTCCTATAGATCCCTAAGTCTCCTTCAAAGATTTAGTCATCCCTCCTATTTATGCTGTAGTCCTTTCACTAGTAATGACTCCTCCTAAAGTCTCTTCCTCTTCAATTGTGTCACCCTTGATTTCCTTCAATAGAGTAGCTTGGTACTCTCTCTCAACTGGCCAAACCACCTTCATACTTCTCTGTGCTCCCAAGGGAAATTTCAAAATGAACAGCATGATAACTCCTTAGCTAGCCACCCCTGATAGCTCTAGTAATGGGAGCTATGATCTATGCAGAATCTAAGAAAAGAACGATTGGGGGCATGCCTTAAGTCTACCCCATCTACCTCAAAACCATCATCCCGTGGTAGAAGATCATTCAAGCTAAACCTAATAAACAAACCACTAGATACCCATGGCCAATGGTAATGAAAATTTTGATTCTATACCACTGCCAAGATATGTCCTCTGGGCAAGCTATAAACAACTATCCTACCTAATCTAATCAAATCTCAATAGGGGATGCATAATACTGAAAAGCAGGGGCCATTACCTAGAAATGATCCAATAGACATAACTAACCAAAACCTAAAATTGGACAACCACAAAGCACCCCTAATAGGAAGGGTAAGAACAGATAAATTTTTTCTCACTTAGAGAATACCCGAGGAGATAGTCCATCTCTCTAAACTCTAAAAAAAAAAAATTGTTAAGACGCATCAGCATCTTCGCCAGCATAGCTTTAACCATGAAGTGCCCTTGTTCCATTTGCAATACCAATCATGTCACCTTGGCATCTCCGTAATTGATAGACCCAAAAAATAGATATTTAGCTGTCAAACAAAAAATCAAGATCCTCATCCAAAGCCTCTGCCTCTTCATATCTCTTTAGTCATCGGGATCATGGAACTCCTCAATCACAGTAGTCAAATTCACCTGACCATCAACAACCATTTGGCTTATGACATTTGAGGTAAGTATAAAACTCTTGAAAAATTTAGAAATGCTTAACTTTGAACTATGACACTATTAGAGCTACCTCAGGGTCGCAACTAAGCCATAATATTAAACTTCTCAAAGGTGGAGCATAGCTTCTCCTCAACAGCACCAAAATGGAAAACACGGGCCATCAGTCCCAAAACTGAAAACAAGCCCTCAGGAAATTCCAATCCACCTGAACTCCTCACAACACCATGGTTACTATTCCATATCAACACAAGTTGATTTTCTCAATTTTATCAAGTTTTTTATCCACAGATGTATGTAATGGCTAAAATATGGCTTCTACGGATGTAAAAGTTGCATGAAAAATTACATTCATAAAGCAAACTCGTGAATCCACCCTCTTGTATCCATGCCATCATCCATTATGGGCATCAGCATAAATCATCCATGGCATATAAATTAAATGAAAGGTACATAAATCCTAAAACATGCATACAAGAACATACATCATCTATGCATAAACATACATGTAAATGTAGCTATCCATAGACATGAACATTCATGCATAAGCAAAGCTAATAGCCCCTCCAAAGTTGACTAGTACTTCCTTGAACTTGATCGACATCTGCTAAAGCTAACTGTGCCTCTTTAAAACTAAATGATACATGTCCAAATCTAATCAATAAAGTATGGCTTCCAGCATCCCTTTAATCCCATCAAAGTTTCTTCAAGCCTCCTAAAAGGCCCAACACTTTACATTTAGAAGCCCAAGTTTCCTCTATGCAATCAAAATCTTATTAGAATCTGTCGAGCCAACTCACCATAGGCCAACGCTCTCCTCTTATCAAAATCTTTCTAGAATCTCTTGAGCTGACTCTCTATAGGCTGAGTCTTTTCTCTTACCAAAATCATGCTAAAATCTCTTAACCTGACTTGCCATAGGCCGAGGCTCTCCTCTTACTAAAATCTTTTCAGAACCTCTTAAGCTGACTCGCCATAAGCTGAGGCTCTCCTTTTACAAAAATCTTATCAGAATCTCTCGAGCTGACTCGCTATAGGTCGAGGCTCTCCTACCAAAATCTTTTTACAATCTCTCGAGCTAACATGCCATAGGCTAAGGCTCTCTAACCAAAATCTTTTTAGAATCTCTAAAGCTGACTCACTATAGGCTAGGCTTTCCCTTTACCAAAATCTTGTTAGAATCTCTTGAGCCAACTGGCCATAGGTCGAGGCTTTGCTTTCATTAAATTATCTAATCCAAAATCCTCTTTCACTCACAAATGGCTAGAAATAATTACCTAGACATCTTTATGGTTCATTTTTCTACCTCTTCCACCTATAATTGTCTAGAAATGGTCATCTAGATATCCTCATGCCTACTTTTTCTAGCTTTTTATCTTTTTTTTTTTTACCAAAATACATTAATTTCACCCATAAATGTCTAGAAAGAATCATCTAGACATCACTGTGGTTCCTTTCCCATCCCTTTATTTTGCATCAATCATATCCTTCACCTAAAAATGTCAAAACAGTGGCATCCCTCTAGTTCCCTTTTTCTACCCATTTTGTTTGAAATTCATCCAATTTATACACCAAAAATTATCTAATCATGATGTTCCTCTATTTATTTTCCCCACCTATTCATCAGATTTAACCATATCCATCAATTCACCTAAAAATATATAGCCACTAGCCTAGATATGCCTTTGGCTCCTTTTCTCGCTTCCATTTATCAACCACATTTTCACCCATAAATGTTTAGGAATGATAGCTTAAGCATCCCTATGATTCTTTATACCATCTTCCTTTTTGACTATGTCTCTCACCCAAACATGTCTAAGCATTGACCTAGACATCCCTTTGGTCTTTTCACTCTTCGACTTTTCAAATTGTCCTCACCCCCATTTTCCTATAAATAGACATCTTAATCTTCTCATTTCTTCACACCTTGAATTAATATGATGGCTATCTACTAATTTCCTTCTTTTTCTCCCTCCAACTACTCTCTTTAATTAATTGATTAATTACTCCATCCTAACCCAAGTTAATTAATTTTTTAATTAAATAATCATCTTTTTTTTTTAAATTAAACTTAATTAATTAATTAATCATTTTTTTTTCAAAATCAAATTAATCCTCTCTTAATTAATCCATCCTTCATCCAAATTAATTAATTAATTAACCGTTCCATTTCAACACATTAATTAGTAAATTAATTATTTTAGTTAATTAATTAATCCTCAATCAATCCAATCCTTCGGTATCGATAAAATAGAACTTCGGTTTGGCAAAACCCTCTGCTCAACTTGAGCAAAGGTACAACATTTTCCTCATCAATCAAACCTCAAACCAAAATTAATCTGATCAATCCCTAAACCCTCCCACTTAATTGTGAAATAAACTATGTAGGTTTTGATCCCCATTTAATGGGGAACGTAGGAAGCTTAGAATTTAAATCCATACTGCAAATCCAAATCCTAATCAATCACATTTCCCTTTTTATTTTCCAATGTAATTAGTGTATTCAGTTGATTTAATTGTTTTGGAATTAGAGAGTGATTATGTGGTTTCCGTAAAATCCAAAAGGACTAGAAGGAACACTCTCATTAATTTATGAATGGTTTTACTTAATTATTCTTTTAATTTCTCATGCTCTCATATCATGCCATGCTCATGCATTTAATTATTTGCCATCTTCTAAAATTTCATTCATGAAATTAATTTTTCAAAATCAAATTAAACCTAAGAGTCAAATTTTAATTATTCAAAAACTAAAAACCTAGTCCTCGAGCTCAATTTGGCTCGAAGAATAATGATTTTATCCTTGTGTAAATTAATTGCAAAATTAATGAATTGGAGTCACAAATTGTGTTTTTTCTTATTTTTTCCATTTAAAATAAATTAGGGTGGCGGCTTTCAAATCCTTTTCAAAAATCAAAAACCAATTTTCCAAATTATAGCCATTCTAATTATGAGCACCAAAACTCATTCCATAACCTCATTAAAAATTGCTTGCCTTTCCTTAAGGCAATTTTCTGAACAAGGGAGGGGCATTCAGGTAAGGTCTTACAATTATGTACACGAACATTGCATTGACCTTTGATCATAATTACCATGCACTCAAATCCCTCAACTATTGATTCCCAATCTCGGTTAAGGATGGATTGTCATATCACTAATTAGGGCCACCACATGCCATATACCTTTGAGTGAATAGCATCGATATGTAAGCAGTAATATATCCTAACCAAAAATATATTAGGTAACGTATCACCTCAAGTCAAAGTTCTATATGCACAATTATAACCTAGATGATGAAATATTGACTAGTGGTAAAATCACATGCATTCATCATCTAAAGTCACTGTTCAACTCAATCATCTTTATGAGAGTTCATATGTCTATAGCATAAGACTCACTACCTCTACTACTATAAGTATCATATACTTATTATGGATGGCAATATGAACCCTTAATTTTGCACCCTCCAGTATGCGTTCAAACTTTAGAAGCATTTAGACTCAGTAAATAAACCTTCAGAAAGCTCTCAAATGGGAATATTGGAAAAATCAAAACATATCTTTTGACATTTGAGCCATTTCAAATCATATGAGACTAAGTAATGAATACAATGCAACTGGAATTGCAAAAAATGAATGAGAAATGAGCGAGAAGGGGCAAAACGGATGGAAGCGAGGCTAGCTGCCGCACAGCCCTATGCGGTTGCCATATAGTGCAGCAACGTAACACATGCAAAACTGCTGCACAGCCCTCTGCGGTGTTGCAGAGGCTTGTGCAACAACCATAGCAAATTTCTATTTCCCACATTGAAAATTTGTGCCTCTATGCTCCAATCTTCCCTCTATATATAGAGGACCTTTCCACACTTCAAGAAACTAACTTCTAGAGATTAAAAAGCATTACTTCAAGCAAAATGTTTTGCATTTGCTCATTACTTTGCAAAGTGAGTTAGGTGGTTTCTCCTTAATTCCTACCCGACTAGTTAAAGGCTTTTCGCTCTCTTGTTCGAGGTAAGTCTTCTGTCCAAGGCTCATTTTTCCAATCTAAGGCTACTCGCCGCCCACCATCCAAGGCTAACCGCCACCTGCCATCCAAAGCCAACTGCTACCTGTCGTCCAAGGCTAGCTGCGGCCCTCCATCCAATGCCAACCATTGCCGGTTGTCCAAGGCTAGTTGCACTCGCCATCCAAAGCTAGCTGTCACTTGCCATCCAAGGCTAGCCATTGCCCACCATCCAAAGCCAACCATTGCCTACCATCTAAGGCTAGCTACCGCTTGCCATCCTAAGTCAACCACCCTTTGCCATCTGAGGCTAGTCATTGCCCACTGTCTAAGGTAAGCTTTTTGTCCTTTAATTTTCTTATATTTAAATTGCCTTACCTCTTTTTTAGTCAATTAAATTGACTCATCTAGGTTGCTAGCTAATCAAATTGGTAATCAATTAAATTAATTAATTAAATTAACCCTCTTTAATTAGTCAATCAAAATATGATAAAGTGGCTAGGCTAAACTAACCCTTTTATAAGAAGGGAGAACTACGTGAGTTCTAATTCCCATTCAAAGGGATAGGTAGGCATGCTTGATTCAGGCATTGAATCTAATTAGAACTAATCAATTCTCCCCCTATTACCTTCTTCACTTACTTTTATTTTGCTTTCCTTTACTTTGATATTAGGTTTAGTTTGGGGAATGTGTGACTTCCTTAAAACCTATAAGGGCTAGAGGAGGTATCCCCTAAGTTTGGGATTTCATCATAATATTAACTCTCTTTTATTTTGAATTCTAATTGTGTATAAAATTTATGGATTAAATGATCATACATATTATAAATTATTCATGCATTTTAATTTGTTCATGAAATATATTTTAAGTCACTCTTATATTCATTGGCCAAACTTATTTTGTTAAAATAAATCGAAAATCCTGTCCCTGAATCCTCTTTGGTTTTGAGGCTAGTGATCTTTTTCATTTGGGTAATAATTAGAGTCGAATGAGTTTTTTCATTATATTTTTCCAAATAAAAATAAATTAAGGTGGCGACTTTAAGAAATAATTTTCAAATCTATCAAAGATAAACCCAAGGGCTTCCTCGTGAGTTCTTTCCCAAATGAGCATTTCAATTCCCTTTGGCAGATTAAACTGGTGCTCGGGCAAGGCCTCATAGCTGGTGACTCCATTATGAAGTGACTTTCTTTTAATAAAAGGAAAAATAAGTGGACTACTAATTGGTTCAAAAAGAGTTTGGCCTTTTGATATGATTGTGACTTTGCATGCATCACTTGCATAGGCTCTTTGCCATTCAACCTATTTTTGGAAAATAATGGATAGTGAGTAGTATTAAGTGGGTAGCCCTCCTTGGTTCTATTCGCCGATAGTGAAATCATCCACCCTACGATGAATCCTTTGATCCTTTTAAAGGTGTAATGAGCATGCATGTACTGTTGGACCCACGCAAGGCTCCTTGACTCATATGTGGTTATGTATATCGTTGCTCTAGTATGATGGGTACCTTGTACAAGCCACCCTTACCCTTTCATGTAATGAACCTAGATCCTGACCTTAGGTTATATGTACCATAATTATAACCTTGCATCTTTGCATTCTCATAAAATGTTTTCTTCATGCATATCATGCTTCCATATTGTATAACAAAAACATGCATTCATCTTAAATCTAGGTCAAACTTTGAACCGAAGAATGGTTAAACATTCTTACCTCCATTCAAACACCTCCCCTACAAACACTTTCACCTATATCCCATCACCTTATCCAAATACCTTTAAACCATCACCTTAAACCTTTGACCTAAACAGCATTATCCCTTTGCTCTAGCCCTGAACCCAAAATCCTATACACTCTCACCTCCATCCAACTACTTTCAATCCTAAACCTTAAACACACTAACTTTTATCTCAAGCACCTTTGCCCCCACAACCTTAAAACCATCACCCTTACCTTTAACCTCAAACACCTCACCTTAGCCTTTATCCTAAACACCATCATCTTAACCATATACCTCAAACACCTTGCTCTAACCTTACCCTAAACACTAAACGCTTGAACCTCACACCTCAAATGTAAACCTAAACCATCTTCAACCTTTGGACCATAAGCCATAAACCCATAACCCTAATACCCATATCCAACCCTAAAAACCCTGGTACCTGAACATAAGCCTAACCTACAACCCCTATCCTTTTCCCAAAAAGAAAAAAAAAGGGAGGAAACTAGATACCTTAGGCTCTCCATACTAAAACCATCATCTTGATCCTATCCCTTGTTCAAAATCAAATCCACTATCCTTAATCCTAAGACCCGTGGCCCATCACCTTTCAAAACAAGTCTGTTACCCTTAAGCCTAATAACTTTAGCCCAACACACTACCCTAAGCTGAATACCTTTGATCTAACACACTATCCTAAGCCCAATACCTTTAACCTAACATAATACCTTTGGCTCAACACACTACCTTAAGCCTAATACCTTTAATCTAACATAATACCCTAAACACAATACCTTTGGCTCAAGACATTACCCTAAGCCTAATAATTTTGACATAACATAATACCCTAAATCTAATACCTTTGGTTCAACCTGACACCTTAAGCTTGAGACCTTAACCTATACAACCTTAGGAAATCCTTAAAAGCTTAAATGCAGTCAGCTCACAACATCAAAAGGAATCTTTTTCCTTGAAAGTTTACGTACCCATCTTCTTACTTCTTTCCCAAGCACTCACCTTATTCTTTGACTTAGTTTTAAAGGTACCAATGGCAAGTCTTAGTTTTAAAGGTACCAATGGTAAGCCTGACTAACATGGAAGCTCTAGCCAACTAACTCAAGAGGCAATAAGAGAATTTTCAAGCTATTCTCATATTCACCCTAGACGCTTAACGAGCTAATTTCAACTAGGCTCTAGCTAGCCAATAATCTAGTTTTAATAATGCCCTAATCCATCTTACTTCTACTTTCACTAATGCTTTGGGTTTCCAATGCCAACTTATCATCCATGAAGTGAGAGGAATGTTGAACCAAGCTATGCCCATCAATGTTGTACCTACCATTGACATGACTCATAATTTTACATCCTTAATCTTAAATGCCAATGCCATTATAGCCTCAGCCATGCCATTAGTCATATATACTAATCTTGCCTCTTTTTTGAATCCTTTTCAAAGCAAGGAAAACCCCACTTCTTCTGCTATCAAGAGTCCTTTGGAGCTTAACATCGATGCACTATAGCAAACCCCCACAATGGAAAAAAGGTGCAAGAAAAGCAATACCTCCACTACCCTTGCCTCTACAGAATGGAAGGATATGGACACCTACACTCCCCTTATCGATGTTGAGCGAGAGAGTATAGAGATAGTTGTCGTAACTAGCAGGCAACCTTTGAAATCTCAATGGAGGGCTTTCACAGATTTGGGAGTTCCATTAGTAGTGGTTTATAAAAAGGCTCTGGAAGCAAAAATGGTAAAACCCCTGGAACCAAGAGTCCTTCCTAATCCCTTACTAAGAAGCTACCACCCTAATGAATATTGTGAATATCATTAAGAAGTGGGGCACCAAATCAACAAATGCAAAGTTTTAAGACATAGAATCCAAGATCTAATTGACAGTGGTGACATCATCCCTTTCAAAATAAAACCCAATTCAACCCCACCTTACCTCAACCCTAAGTGACAAAATATGGAAGAATTCAAGTTTGGTTAATCTGACCTGTCTGATATTGAAATCCAAGTCAGAGTTTGAGTCTGTATCTAAATCTCAAAGTCTAAAATGGATCTATCAACTTATTTTCCTTTTTGAGTAATTTTCATCAATCATGTTAGTCCATTTTTTGTTATCTTGTAATAAAATTTTCCATTGCAATAAAACATCCACATTTATTTGTGCACTTGTCTTTTCTTAGTTTAAAAATGAATGAGCTTTTTTCTTAAAAAAAATGATGAATAAATAAATAAAAAATAAAAAATTAAAAGAGAGAGAGAGAGAGAGAGAAAGATTAAAAGAGAAATGAATAGTCAATTAAATCCACCACAGCTAGCACATATTAGGAATTAAGGTATTATCAATAGTTGCCTTGCTAGCTCCTAATGAAAGAAGGTCAAGAAATAGACCTCTCATGAAATAGTTAAAGCACAAAATCAAATGATACACCTCAACAAGGGGCAAGAAATTCATCAAATCCAAAATTCAAAGGTTAAAGTCCTTCAAAGTGAAGAAAAGCAATAAATCATGGTGGAATGTTTTCTCCTAAATTTCATTAATCTAAGCTCGCTAAATTGAAAACCCGAAAGGGTAGCTTTGGCAAAAGCTAAAAAAAAAAATAAGAGAGATATAAAGCTCATCCCAATTATCTTCCTTTATGTCTAAAGTAGTCCTCAATCAGTCTGTCTCCTCTCATGTCTTCAAAATCATCCTTCCTCATTAGCTTGCTCATTCTCTAAAGTGATATTGTCTTCTATGTCCTTATCTTATAGTGGAGGCATATCCTTCTAAGTCAATATTCATGTTTTGTTAATCCATCTTGTCGTTAGCTCAAAGAGCTTAGGCATAATCTCTCACATTGCTAGTCTATCATATTACTATCTCTCATTAAAAGCATGATCCCCAAGTTATCTCTTATCATCAGTCCTTCAGCCACTCCTTAGGGCACCTCCTTTTAGCCTGTTTATCATCTACGTTCAAGCCAATAGAGTGTCACCTTAAATGTCTCTTTAATCTCAAAATGACAAGATTAGTTTGGCTTGTTATTTTCCATAAATCATGCTACAAATAGTAAAATCATACAACCTCCCAGATCATTTTCAGAATTTTCTACCCACCTTTAAACCATTCCCAAACTTCATAATATACAATCCCAAGCCTCCTTGGAAAAATCATACCAATCTTTCAAGCTTAAACCTCATAACTCAAGCCTTGTACCCCCCCCCCTCCCTTTCCTTAGCAACATCTCATCATCTTCTAAGGGTTAAGCCCATGGGCAAAACCAAAGATCCTAAGTCTTTCAAGATTCATCATCTTTAAAGCTAGAATTTTTTAGCATAACCAAAATCAAGTCATTTCTTGCAAAGCTTAAGAAGGGTTTGAACCACTCAAGTCATTCCACGTCTCATTGGCAAAATCTCATCATCCTTGAAAAGACCAAGCCTTTTTGGCAAATTATACCACCCATAAAGTCCAATTGAGTCAAAGCCTGCCAATTGTATGATGGGCAAGAAAATCTAATGCATGCATATCGAAGGGCAAACCCATCCATGAGCCTGCAACTAAAAACTTTACCACTATACCCGATATAAAGTAACCATCTTCCAAAGAGGTCCAAAGCACCCTTGTAGAACAGTCCAAACTGACAAAGCCTTTTGAGCAAAAGCCTCCAAGCCTTCAACCCTTTACTATGAAGCCCAAACTAAGAAGCCTTCACCATAAAGCCCAAGCCCAAAAGCCTTTACAATGAAGCCCAAACCAAGAAACCTTCACCATGAAGTCCAAGCTTAAAAGCTTTCACCATGAAGCCCATTCATAAAAAGCCTATATTTATGAAGACCATAATCTCCTCTAAAGCCAAATCTGACCAAGCTTTCCCCAATTAATTTCTTAGCCTGACCTTTCTTATAAGCTAGACCTAAAGCATAACTTGATCGAGTCTTCAAAATGAACTCCCCAAAGGCCATAACCTGATCGAGTCTTCTAAACCTAACCAAGCCTAAGGCAGAACTTGACTGAGTCTTCCAAATAAACTCCCTGAAGGTTGTAACCTGACTAAGCCAAAGTCCTGAACCTGACTAAGCCTTCCACATGAACTTTTTTTAGGACAAGCCCTACAAGCTAACCTTCCCCAAACCTTTCAATGACTTGACCCTTTTGATTAAGCTCACCAATTCAACCTTAAACCAAAGTTAGACCTATCTAAACTGAATAGCTCGATCTTTTCTAAGACCACACCTTGCTTGACTTTCTAGAATGTCTTTTTCCTAGGCTAAACCAATAGCCATTAACCAACCAATCTCATACCTGACATGCCCATCTTCACCTCTAAGCTAGCCAATCAACAAAAAAACCAAATGACCAAACCACTTTCCTCCATCATTTTAAAGTGGGGGCACCTCCCTTCCAAAATATTCACCTTTCTAAAATGAGGGCATCTTTCTCCCGAAGATCAACACTTTTATATTAGGACTGACCCTTCACAGGTTCAAGATATTGGATCATTGCATAATTATCTAGCATAGTTGCATTAAACAGGATATGAATCAAGGAAAATTGTCAAACTCTTGAAGAAAGACAGATCATTAACCCAGTCAATCTGAATCAATCTCTTTTCAAAAATCAATCTCAAGATCAATTATCTTTGTCAATTCATACCATACAAGGTCATCATCATCATTTCTACTAGACAGGATCACCACTTCGTCGATTCCTACTAGATAGGGTCACTTTCTTTCCTACTAGACAAGATCATCATCATCATTCCTACCAGATAGAATCACCACTTCGTCAATTCCTACTAGACAAGGTCGTCTTTCTTCCTACCATATAGGATCATCATCATCATTCCTATTAGATAGGATCACCACTTCATCAATTCCTATTAGACAGGGACGCCTTCTTTTCTACCAAATGAGATCATCATCATCATTCCTACCAGACAAGATCACTACTTTATCAATTTCTACCAGACATGGTCATCTTCCTTCCTACCAGACAGGATCATCATCATTTTTCCTACTAGACAGGATCACTACTTTGTCGATTCCTACTAGACAGGGTCATCTTCTTTCCTAACAGATAGGATCATCATCATGATTCCTATCAAATAGGATCACCACTTCATTGATTCTTACCAGACAGGGTCACCTTCAATCTTATTCGACAGGATCACCACTTTGTCGATTCGTACCATATAGAGTCGCCTTTAATCCTACTACACAGGATCACCACTTCGTTGAATCCAACCAAACAAGATCACCATTTAGTCGATTCCTACTAGATAGGGTGTAACAACCCACACCTACCCTAGAAATTTTTTTGACAATTTGCTTGATTTAGAACTATTAAAGTTAAGTATGTGCTTTTATGGGAATTTATGTTCTATGTGATTGATGAGTATGTGGCATGTTAAATTAATTTTTAATATGTATAATGTGAGTTATTATTGTGAAATAAATTATTTATAGGAAGTGCATTAGTATAAAATAAATTATTTTAAATAAAATAAATTTTCATGCATAAAGACAATTTTTAAGCATAAAATGATTTAATGAGTATTTTAAAATAATTTTTAAATAAATGTCTTGGGGGAAATTTTAATGAAAATAATAAGAAAAATATTTTTATTTTAATTACTTATAATTAGCCCCTAATTTAAATAAAAAACCTAAATACCTAAAAGCCCACAACCCAAAAACTCTCATAACATAGCTCATTAAGTGTATTAGTGAAATTGCCCAAAACCCTACATTTAAATATGAAAATTTTGGCCAACCCTAATGTTCTAGCAGCCGTCACTCTAATTTTCTGTATTTTGATGGAAAAATTCTCTCAAAACAATTCTCTCTACTGCAATTAAGAAAACACCTTTCAATTTCACGATTTCTTGACCATAATCGTAAGTTTTTCTTCTCTTTCAATTCCTTAACTGATTTCTATGAATTAAATTATGAGAAAATTATTTTTGAACTAGTTGATTACTAATTTTTATAGATTTAATTCATTTTGGGTGAATTTTTGAAAGAGAAATTTAATTCTCTATCGAAAACATAAATCTTTCCACACGATTTCTTTAAAGGTGAATCCTATAACTTAAAATTGAAATTTTTATGCATAAATACTACAAGGGGGCAAAGGGGGGGGGGGAAGTCCTGCATGAATGATTTATAAACTAATTTTTGATGTATTTTGATGAAAAATATTAGATTAGACTATATTTCTGCATATTTCTATAAAGACCGAAAAGTTTCAGAAAACAAAGGAATTTAAAGTTTTATGCTAGAACTTAGAAGTTGGAAAATTCTATTATTATTTAAACATGTGGCTATCAATTTGTATATGAATGGATTCTAATTTGATATTTGTTTTGTTTGAATAAAAAATAATAATTTGAATCATGCGTTTGCATATCACAGTAATGAACGGAAAGTGCAAAAAGCACGAAAACTCAAAATTTTTTACCCTAAGCCTTAAACTTTGGAATTTTCATGCATAAATATTGTCTATGGCTGTTGAATCATACATGAGGATGTTCTAAACTGATATTTGCTATGATTGAATGAAAAAAGATGGTTTAAACCACATTTTTACATATTACTCTAATGACCAAAAAATACCGAAAATAAGAAAACTCATGGTTTTGCATCCTGAACCTAAAATTGAAATTTTCATATACATGTCACACATATGGCTACCAATTAATGTGAATTAATGTTCTAAAATGATTTTTGTTATGTTTACATGAAAAATCTTGGTTCAAACCATATTTTTACATATTACTGTAATAGACAGAAAGTGCAAAAAGTAAGAAAAATTCAGTTTTCCTTTTGATGATGCGTTTGGCCTATTATAGGATTTTTATCCCAATTTTTTATAATTTTTATGTAATGTATTTTGATGATTATTGACATGTATGTATGCATAATAAATGATAAAATTGCATGCTACTTGAAAAATGACCCTAAACAAGCTTGGAGGCACTTTGGTATACTTAAGGTATCTTAATCTTATATTGTGATTAGAATGTGAATGTGATTGGGAAATATGGAACTAGATGTTATGATCACTTGATATTAATAAATGGTCTTAAGATGATTAGGTGATTGATTGAATGAATAGGTCACAAGAGTTAAGCATGACACTTGAAAGGTTAATTGTTAAGTTGATATGTATAGAAGTATTAAGTGTACTAAGTTGATTGTTAAAGTGAATTGATATTAAGATAATGATATTGTATTGACCTTAGAAAGGTATTGACATGAGTTATGATGTGTTTTCATATAGGGCCTATAAAGGCTAAGTGTACGAGACTTCTAAGTCAAAATATTATGTTCAAGTGATGAGTGTACTTATATGTGCAACTCTAAGTGTCTGTGAATATTATATGTGTATAGGATAGTTATGGGATAGGATAGCATCATGATTAAATAAATACTAAGTATTGAACTAAATATTATGATAGAGCTTGAGGAGTCTTAGAAGTCGAAGGGCTATGTGAATTAGGAGTAAAGAAACCACAAAGTGAGTAAACACTATATTCATATTATAAGTATGAGTAAACATTGTATTCATTCTACAAGTGTGAGTAACATTATGTTATGTTACAAGTATGTGATATAATGTTATGTGTACCTTGATATTCTTGAAACTCAAGTTATTTTCTATTTCAAATGAACTCAATGATCTCTATTTTAAAGCTTGGGTTGCCAAAGGACAATCAGTCCAAAAACCAATTTGTTTATCCAATGATAATTCTTTGTGATAATTGCCCCAACTTGCTTTCTTTCTAGAACTACACTATTTTTATATCTTTTGCTCAAAGGTTAAATTGCTATTACTATTGTGAAATATGTTATTATTGCCTTAAATGTTATAACCCTTTATGCAAAAGTCCTTAGCTAGAAAGGGGCAGTTCCAGCCATGAGGCCTGATAAGCTTCATGCCTTATAAGTGATAGGAGTTGGAATTTGGTTTAAGACCACGTCTTCTCTATGTGTTCGAGTGGTAGAGTGATAGCCTCCACTCTCTATGTGTTATAAGTGTAATTTCTGCAAACTTGTTAAATTGAACCCTTGCTAAATTGCAACTTGATTCATAAATTGAAAATCATGAACTATGTGTATAAGCTATGAGTTTCCTTTTCAAAGGAATATGTGTTAATGTATGTCCTTTATCGTTTACTCATTGAGTTCATCTATCTCACCCCTTTTTCCTTATACGGTTCCAGGTGAGCAAATGTAAGGAGGCAAGGTGATGGCTCAAGCATTCTACTTCGCTTGGGGATTCCTTGTCAAAGTCATTAATAATATCATGCTATGAAGTGTTGTCATTAGATGCCCTAGGAATGTTTACTTTCGATGTTTATTTTGAGATGTTATTTATTAAGGTTTACAAGTGAATTATGAATATTATTTCCTTATGGATTATATGTGAAGCGTCTAATGACTATCTTCTACAATTAAAGATTTTCATATAATGTTTTAAATGAGTTATTGTATAAGGTTTGGTACGATCCTAAGCATGATTTGTATATGTGTAAGTGGGTTCTACAAGCGTGGGTGACCTTATGTCTTCCCATGTTTTAGGACTGTCATATCTCTAAAGTTGGGATGTGATATAGGGTTGCCTTCATTCCTACTAGATAAGGTCATTTTCTTTCCTACTAGATAGGATCACCATTTTGTCAATTCCTACTAGGCAGGAACATCACCTTAGCTCCTACCAGACAGGAGAAATACCAAATGCTACTAGCCGCTAGATCTCCTAAATAATTGGGGGCATCTTCTTTAAAATTCAACCACACTTTTCACCCAAATGTCTAAACTCTTTCACCATCCCTCATCCATAAGTTCATTGCCATTATAATTGCCTTTCTTACAAAGACAATCTTGATGAGGGAGCAGCTGTGAACCTTTAATTTTGCACCCTCCAATATGCGTTTAAACTTTAGAAGCACTTAGACTCGGTAAATAAACCTCTAAAAAGCTTTCAAATGGGAAAATCAGAAAAATCAAAACATATCTTTTTACATTTGAGCCATTTCAAATCATCAGAGACTAATTAATGAACATAACGCAACTAGAATTGTAGAAAATGGATGAGAAACGAGCGAGAACGGGAAAAAATAGAAAAACATATGAAAGTAGGCTAGCTACCACACAACCCTGTGCGGTTGCCACACAGCCCTGTATAGTAGTGTAACACGTGCAAAACTACCACATAGCCCTTTGCAATGTTGCAAAGGCTTGTGCGGAAACCATAATGAATTTCTATTTCTCGCATTGAAAATTTATGCCTCTATGCTCCAATCTTCCCTTTATATAAAGAAGACCTTTCCACACTTCATGAAATCAACTTTTAGAGCTTGAAAAGCATTACTTCAAGCAAAATACTTTGCATTTGCTCTTTGCTTCGCAAAGTGAGTTAGGGGTTTCTCCTTGATTCCTACTTGATTAGTTAAAGGCTTTCTGCCAGCCTGTGCCTAAGGCTAGTTTTTCCAATCTGAGGCTAGTCGCTACCCACCATCTAAGGCTAGCCGCTGCCTGCCATCCAAAGCTAGCCGCCATCCATCGTCCAAGGCTAGCCATAACTTACCATCCAAAGCCAGCCGCCGCTTGCCATCAAAGGCCAGCCGCTACCCGCCATCTAAAGCCAGCCGCTACCTACTATCTAAGGCTAGCCACCCCCCGCCATCTGAGGCCAATATTCGCCCACTGTCTAAGGTAAGCTTATTTTCCTTACCTCTTTTTTAGTTAATTAAATTGATCCATCCAGGTTTGTAGATAATCAACTCGATAATAAATTAAATTAATTAATTAACTCAATTCTCTTTAATCAATCAATCAAAACATGATAAAGTGGCTAGGCTAAAGTAACCATTTCACAATAAGGGAGAATTGATTGGGTTCTGATTCCCATTCAAAAGGATACATAGGCATGCTTGGTTCAAGCATCAAATCCAATTAAAACTAACCAACTCTCCCCCCAATCACCTTCTTCACATGGTTTTATTTTGCTTTCCTTTACTTTGATATTAGGTTTAGTTTGGGGAATGTGTGACTTCTCTAGAACCCATAAGGGCTAGAGGAGGTATCCCCTAAGTTTGGGATTTCATTGTACTATTAATTCTCTTTGATTTTGAATTTTAATTGTGTATAAACTTTGTGGATTGAATGATCATGCATAATATAAATTGTCCATGCATTTTAATTTGTTCATGAAATATATTTTAAGTCACTTTTATATACATTGGCCAAACATATTTTGTTAAAATAAACCAAAAACCTAGTCCCCGAATCCTCTTTGGTTTTGAGGCTAGTGATCTTTTTCCTTTGGGTAATAATTGCAGTCAAATGAGTTTTTTCCTTATATTTTCCCAAATAAAAATAAATTAAAGTGGCGGCTCTAAGAAATAATTTTCAAATCTATCAAAGATAAGCCCGAAGGCATCCTCGTGACTTCCTTCCCAAATGAGCATTTCAATTCTGTTTAGCATATTGGACCAGTGCTCAGGAGAGGCCTCACAGACAATAGAGGTGATCGTCTTTTAGATTAAAGGTGCCCAGTCAATAATCCTATAACTATGAACAAATTTAAGGTATCTATATAAGAATGATTTGTCTCTCATATACTTAACTCTTAGAATAGATCCACACATTGAATACTTAATACATACATACATACATACATATATACATATACACACACACACACACACACACACACACACACACACACACACACATACGTATACATATATATACATATGTGTATATATAAATACATGTGTATATATTTATATAGATGTGTAAATACATACATACATACATACATACATATATATATATATATATATACACACACACACACATGTGTAAATACATATATATATATGTATGTGTATATATATATATATACATGTGTAAATACATACATACATACATACATACATACATAGATATATATATATATATATATATATATATATATATATATATATATATATATAGGTATATATATATATATGTATATATATATATATGTATATATATATATATGTATATATATATATATATATATTCATTACATAGGAACAAATTCATTTAAAGAACATATATATATATATTATTGCCAATTAGGGATTGTATTTACATTTACAAAATATGTACATTGCTCTACTACATATATCACTATCAATCTCCCACTTGCACTAAAGCTAATTAGTACAGTATCTAAGTCCCATCTTCTCAATATGAAAGTCTAACTATTGTTGACTCTTTGCTTTAGTTAATAGATTAGCTGTGTTATCAGCTGATGCTATTTTTTACATAGCAGTGTTGCCTTTACTAATGATTTCTCTTATAATGTGATATCATCATTCTATGTGTTTGGATTTTTTATGAGACCTAGGTTCCTTTGCCTAAGCTATGGCTCCATTATTGTTATAGTAGAGAGGACTCGATGACTAAATGGAAGTTCCTAGTTCTATCATGAAATTCTAAATCCAAATAACTTCTTTTGTAGCATCTGATGCAGTAATATACTCGAGTTCTGAAGTGGAATTTGCAATGGTTGACTACTTAGAGTTTTTCCAGCATACTGTGCCTCTATGACATGTAAATACAAACACAGAGATAGACTTTCTATCATTAATATCTGACTTGAAGTCCAAATATGTAAATTCATCTATCCTCAAGTCACCTCCTCCATATATCAAAACTAAATCCTTAGTCCTTCTTAAGTATTTAAGGATAGCTTTGAATACAGTCCAATGATCTAATCTTAAATTGGATTGATATATGCTAGTCAAACTAATAGCACATGCAATATCCAACCTAATACACAATATGGCATACATTAAGCTTCCAACTATCGAAGTATATGGAACCTTGGCCATATGTTTCTTTTCTCTAAGTATCTTAGGAGACATAATCTTAGAAAGGTGAATATCGTGCCTCACAGGCAATAATCCCTTCTTGGAATCCAGTATGTATAACCATTTCCATACCTTTTCCAAGTAATAACTTTTCCAAGTGCTGACTTCATCAAAATGATGATTCTAGCTCCTTGAAGCTTACTTAAGACCATAGATGGAAATTTTATGCTTGCACACTTTGGAATCTTCCTTAGATTCAAAACCTGTATGTTGTTCTATTAAAATGTCTTCCTTAATGTATCCATTAAGGAAAGCGATTTCGACATCCATTTGCCACTCATGCACATATAAACACGGCCTAGGATTGCACCAAAACCTCATGCACTAACTTAAATAAACCATTTATAAGAAAATCTTAATTTGTGGAAGAATAGTTAAAATATACTTTAAAAACAATCCATAAGAAAATAATATTTAGACTCCAAATAAAGTCACTAAAACATAAAGTTCCTAAAATAAACTCCGATAACAGTAACTCCTAAAATGTCCAGAGACTCATCACATCATAGTTTGGAAATAAACTTAGATAAGGAAATTTTCTAAGCGGTGTAGGTTGCTTGAGTGATAACCTTGCCTCCTCATAATGCTCACCTGGAACCACACAAGGAAAAAAGGTGAGATAGACGATCTCAATGAGTAAACCAAATAGCTTATACAATAACACATATCCCTTGAAAAAGGGTTCATAGCCTATAACTCATAGCTCATGATTTATAATTCATGACTTATGGCTCATGGTTCATAATTTGCAATTCAATAAGGTTCGTAGAAATCACACTTACAACACATAACATATAGAGTGAAGGTCGTTGCTATGATCACTCGAACACATAGAGTGAAGGCTATTACCATAATCACTTAAACATATAGAGAAGTGTGAAATTGATCAGGCTCTATAGCTAGAACTGCCCGGTCTAGCTGAGGTGAATACACTACCCATATCCATTGGGTTAAGACCATATGCACAGGTTCCAATGATTACTCGCATTAGCGCGAGGATTTCTGCATAAAAGGGTTTAGAGGTACCATAGCTAGAGCTAATGGCAATCACATATAACAATAGCATTAAAGAATGCAATCACATGTAACACAATAATAATAATAGTTTAGCTTTCTGAACAAAAGATAAGTAACAATATAATTCTAGAAAGAATATAAGTTAGGGCAATAATCACAAAGGTTCTTTATTATCATTGGATAATCAAAAATAGTTTTGGACGAATTGTCCTTTGGCAATCCAAGCTTAAAAAAGAAATCATATAGTTGCATTTGAAAATAGAAAACAACTTGGGTTTCAAGAATGTCAAAGGTTCACATATCATGATAGCTTGTACTTGTAACAATAACATAATGTTTACTCACCTTGTGGTTCCTTTGCTCCTAGTACTTATAGCCCTTTTGAACTTCTACTACTCCTCAAGCTCTAACATAATATTTAATTTAACACTTAGCATTTGCTTAATCATCATGCTATCCTATCATATAACTACCCCATGCACATATAACATTCATATACACTTAGAGTTGCACTTAGAAGTGCACTCATCACTTGCACAAAACATATTAACATTCAAAGTCTTGTACACTTAGCCTTCCTAGGCTCACATGAAATCACATTATAACTCATACTATGACTTTTCTAAAGTCAAAGACAATATATTATGATCTTAATATCAATTCCATTTATCATTCAACTTAGTACATTTAACACTTTACATATATATCAACTTAACAAGTAACCTTTCAATTATCAAGCTTATCTCTTATGATTAATTTACACAATCAATCTCATAGTCAAATCAAGATCATTAATTCATTATTACTTCATTATAAAACCTATTGCCCATTTTACTTATTCACATTCACATATTAATCACATCATAAAGTTAAGATACCCTAAGTATACCTGTCTCTAGACTTGTCTATAGCCATTCCTTCAATCAACATATAATTTAATCATTTATTATTTATGTATACATGTTAATAACCATTAAAATACATCATATAAAAATTATAGACATTGGAATGAAAATCCCAACATTGGCCGAATGCCTTATACAAGGAAAACATGAATTTCCTTATTTTTTGCACTTTCCGTTCATTATAGTAATATGCAAGCACATGATTTAAACCAAACATAAAAAAAAATAATTTATAATCCATATATAAAATTGGTTGCCGTGGATATTTATATGCATGAAATTTTTCAACTTTAGGTTTTAGGATGAAAACCATGAATCTTTATTGTTTTCGGTACTTTCTGGTGATTACAGTAATATAAAGAAATATGATTTAAATCAAGATTTTTCATCTAAACACAACAAAAAATCAATTTAGAACATATTGAAATTCAAATCAGCAACCCCCCTTGTGTTTATGCATGAAATTTCAAATTTTGAGTTTTAGGGTTCACCTTTTGAGGATTCGCGTAGAGACAGTTGTGTTTTCGATAGAAAAATCAATTTCTCTTTCAAGAATTCACCTAGGCCAAAATTAATCAATATAAAACCAGTAAATAAATAGCCCAAAATAATTTTCTCATGATTAGTTTCATAAAAATCAAATAATAAATTGAAAGGAGAGAAAAACTTACGAAAACGATGGCGAAATCGCAAGGTTTTCACCTTGTGCATTTCAGTTGAGAGAATATTTTGAAGGAATTTTTCTATAAAAATACTAAAGAATAATAGAATGGTGGCTATCTAACAAGGGCTAGCCGAAATTTTGCTTATATATTAGGGGTTTGGGTGAAATTTCTAAGTTCACCCTTAATGAGTTAGGTTAAGAGTGTTTTAGTGTAATGGGCTTTTGGGAAATTGGACCTTTGGTTAAATTTATGGGCTGATTATAGGTAATAAAAAATAAAATTTTTTTTTTATTATTTTCATTGAAATTCCCCCTAAAATATTTATTTAAAAATATTTGAAAATGCTCATAAAAATTATTTTATGCTTAAAAATACTTTGTGCATGAAAATTTAATTTATGTGCAATAAATTATTTTATGCTTATGGATTTCATATAATCACTTATTTCACATTAATAATTGATATTATGCATATTAGAGCTAATCTAACGTGCCATATACTCAACAATCACATAACACACGAATTTTCATAAAAGCACATATTTTGACATAATAGCCCTAAATTCAAGAAATCATCCTTGAAACTCCTAAGGTAGGTGTTATATTCTCCCCCCTTAAAAGAAATTCACCCTCAAATTTAAATACTTACTCATACGTTCTCAAAAAGCTAGTGATGCTTCTAGTGCATCCCCTCCTTGGCTTCCCAAGTACACTTATCCATTCTATAATTATGCTAGTGGACCTTAATCTTAAGTATCTTCTTGATATGCAAATTTCTCCCCATCCTTGGTTTAAAGTTCTACTTATTTTTCTCTACAGTCAATATGAGCTCCATGCTCATATAGCTAATCCATTCCTAAGATTATAATACATCAAGTTCTAACAACATAAGAAGTTTCCGTCCATCAATGTCTACCTCACAGTCCTTAAACACATACTTTACTTCCATCATTTCTCCCAAAGAAGTTGACACTACTAAGGATTCATTCAATAATTCCTTATCTTTATCAAAACTCTTAGCAAAACTTGGAGGCATAAATGAATGTGTAGCACCAAAATCAATCAAGCATCTTGCACTAGAATTTTGAATGGGAATAATACCTTCTTCTTTTTAAATCACACTAGATTAATATTCCTCCTTTGACTATACTTGATATTAACATAAGTGATAGAGAAATTCTTACCTTTCATGTTGTTCTAATCTATATGGTAGCATCTAAACCACAAATTCCTTAATATGCTTCACTTACTTCATACCGTATACTTTTGTATATATAATATAACTTACTTGTTTCATTCTCCTACTGATCATTACTAGATATCATTTCTCTTCTTATGGCATCAACCACAATTATCATTTAATAACTCCATATAATTTATATATTAGACCATTGTAACATGTAAGCATTTCCTACGTCATAACATTATATCCATCAATCATTAATCTAAATTAGATCAAAACTTAGTCAACTTTTCTTTCTAATCCACTTAACCCCACTATTCAAATATCATACTTACTGTGCATTTAACATAAGCACCTATCATATAATATTACATATCACGACACATATCAAGTACCCTAATCTGTAACACATAACTTATAGCATAATGAGCTCTTCTATCATCTAAAGTTAAACACTTTAAACGCAATAAAAGAAATCAAACCCAATCCAAGTAACTAAGTAGTCATATAATATCATTTATATCATATAAGTCTTATGTCACTATGCTAACAGTTACCAACTACTAGTGGGAGTCTTAGTTGTGTCTCTTATTCTTGGCTCCTTGCCCTTGAGGTTGAGATGGTCCAAGTGGTGTAGATGTCGAGGTCACATTTCCCAAATCTCTCATCCATGGGTAGTCCTTGATGAAGTGATCATTTGTCCATATTTCAGACATATGCTAGAGACTTTCCAACAAACACCAAAATGCTTCTAGCCACAGTGGCCATAGGTCCTTAGTGAAGATTCCTTTCCTGGACCCCCTCCTCCTTCTCTTGTTGGCCTCCTTAACCTTTGCCCTTATGCTTACCCTTTTGTTCACGTTCGGCATGCTCAGTTCTCTAGGGCCTTCTCTTTTCCATTATCTTGGCCTTATCTATCAGCTTAGCCAAGGTTAAGAATTTAGTTTCTCCCAATGAGTTGAATAGAGGTGTCACCAATCCTCTCAAGAAATAATTGATGCAGCTAGCTTTAGTAGACACAATGTTGATGGTGAATATGCTAAGTCAATGCAATTCCTTGGCATATTCTGATACCAACATTCTAGGTTTCTGCTTTAGTTGCTCAAAATATAGCACCCTATCTTGCCTTTTGCCTTCAGGCAAGAATTGTTCCATCATCTCTTGCTTAAATTCTGCCCACATAGGTGGGTCAGCTCCATACAGTCACTCGTCAATATTTCTCTCGTACCAGTACCAAGCCTCCTTCTTGAGTTGGAGTCCTACTAACTCAATCACTTAGGCATCTGAGCAAGATAATCAATGGACTAGCTTGTCCATCTCATCTAAGAATTCATAAGGGTCATCACCCTCCTAATCGCAGAAGATAGTGGCTGTAGCTTTTTCAACTCTGAGACGGTCATCCCTTTATTAGGTAGTCATTTCTTTTCCCTTTGTGCAAGTGCCACTAGCGCAGAAGGCAAAACTCCATTTACTTCTTATGTAGGCAGCACTCCTGCCTTTGAGCTCGCAGCTTATCCAATCCTTACGTAAGTGTCTCATTTCCTCACATATAGCTTACACCTCTTGCAAAGATGCTTACTCACTAGAGCCTATGGTTGGTGCCCCCAAATTAGATCTTTCTCTTGATCGTGCAGGTGTAGAGGCAGCATTCGAGGCAATGTTTGATATTACATCCTCACTAGCCTTAATAGGTTAGGTAAATGTGCGAACCTTCTTCTTGGGAGTGTGAGGCCTCGCCCTAGCACCGATCTGATCCACCGAGGAATCGAAATACTCTTTGGGAGAAACTCCATGATTGAAACTCATTATGAGTTTAGAAAATTGATTTTTGTAATTTGGAAGTTGTGGAAGTGAATCGCCACTTTAATTTACATATTTTAATTGGGAAAATAAAAAAAATCCAAATTGATTGACTCTAAAAATATTTTGATTTTTTCCCAATGGAAAATGCACTAATCCACGAGTGACCAAAGAGGGCTCAGGGATCAGGTTTTGGTAATTACACAATTGAGAAAATATAATTTTTTTTAGTTTGGCTAAAAAGTGCAAAATAACTCTTAAAAAAGGAATTTTCATATATGTATGAATAAGGATAAAATGATGCATGAAACAAATATATATGTGGTAAGATTGAATGACAATTATAGATAAATAAGCAAAATAAATCCTACTTAATTATTAGAAAGCCAAAATGATTAAAATAAAGAGGATCTTTCCTCTAGCCCTTATGGATACTAGGGAAAGCACACATTCGCCAACTAAGTAAACATAGAAACAGAAAATAAAGGATTAATTTAAATAAATCAAAGTAAAAGGGAAAAAATGTTAATAAAAAGATTTTGGAGTTTATGCTTTTTCAGAATGGCAGCTTGCGTATCCTATTGAATAGGAATCAAACCCCATGCAGTTCTTTCTTCTTGCGAATGAGGGGTTTTGAAAAAAAGTGTTGGTTTGTTTATTAATTTAATTCTAATCCTTAAATTAATAAATTTTAGATCTTTTCTGTTTTAGATCTAAAGAGAATTCTAGATCTGAGTTTAGAATTTTAAAAAAATGGACAAAAGGAATTATACCTTTTCTTTCCTTGATTTTCAGATGAATGAGGTGAGCTTAACTCTGGATCTAAGCTCCACTTTGGATTTAGGACCCTGAAGTTGAACCTTAAATAGCGAAAAGTTAGCAAAATAGTGTAATAAATGCAAATTAAAAAAATTTGAAATGATAGATTTTAGTATCAAATTTCAAACAAAATTTTAGCACAATTAGTAGAGCAATATAGAAGACTTTCTACATTGGAATCCCCCCCAAATGAGCTATAAGGAGGCTCTATTTATAGAGCTACTGAGGAGGGCACCAGCGGTACGGACAGCGGCACCGGTGGCTCGCCGGACATCCGGGTGGCATGTTGGGCGTGCCGTCTATACCACTGGTATGCATTGCCAGTGTGCCACCCAGAGAGGCGGTATGCCTGGCGCATGCTGACTAGCTAGTTCGGCCTGTTTCCTACTTTTTCGATTGTTTCTAGTCCGTTTTAGATTTGATTTAAGCCTGATTTGATTCTATGAGTTTGTGATCAAAAAGCAGTCGACTGGAGATGAAAGATTCAGGAAATTTATTTTTCAACGAGATGTTGCCCCCTTGACCCCTACCCATTAATCAACTATCGGGACCGCTGTATGCATAGCGCACTATTCTTAATAGGTATCAAGTTGCAGTCGAATCATAAGGATGCAAATTTGAGGGTTCACAGCTGCCCCCTCATTAGAATTGGCTTTAAGCAAAAGGCGATTCTAATGATAGTGAACCTTGGGAAGAGATGCCATGTCAGACATTGGGCTTATGCTCTTGCAACATTAAATTTTTGGCTTATATGTTCTTTTTCCATGTCAGATTCTAGGCTATGCCATATCAGAACCTGGGCTATACCATGTCAAACTCTGGGCTTGTGATATCTGCTTGTGCTTATCATACATAAGGACATTCATGCTTTGTACAAACTAAACCTTATGAAGGACAAACATGGTATAAAGATATGAACCTTTTGGGAGGGGGCCCATAGGATAAACGAAGTTTTGTCAGTGGCTATTGGTTTGACCTTGGCATTGGATGTGAAAATGGTCATGGTGATTTTCAATTAAGGCTATATGTCTAACCTAATTGTTGGAGGTGAAGATGATTTGGTGAATTTTAATCAAGGCTATCTGTTCTGCTTAGACTTTAAGATTTAGAGATTTGGTCCACCTAGGGAATTCAAATTGGTTTAGCAAGGCCACCTGTTCGACCCTACTATTAGGGAGATTATGATCAAAGTTATTTGTTTGGCTTTGATGTTTAGGAAGATTGGGATCAAAGCTATCTGTTTGGCTTTGGTGGTTGGGAGGATTATAGTTAAAGCTATCTGTTTGGCTTTATTGGTTGGGAAAGTTAGGATCAAAGCTATCTGTTTGGCTTTGGTATTAGAAGGATTGGGAACAAAGCTATCTACTAGGCTTTGGTGTTGGGAGGAATAGGATCAAACCTATTTGTTTGGCCTTGATGTCAGGAGGAATAGGAACAAAGCTATTTGTTTGGCCTTGATGTTAGAAAAGTTGAGATCAAAGCTATCTGTTCAGTTTTGGTATTAGTAGGATTAGGATCAAAGCTGGTGTTAGAAGGATTAGGATCAAAGCTAATGTTAGAAAGATTGAGATCAAAGCTATCTATTCAGCTTTGGTGTCAGATTTAAAGAAGATTATGTCTTTGAAAGATGGGGGGTGTAGGAATGTCAACATAGGTGGCTTAACTCGGTTTTCCCATTGAAAGTTATGGTTGAGGATTAGTCCTTATAGGGAAAGGTCTTGGCTAAAGAGGGTAGGTCTGGTTAGGAAATCCATTTGAAAGGCTTAGTCTGATTTTGCCTTAAAGGAGATCATGGGCTTCATTAATGAAAGCCTTTTGGGAGTGGGCTTCATGGTGATGGCCTCTTAGTTTAAGCTTTATGGTGAAGGCTTCTTAGTTTAGGCTTTATGATGAAGGCTTTTGATTTTGGGCTTCATGGCAAAGGCTTTTAGATTTGGGCTTCATGGTGAAGGCTTTTGGATTTGGGCTTATGGTGAAGGCTTTTAGGTCATGTGCCTCTTAACGAAGGCTGCTTAGTTTGAAGGTAGGTTGAAACTTCTGGATTTGAGCTTATTAATGAAGGCTTTTGGATTTGGACTTTTCAATGAAGGTTTCTAGATTTGGGCTTTTTAATGAAGGCTTCTGGATTTGGGCTTCTTCATAAAGGTTTTTGGATTTGGGCTTCTTGATGAAGGCTTTTGGTTTAGCCTTCTTGATGAAGGCTTTTTGGGAGATATGCTTTGACTTCTGGTTTTGCTAAGGAAACTAGATTTAAAGATGATAAGCCCTTATAGACTTGGGAATTTTGGTTCTACTCATTTTGAGATTATGCCAAGGAATGGATGGCATGTGGTATGATTTGCCGATGAAGCTTAGGATGGAACAATATGATTTCATAAAGTTCGAGAATGGTTTTGAAGGTAGATTGAAACTTCTACAAAGAATCATGGAGGTTGTATGATTTTGCTTTTTGTAGCATAGATCATGGAAAAAGAGCAAGTCAAGATTTTCTTGTTATTTGAGATTAAAGAGGCTATTGGAGTGACACTTAATTGTAAATTGTGCTAGTTGAAACAAAGAGCCCTTAGGAATGGCTAAAGGGCTAGTGAAAGAAGATAAATTGGGGATCATGCTTTAAAATGAGAGATAAGGATGTGATAGACTGGAGATATGTATGAGGGATTATGCCTTAGCTCTTTGAGCTAAGCGACAGAATGGATTAACAACAAATGACGACCTAGGAAGACATTCCCCCATTGTAGGATAAGGGCATAGAAGATTATATATCCTTAGAGAATAAACCTTTAGTTAGGAAGGATGAATGAGATGAGATAGATTGATTGAAGATGATTTGACAACTTTGGACATAAGGGAAGATGACTTAGATGAGCTCTCTCTCTCTCTCTCTCTCTCTCTCTCTCTCTCTCAGCTCTAACTTTTGCCTAAACCATCCTTTCAGATTTTCAACTTAGCGAGCTTAGATTAATGAAAAACATTCCACCATATTTTGCTATTTTTCTTTGAGGGGTCTGACCTTTGAATCTTGGATTTGACAAAGGTTTTCTTTGAACTTATTGCCCTTGTTGAGGTGCATTGTTTGATTACTTGATGTGCAACAGGTAATTTCATTTGATTTGCTCTTTATGCTTCAATTGTTTAATGAGAAGTCCATTACTTGACCTTTTTTTTATTAGGAGCTAGTGAAGCAATTGTTGATTTGAGAGAATGAGGACACTTCAAATTCTGATCTATGTTAATTGTGGTGGGTTTAATTGATCGATTGTCCATCTCTTTTTTCCTCTTTTTCTTTCTCTTTTTTTTTTTCCTCTCTTTTTTTATGGCTCATCCATGCTGGACAAAACAAGGAAGAAGAAAATAAAATGTATGTGCATTACTATAAAGGAAACTTTATTGCAAGATGACAAAAGGAACCACTATGGTCGATGAGAATAAAGAAAAATAAGATGACAGACTTTGACTTAAATTTGGACTTAGACATTTGAGATTTAGATTTAGACTCAAGTTTAGACTTAGAATTCAATCTCAGACAAGTCACATTAGCTGAATTTGAACTACTCCATGACATGCTTTCTGAGGCTGAGGTGAGATGGTGTTGAGTTAAAATTAGATTCCTCATCAATGTTCAGGTTGGTGGTGGGGAATTTAGCTTGAAATGATTGACTTTAGATGCAATCTTCAACTTTTGATGCAGTTGCAATCGAAACTCTGAAGGTGGGTAGGTATTATGTTAGCAAGTAGGCTTTATAAGCGGAAAGTAGATTCTTGATAATGATATCTACTTGTTTTTGCTCAGTTGGCCTATTTACCATTTGAGTTGCTTTAGCCCTCTACCTTATAAGAAACCTTATAAGAAACATAGAAAAGGACTCATCTGGAAGTTGCTTTATGGTTTCTAAATCCCTTCTTGTAATGTCTACTTCAATATTGTAGTGGTACTATTTGACAAATGCCTTGGAAATGTCCTACCAATTATGTTTTTGGGTATCATCTAAGTTAATAAACCATCTTAGGGCAGGATCAATAAGAGTTTGCTAAAACAATTGAGCAAAGAGCTCATTGTTGATACCAAAGGGATACATTGCCCCTACGTACATTTTTAAATGGATCTTGGGACAAGTAGTACCATCAAATCTGTCCAAATTTGGCATCTTGAACTTTAGTGGAACTCTTGCATTGGGAAATAACCTCAAGGAGCCTGTATGAACCAGGTTCTCTTTCTTCTTTAGATTATTTAGCATTTTTTCTATGTGCTTCACTTTTTCCATGAAGGCTTTGATTTCAGGGTTGAGTTCCTTCCTTTGGAAAGGATCCACAGGTCGGGAAGTGAGAGTGGAGGTGAAATTTGGTGGTTGAACTATCATGGGTTGATAGAGTGAGTCGTTTGTGAGGAATTCAGGTGATGGAATAGGTAGTGATGGGATCGTGTCAGTGTTTGTAGGCTCTTTGTCTTTGGAATCAGCTCTAGAAGTGAATTTATAAACAAGATAAAGAGCAAGTTTTAGGTCTGATTTGAGTAGTTTTAGGTCAGTTGAGCTTTGGACCAGGGAGGTATGTTCCATCAAGGTGTGGACATCTTCCATAATGGCCCTCCTTTGGGCTTTGAGCAGGTCTTAAAAATAGGCATCTTGCCTCTTCATCAGGGTCTCTTATTTTTCAAAGAGCTTAGCAAAAAGCTCGTCGAAGATTTTGTTAGCTCTGGTAGCAGTGATTTCATCTCCGAAATTAGACATTTTGTCAACCTTTGAAAGGGAAAAGGAACTGGGTTATCAAGCTTTGGAAAAAAGGGTTATGGAGAGGTGTGACAAACCAAAGGATCTTAGGTTTAAAGATAATGGATGACAGTGTCTTATGGTTAGGTTGATGGTGTACGGGTAAAGATGAGGGTAGAGGTGTATGATGTTAGCTAGGTATGTATTTAGCTAAGGGAGCTAGGTTAGATTTTAACTTTGGGTGGCTAGATTAGGTTTTAACTTTAAATGGCTAGGTCAGAATTTAGCTTGGGGTGGCTAGGTCAAATTTTAGTTTTGAGTGGCTAGGTCAGAATTTAGCTTTGGGTGATTAGGATTGTAATTTATGAATGGTTTACCATGGGCTTAAGGATAGAGTGACCATGGGTTTTGCAATTGGGTATGGATGTACCATGGATTTGGATGTTGGGTGGACCATGGGTTTGGTGATAGTTGGATAATGGGTTAGACTAGATCATAGGCTTAGATGGGCCATGGGTTTGGATAGTGATGTAAGAGATGAAACCTAATCAACATTTAGTTTAGGTAAGGATAAGAGTGACACTAAGTCAGTATTTAGCTTTGGTAAGGATGGTTAAGGATAATGCTATATCAATGTTTAGCTTGGGTAAGGACTACAAAAGATGAAAGCTAGATCAGTGTTTATCTTGGGTAAGAGTTATGAAAGATGAAAGCTAGGTTAGTATTTAGCATCGATAAGAATTATGAAAGATGAAGCTATGTCAGTGTTTAGCTTGGGCTAGGTTAGTGTTTAGCTTGGATAAGAGTTATGGAAAAGGATGAGGGTACCATAGATGGGTTTATTTTTACCATGAGTTTGACATGGGTTTGGATAGGACTGGATCATAGGTTTAGGTGAACCATGAGTTTTGGGTTTTGATCATGGGTTTAGGTGGACCATGAGTTTTGGATTTTGATCATAGGTTTAGGTGAACTATGGGTCATGAGCTTTAGGTGTTGACCATAGGTTTAAATGGACCATAGGCTTTGGGTTTTAACCATGGGTTTAGGTGAACCATGGGTTATACACTTTGGGTGTTGACCATGGGTTTAAATGGACCATGGGCTTTGGGTTTTGACCATGGGTTTAGGTGAATCATAGGTTATGAGCTTTGGGTGTTGACCATGGGTTTAGATGGACCATGGGCTTTGGCTTTTGACCATAAGTTTAGGTGGACCATGGGTTTTGGGTTTGAAGGTGTTTAGATAGGTTTTTGACTCTTCATAAGGTTCAAGCTATGATGCATGTTTGCATGAATGAAAAGATTTCATGATAATGACATACCAAGTTAGTATTATGGCACATATAATCCTAAAGAAATGTTTTATGAGTCATTACATGAAAGGGTTAGGGTGGTTTGAAGGGAACCCATCACACTAGAGATGCGATATACTTAACCACATGTAAGATAAGGAGCCTCACATGGGTCCAATGCTATGTGCATACTCATTACACCTCTAAAAGGATTAGAGGATATGTTGTGGCTGGATGATTTCATTATCGGCAAGCAGACCTAAGGAAGGTTGCCCACTCCATGTTACTTTCTATCATTGGTTTTCCTAGGAAGCTAGGGTTTTTGGACAAGGAGTCCAATGTAGTGATGCATGAAAGAATTATTTTGCATTTAAGGCCAAACTCAGTATTTTACCAAAAGTAATCCACTTTATCTTTTATTTGAAAAAGATTTTAATTTTCCTAGTGGAGTCGCAAACTGTGAGGCCTCGCCCAAGCACCGGTCCGATCCGCTGAGGAATCGAAATGCTATTTGGGAGAAACTCCATGATTAGAACTCGCTGTGAGTTCAGAAAATTGATTTTTATAATTTGGAAGTTGTGAAAGTGAGTCGCCACTTTAATTTACTTATTTTAATTAGGAAAATTAAAGAAAACCCAAATTGATTGACTTCAAAAATATTTTGATTTTGTCCCAATGGAAAATGCACTAATCTGTGAGTGACCAAAGAGGGCTTGGGGATAAGGTTTTGGTAATTACACAATTGAGAAAATATAATTTTCTTTAGTTTGGCTAAAAAGTGCAAAATAATTCTTAAAAAAGGAATTTTCATATATGCATGAATAGGGATAAAATGATGCATGAAATAGATATATATGATAAGATGGAATGATAACTATAGATAAATAAACAAAATAAATCCTACTTAATTATTATAAAGCCAAAATGATTAAAATAAAGAGGATCTTTCCTCTAGTCCTTATGGGTACTAGGGAAAGCACACATTCCCCAACTAAGTAAACACAAAAATAGAAAATAAAGGATTAATATAAATAAATCAAAGTAAAAGGGAAAAAATGTTAATAAAAAGTTTTTGGAGTTGATGCCTTTTCAAAATGGCAACCGGCGTATCCTATTGAATAGGAATCAAACCTCATGCAGTGCCGCCTATGAGGTGGCACGGCTAGTTTGGCCTATTTCCTACTTTTTTTGGCTGTTTCTAGTCCGTTTCAGATTCGATTTGAGCCCGATTTGATTCTATGAGTTTGTGATCAAAAAGCAGTCGACTGGAGGTGAAAGATTTAGGAAATTTATTTTTCAATGGGGCGCTGCCTGCACCCCACAAGCTGGACCACCGTATGCGTAATGCATTATTCTTAATAGGTGTCAAGTTGCAGCCGAATCATAAGGGTGCAAATTTGAGGGTTCATAGGGCAGCATTCTCCTATAATGATAAAGGAATTTAGTGCTAACTCCCTTTTAACCCATCTAACCCCATTATCATATTATCGTATTTACCATGCATTCAACATGAGCATTTATCATGTCATGTCACAAGGTACATATCATATATCACTTATCACATAGCGTATATCACATATCATGGCACGTATTATGTATCATAATCATGTAACACATAACTTATATCATGATAAGTTCTCTTATCATGAGAATGGCAATCATATCATAGGCAATAAAAGGAAATCAAATCCAAATCAAGTAGCTAAGTAACCAAATAATATCATCCATGTCATGGAAGTCCTATGCCATTTGCTAGAAGATACTAACCTCTAGCTCAAATCTCAATCATGTCCCATCATTAGGCAAACATCGGGTAGCCTCCAAGGTTGCTCAAGCGTATATTCAATAAGAGGACAATTGGTAGAAATGTGATTGAAACCATAACAATTATAGCAAAGTGAATCTTTATTTGGCGTGCATCCCGTCAAGGACATAGTCCTAGATGGTAAGTAGCCAGAATCTCTAGGTGTATGATCTCCCATCTACTCAAAATCTCTAGTCTTAAGTTGCTCCATGTCCTCCCTGAAGGCATGAACCAAAAGCCTAAGACATTAGTTTTCCTCCTTTAAATCTGAGTAGTCACCCTTCTGTTTATAAATCTTACCATAAACCCAATCATAGTCTAAATACTCCTCAGGTCCTCTTCTTCAGGCACCTTCTCTTCCTTCTGGTGAATCACAGGCATGACTTTCTTCAACATCTCTTGCCATGTCCTCTTGCATACCATGGCAGTGCTCTAGGTTATAGTACTTGAGCAGGTGTAATCTTCTTAGTCATCTAGTAAAGGAATTGCAAGGCACACAACAAACAATAACAAAGAGTACTATAGCTTATTAGGATTTTACGGAACTATACTAGCAATAGACTATAAGTGACATGACAAGAAAATTCCTATGCTCCAGGATTATACTTAATAACCAGAAAAGTCAAAACTAGACTTAAACTATAGTTTTGATACCATCTTTGTCATATCCCATTTTCAGAGATATGACAGTCCTAGAACATGAGGAGACATAAGGTAACCCTTGCCCATAGAACCCACTTATGCACATATAAACACTACCTAGGATCATACCAAAACCTCATGCACTAAGTTAATAAACCATTTATAAGAAAACCTTAAGTTGCGGAAGAATAGTTAAAATATACTTTAAATACAATCCATAAGAAAATAATATTTAGACTCTAAATAAAGTCACCAAAATGTAAATTTCCCAAAATAAACTCCCAGACCTTCTAAAGACTCATCACATCATAGTATGGAATTAAACTTAGACAAGGAAATTTCTCAAGCGGAATAGGTTACTTGAGCGATCACCTTGCCTCCTCATAATGCTCACCTGGAACCACACAAGAAAAAGGATGAGATAGATGATCTAAATAAGTAAACCAAATAGCTAACACAATAACACATATCCCTTAAAAAGGGCTCATAGCTTATAACTCATAGACCATGATTTGTAATTCATGACTTATAGCTCATGGTTCATAGTTTGCAATTCAGTAAGGTTCATAGAAATCACGCTTATAACACATAATACATAGAGTGAAGGTTGTTGCCATAATCACTCGAACACATAAAGTGAAGGCTATTGCCATAATCACTCAAACACATAAAGAAGTGTGAAATTGATCAAGCTTTATGGTTAGAACCGCCCCTTCTAACTGAGGTGGATATACTATCCCTATCCATCAGGTTAAGACAATATGCACAAGTTTCGATGATTACCCATATTTTTTACATAAAAGGGTTTAAAGGTACTATAGCTAGAGCTAATGACAATCACATATAACAATAGCATTGAAGAATGCAATCATATGTAACAAAATAACAATAATAGTTTAGCTTTTTGAACAAAAGATAAGTAACAGTGTAGCTTTAGAAAGAATATAAGTTAAGGCAATAATCACAAAGGTTCTTTATTATCATTGGATAATCAAAAATGGTTTCAAACTAATTGTCCATTGGCAACCAAGCTTAAAAAAAAAAATCATATAGCTACATTTGGAAATAGAAAACAACTTGGGTTTCAAGAATGTTGAAGGTTCACATATCATGATAGCTTGTACTTGTAACAATAACATAATTTTTACTTACCTTGTGGTTCCTTTGCTCCTAGTACTTGTAGCCCTTTTGAACTTCTACTACTTTCAAACTCTAACATAATATTTAATTCAACACTTAGCATTTGCTTAATCATCATGCTATCCTATCCCATAACTTCCCCATACACATATAACATTCATATACACTAGGAGTTGCACTTAGAAGTGCACTTATCACTTGCACATAACATATTGACCTTCAAAGTCTTATACACTTAGCCTTCTTAAGCTCATATGAAATCACATTATAACTCATACTATGACTTTTCTAAAGTCAAAGACAATATATTATGATCTTAATATCAATTCCATTTATCATTCAACTTAGTACATTTAACACTTTACATATATATCAACTTAACAAGTAACCTTTCAAGTATCATGCTTATCTCTTATGATCAATTCACACAATCAATCTCATAGTCAGATCAAGATCATTAATTCATTATTACTTCATCATAAAACCTATTTCCCATTTTACTTATTCACATTCACATATTAATCACATCATATAGTTAAGATACCCTAAGTATATCTAATTGTCTCTAAGCTTGTCTAGAGCCATTCCTTCAATCAACACATAATTTAATCATTTATCATTCATGCGTGCATGTCAATAATCATTAAAATGCATCATATAAAAATTATAGATATTGGAATAAAAATCCCTACATTAGTCAAATGCCCTATTCACGGAAAATATGAATTAAATCCCTTTTTATTAAGCTTTATTTTCTTAATTGAATTGATTGATTGCTATGAACAATTGCTTAGCTACCAATTGTTTGACCTAGGTTTTGAATGAAGGAACGAGAGTTGAAGTTCAATTCCATATTTCATTCCTTTAGGATCTTAAAATGAATTAGAAATATAAGTTTTAAGATTGGGTTTTAGTTTTTGATATATGATTTGATGGAATGATTTCTATGAATGCGATTACTAATAGATTGATTTTTATCCTTTGAATTATTAGAAACTAAAGTTTTAGCATAATCAATTGGGTATATTCGTGAACATATAGGATTGATAAACTAAATACAAACCTTAGGCATCTTTCACTATTTACATTTAAACCTATAGCATTTTAATCAACATTTTCTCTTAATTTCCTATTTTGCAATTGTTTATTTCTTTCCAAATTCAAATCAAGCAAACTTTTTTTACATTTAATTTGCTTCAAAAAGGAATAAGTAATTTCCATTTGCAATTCCTTGAGAGATACGACCTTGGCTGCTTCCAAAATACTATGATTGCCCTGTATACTTGCTGGTCGCTTTTGGATAGTATGTTTTGAGGCGAACAAGTTTTTGGCACCATTGCTAGAGAATTGCAAAGTGAATTTGTTTGTTTCACTATAATTATTTTTGTTTCTAGCTTTTGTTTAAATTTGTTTTTCAAGATTTTTATGCAAAGGAACATATCTCTGGAAGGAGAGATTGTCATTTTTATTGATAACATTCACAGGGTAGGTGGAAGGAGATTTGACCCAATTAAAGAAGAAACCTATCAAGAAGAATAAGAAGAAATGGCATAAGAATGCCGAGCAATGAAGGATTATGCTTAGCCAATCATAGGCACCGCAACATTATGCATTAGACTCGATGTGGCTGCCTAGAATTATGAGCTGAAGAACATACATTATAGCATGCTTCCATCACTCTATGGAGCATTCGACCCTCTAAACTTCATCCGAGACTTTTATGCTACCATCCAAACCTTCCCTCTATAAGGTCTGACAAAAGATCAGTTGTGGATGAGATGTTTTCCTTACACTCTAAAAGATAGTGCTAAATCATGGTTGATGATGCTTACTCCTAACTTATTGACCACTTGGGAGGAGGTGTATAATAAATTTATAGGGAAGTTCTACTCTCACCAGAAGACAGCTGAATTGAGATCTAAGATTGCAACCTTCACACAGATGGAAGGAGAACCTTTTTATGAGGCATGGGAAAGGTTCAAGATGTTGCAAATCTAGTGCCCACATCATCATTATCCATTGCAGTTGCTCAACCAATTTTTTTATGATGGGCTTCCCTTTCAAAGCAAAAGTATAGTTGACAACACAGCTGGAGGGGCAATGGGAGAAATAATTGTTTAAAAGACATATGACCTATTTGAAATGCTTAGTGCTAACTCTCACTACAAAAGTGTGAGAGAGAGAAGAGTTGGAGTACAAGAAGGAGCTTATAGGAAAGATGTGGTTATGCAAATAACTGAGCTCATTAGAGAAGTCGAGCTCCTAACTATAAAGGGAAACACACTGGTTCAAAACCAAGAGGCATGTGGTATTTGTGGTATTTATGGGCATAGTGCAAATATATGTCCTTCTAGTTTTGATGTCTATGCAAAAGAACCAGAGAAAGCACAAGCTTTGGATGGTTACCAACCTTGGTCAAGAAATGACTCCTTCTCTAATACTTACAACAAAGGTTAGAGGAACCATCCAAATTTTTCTTGGAGGAACAACAATCAGCAATAGCAATAGCCTCGAGTTCAAATGATGTAAAGAGGACACTAATTTCAAGAAGAAGCATCAAATCAAAATTAGCAAAAGAAGCCATCCTTGGAAGATAGCTTAAATGCTTTCATTCAGGCTAGCACTCAAATTCAAGAGTCTAATGACCAAAGATTTGACACTTTGGAAGTAACAGTGAGAAATGTGAAGATTCAAGTTAGTTAGATTGCAAATCAAGTGCAATCAAATAAAAAAGGAAAACTTCCTAGCCAACTAGAGTAAGCTAAGTCCATCATGGTTCTTTGGAGTGATAAGCAAATAAACGATAATGTTAGTGAAGTTTCTAACTATGCAGTGGAGGAAGACAAAAAGATGGAGACATCCTCTCAATTTAAGTTACACAAAGCGAACGATCCTTATCAACCTCCTATTTCATTTCTAGGCTGTTTAAAAAATGGTAAGCAACATAAGCGATTTGATAAGCTTTTCATAATGCACTCCAAGGTAAGTATCAATTTGCCTTTGCTTAATGTGATTAAGAATATGCCTATGTATGGAAAATTTTTTAAGGAGCTGAATTCTAAGAAAAGGATGCTAGAGATGGAGGAGAAAGTTATAGTGTTTGAGGTGATTAATGTTGTACTCTAGCAAAAATTACCTCCAAAAGCTAAGGATCCTGGTAGTTTTATCATTGACTTTAGTATGGGCAGTGGTGAAAAGGCTAAAGGTATGTTAGATTTAGGTGCAAGTATTAATTTGATGCCATATGCCTCATTTAAACAGTTGAATATAAGAGAGCTAAAACCCACCAAAATGAGCTTGCAATTAGCTGATAAGTCATTGAGATTTCTTAGGGGGATTATACAAGATGTGCTAATGCAAGTAAAAGGGTTGATAGTGCATGTTGATTTTGTGGTGTTGGATATGGGAGATGAGTTTTCTAATAGGTCAGAATTGCATATCTTATTGGATAGACCTTTTATAGCAACTACTAATACTTTGATTGATGTTGAAAATGGGAAATTGACTATGACTGTTTTGGGCCAAACTGTTGAATTTTCCATTTTTAATAGTTTATCTATTCCTACCACATCACTTATTGAGGAGTGCTCTTCTATTAAATCCTTTAATATTGCTATCAAAGATGTTTTCTTATAGGGATCCTATGATACAAAAATGTTGCAGGTGTTTAAGTTGGTTGAGCTTTAGAAAGAAGTGTATCGGAGCTCTAAAATGTTTAAGGAATGGACAAAATATTTTTGTGATAAAAGCCATGTCTAGAAGTCCCTTAAACCAGGTATGAAAGTACTACTCTACAACTCATGGTGGGGTCACGATCCAAGTAAATCTAAACCCCACTGGAGTGGTCCTTTTATTGTGAATGTGGTACATCCCTCTAGAGTAGTAGATTTGTCTAACTTTCATAGAGATAAAATTTTTAGAGTCAATGGTCAGAGAGTTAAACCACATTTTAAAGGAATGGAAAAATATAAGGACTTTAAGGAAAATTTTTCAAGCAATCTCAAGTACTAATGTTTCAAATGTTTTGCACTTGTCATGATCTTAAATGTTTTTGTTTACCTCTAATTCATTGCAAAGCATGCCAGAGTCCACCATACCTTAGTCAGATTTTGAGCCTAAACACTGTTTTTCTTTGTTGTAATTAAGTGTGCCATTTTGATTGAGCATCTCTAGAGCTTGCCTAAGCATACTTGTCGAGACCACATTATAACTTCAATTTAGGCATCAAAATAATTAAGGCATTAGGATTCACCCTTTTAGCTTAAATGGCCAACCTTGAATATTACTTCTATTAGTAAGCCACTTTGAGCTTTGACCTTTTCTTTGGAAACACATAGATTTAGCCTGACCTCTCACTTTAATTTTCATCTGTTTTTCCCTCCTTGAGGATTTGAGCATTTGGAGATCATTTCATTAAAGTTAGAATGTGTTGACATTACTTAATGTCAAGCAAAGATTTTAAGTATGGGGTGAGGGAATTTATATTGCCTTGGGGGATATGTTCTAGAGTAAACTATGATGTAATAGACTTCATTTTTCTTAAAAAAAAAAAAAAACTTTTAGAAAAGAAAATAATGGAAAATGAATAAATGATGAAGTCTAATATGAATTTGAACATATTGTTGCATTGCAATTGTTAATTTAACAAAAATGGTAAGATGTTGCAACAAAGGTTTGGGTAGATTTTGGGGAAGTATTTTGTCTTTGAGCTTGTTATTTGATCTTGAATGCTCTTATGCTCAATGGTTAAACTTGTTTTTCACTTTTCCTACCTTTACCTTAGTACTATTATAACCAAATAAAAGACCTTTTGATTGATGCCTTAAATTAAATTAGTGGTGGAGATTATATCAATATGCAAGTTTATGGTAGTTTGCCTTTAAGTATGGTTTGAGCGATTTTCTATATAAATTGTGAGAAACACTTAGTGATGAGTAGTCTATCTTGTTAGTCATGTTTAGAGGTAACTAATTTTTGAATAGAGGAGACATGTGCAAACTTTTGAATTATTTTTGCTGAGGCTGTTGTTATATAAGTATTGAGATTACTAGATGATTAATGAATTCCTATTCTATACCATGATTATTGCTTGAAGATAAGCAGATTTCTAAGTGTGGGCTAGTGGGGCACGGCCGTGCTTCAACTCGTGGAAACCTATTGGAGTTTTTGTTTAAAATGCCTCTTAAACCACACCCTGAGGCGCAATTATGGGCCATCCTGTGGCTTCTAAATTTCCACACTTAGCCCATTTTTTCACCCTTTTTGACCTATAAAACAAACATTCCACCACAAGTGCATTATCCCAATTCAAAAAGAAACAAACAAAAAGAAAGAAAAACAACTTAAAACACTAAAACACTAAAAATAGTGGGTTGCCTCCCACCTAATGCTTCTTTAACATCATATTAACTGGACATTTAGGGTGATTTCTTTCATCCTGCATCAAGAAATTGGAGCTCCAAACTCGGCAGGTCCATAATGGATGGTCTTATATTTTCTTCCTTTGGCATTTCAATTGGCTTAAATACCCTGCTCTTCCTCTTTGGTTCACTAGGCTCAAGATAGGCTAGACTCTCAATGGCTTCAAGAGTCTCCAAAGTCTCCTATTCCTGCACAAGACACAACTCAAGTGAATCCTTATAAACAATGTTAGACAAATAATTTATAATTGCATGCTCAATCACATTGTCATTGGAATCCATGTCATCTAGTGCAAGTGGGTATTTCATGGCATTTGGAATTTTAAAAACAATTTGTTCATCTCCTACCCTAAGTATTAATTTGCCATCATGCACATCAATGATGGCCTTAGTCATAGCTAGGAAAAGTCTACCTAGGATGAGAGAGACATCAACATCCTTATCCATGTCTATGATGACAAAAACCATAGGAAAAATAAATTCATCTGCCTTAACCAACACATCCTCAATGATACCCTTAGGGTATATTACAAACTTATCCACCAATTGAATGTTCATGAGTGTTGGTTTAAGCTTACCTAAGCCTAATTGTTCCAACAATTTATAGGGCATCACATTAATGCTAGCCCTCAAATTAGCCAAAGTTGTATTAATCTCTAGATTACCAATAAGACAAGGGATAGTGAAACCCCCTAGATCTGTGAGCTTATTGGGTAGCCTCATTTGGATAATAGCTGAGCTCTTTCTAGATAATTGCACCATGGAAACCTCATCTAGCTTCCTCTTGTTGGAGAGGAGCTCCTTCAAGAATTTGGCATATTTAGGAATCTGCAAAAGGGCTTCCACAAATAGTATATTAATATGTAACTGTTTAAAAAGTTCAAGGAACTTACCAAATTATATGTCTATCTTGTCCTTTTGCAATTGTGCCAAATATGGAATGCATGGTTGATACTCTCTCACAACCAGAGTGGCCCTTATTTCTTTTTTCTTTTTCTCATCCACTTGCTTGCCTTTCGCCTCTTCATCCTCCGATGCTTGACCTTAACTTCTTTCTCATTAGTTCCTATATTCTTTTCACTCCTTAAGGTCATTACCTTGAGTTGCTCCTTAGGATTAGCTTTGGTATTACTAGGCAAATTACCTTGAGGTCTTTCACTAAGGATTTTAGCCATTTGCCCCACTTGATTCTCAAGATTATGGATGGAAGCTTGTTGATTCCTAAGGGTAGTCTCTATTACTTGGAACCTTATTTCAGAAGTAGCTATAAAATTTTCTATCATTTCCTCTAAGTTGGTTTTTCTACAATGAGGAGCTTGTTATAGGGGAGGGGCTTGGAATCCGAATAGAGGTTGCTGAAATCCCAATGGAGCTCTTATGGCATTTTGATTGCTTTATGAGAAATTTGGATGATTTCTCCACCCCATATTATATGTGTTGCTACAGGGGTTATTTTGTTGCCTTTGAGTAGCATTTCTAACATACTCAACTAGCTCTAGGTTGGCAAAATTGTTGCTATTTTGACAGTCCTAACTTTGGTGTCTACCTTTACACCAATCACAAAACAATATTTGTGGTTGCTTCCCTAAAGATGAAGCTAGGGAGTCCATTTTTCTATTCATGGCTTCAAGCTGAGTGGTCAATGCAACAATTAGGTCCACCTGATGTGAACCACCCCCTCCAATCCTTTTCTAGTCTCTAGGGACTGACCACTGATAATTTCTGAGAGACATGTCTTTAATCAAATCCCTTACCTCTTCAAGTGTCTTATTATTTATAGAAACCTCAGCCGCCGCATTAATGGACTACTTGCTTGCATAATTCAAACCATTGTAGAAAGTTTGAATTTGAAGCCATAGTGGAAGGCCATGATGCAGAGACTTCCTCAACAAATCTTTAAATCTTTCCCATGCATCATAGAGGGTCTCTGTCACATCCTAATTTTTGAGATATGACGGTCCTAGAACATGGGTGTTACGACCCATCTTTAAGCCATGACTATCCTAAGGTATAGGGAGACATAAGGTCACCTAAACTCGTAGAACTCTCTTATAAGTTATTAACTATCGATGAAAACCATGTTATCCTTATCCCAAGATTGAAACCAAAATAACCATTCCTTATCATTGATTACCACATTAATTGTCTATATGATAATCATTTTCCATTTTAAATCCATTTTCATGCTTATCGCTTTTGAACTCTATTTTCCAGTAATTTAGTTACAACTCGCCCATATATTACTTAAGTGCTTGGACTAAAATAAAATAATACCTAACCACAAACATAGTGATAATATTCTAAATTATATCATTATTATACACCTTAACAATCTATGGAGCTCTATAGTGAAACTTCTAAAATATAACATAATATATACATCATAACACCAAAAGTGGCAATGCAATTTCCAAGCGAAGACGTAGAAATTGGAATTTACCTTGCTGATTTATTAGCTGGTCCTAAAAATAAACAACAACTATGGGATGAGACAAAGCTCAATGAGTACAGAATAATATTATAAAGGTTAAACGATGATGTATGTCAAATGGTGATTCCTTTTTAACAATAAAGTAAAATAAATTAGAAATTTTTTTCTTATGGAACAATTTTCCCATATATATATAATAGGTGTTATATCTTTAGCAAAAAATTTCCTTTCATGGAAATAGTATGTTTCCCCCATAATCAATCTAGTGGCGGCATATGCCTTGCTCACTCTCACATGCCTAGTCACACGTACAACTGATCAGGTCATACATACTAGGGACCTTAAACCCTTCCCAGCTAAGGTTTGGATAATCATTACTCTATCCGCGGGTCCATTACCATTATGCACAAGGTCTAATGTATTGCCCACATTAGAGGGGTTTTCTACTTATCATGTGTCATTATAACATTTTACATTTCTATCCATGAAATGATTCAATGGATAATACATATCAATAAATCCTTAGATCCTATACCAATAGACTCAGCATAAATTATAGTGAGGCTCCTCAGTATCCCAAACAATGTCCTTGCCTTTTAATTCTACAAATATACCTAAATAAGTGTACATCAAACTCTATTCCTTTTACTTTCTAACCAAACTCTAACTATTTCATATAAACATATCATTCCTCAATGTCATATATCATTTACCCCTTGGTTACACATATCATAAACCAATTCAATATCTTTTAAATATCCCCTATAACATAGTTAAGGAAACACATGTAATACTAACATCTAATTACATTCTCAATGATCTTATTATAAGATCACGAATGAGGAAATTCATAAAAATGTTAAATAAAATAATCTAATAATAAGTCACAAACACTAGGACAAACTATTCCAATATGGCTAGGAACATAACTACCCACAGGTGAAATCTCAGCTGTTCCTCCACCCATGGGAGGCTACTGGATAAATTTCTAAATTTATCCTTATCACACGGCTAGAATCCCAGCTATGGGGTCACCTGTGGCTGTCCAACTTCCATTGATTTTCTTATGCTTCCTTTGTTGTTTCTCACTTGTTAAACCCTAATTTTTTTTTTTAACTCTCAACCTCATATACCATCAATTAACATACAAAACCAATTCTTCGTTAAATCCCTCCACCAAAATCAAACAATAGAAATCAAAAGAAAAAATATATATAGATAATTGTTAGCAATCCATCACTCTTAAGCTAGAAACAAGGAAAGAATCACTTAAGTATATAATCTTAACTTAAAATGCTTTAAATTTAATTCTAAGTTGAAGAACAAGTTGAGAGGTTTTAATCTTTGGTGAGAATATGATTTTGGTAATAGGTTACAAAAGAAAAGAATTTTCATATTTTCACTTTATATGTAAATTAAATCAATGGTGGTGACTTAATCTCATAAGATCAATGGTCACATTTTTGCCTAAGATGGATGGCTAAGATTGATCAAGATGGATGGTTAAGATTGCCCTTAGGTGTATGGTGACTTAGCACATAATAATGAGTTCAGTAATCACTAAAAATGCATATAGACATGGTGATGGGAAAGTGAATTAGCTTAAGTGTTAAAGTTGATAAAAGTCAATAAAGGTGGCTATCACGCAAAATGGTGACTAACCTAACTTAACCTCACCTTAACCCTTAGTTAGGTCATTCTAACCTTAGGTCAGTTAAGCTACACCAACATATGGGCCTTAGTGGGCTGGCCATTCCATGGGCTTGGGCCTTGAGTCCAAAGCCCATTATCAAGCCCATTTAAGCATGTTTTCCGAACTCAAAAATTTTTTGTAACTTTTATCCTTTCCTTTCATTTGGTATTTTAAATCATACCTTTCCATATCATAATAAACTCAAACAAAGACATATTGCCTTAAATTAATTCAATAAAATATATATGAACGTTCACACTTCACAAAAATATACAATCATACACTTAGCACCAAAAAGGGTTCCTTTCATCCCACCACTATATCATTGGTAATATATTCATAAAAATTCATATTCTATGGTATTATTATAACTCTAATGAGCCATAAAAACCTTGGGTCTTACATTCTATCCCCTTTAAAAAAAAATTCATCCACAAATTTAAAAACTTACCCATTATCTGAAACAACTGTGGGTACTGCTGTAGTGTATTGTTCTCACTTTCCCATGTGCATTCCTCCACATTATGGTTATGCAATTGGACTTTTACCATTGGTAATTCTTTATTCCTCAGCTTTATTACTTGTCAATCCGAAATGGCAATTGGAACTTCTTCATAGGAAAGGTCTCTATCAATCTCAATATGCTAGGGTTGCAATATGTGCGATGTGTCATATACGTATTTCCTCAACATTGACAAATGAAAAACTGGGTGTATGTATTCTAGTGCAGGAGGTAGTGCTAATTTGTATGAAACCTCTTTGTCCCTATTGAGAATCTCAAAAGGTCTGACAATTCAAGGAGATAATTTTCCCTTCTTGCCAAATCTCATCACTCCCTTCATTGGTGAAACCTTCAAGAATACATGGTCCCCTACTGTAAACTGAATATCCTTCCTTTTAAGATCAGTATAGCTCTTATGACAACTACAAGCAATTTTTTGTCTCACTTGGATAATCTTCACCTTTTCTGTGGCTTCCTTTACCATATTAAGGGCTTCAAGATGTTTATTGCCAACCTCCATCCAACAGATCAGAGATCGATACTTCCTATCGTATAATGCTTCGTAAGGCGCCATTCCTATAGAAGAGTGGTAACTATTGTTGTATGCAAATTTGATAAGTGGAAGGTGCTTATCCCACCTACCTCCAAAGTCTAAAACACACATACAAAGCATATCTTCTAGTGTCTAAATTATTTTTCTAGACTATCCATCCATTTGTGGATGAAAAGTAGTGTTGAACTCGAGTTGTGTTCCCAATGCCTCTTGTAACCTATGCCAAAATCTCAAAGTAAATTAGGTACCTCAATCTAAAATAATTGAGAATGGAACTCCATGCAATCTCACAATGTCACCAACAAAAATATGAGCATAATCAATTACTGTATACGTGGTCTTTACTTTAATGAAGTGTGCAGATTTCATCAATCGGTCCACTATGACCCAGATGGAGTCATAGCCTTTCACTGTCTTGGGTAGTGCCACTATAAAATCCATAGTAACATGTTCCCACTTCCACTCTAGCAATTTCATCTCCTGAAGTAATCTAAAAGGTCATTGATGCTCAAATTTCACCTGTTAACAGGTGATACAAGAAGCAATAAAATTTGCCACATCCTTCTTTAATCTCGACCACCAATATGAACCTTTTACATCATGGTACATTTTGGTGGCACCTGGATGTATATTGTAAGGATTTTAGTGTGTTTCCTTCATAATCCTTTCTCTTAGCCCTTCTACATTCAGCACACAAAGTCAATCGCCACACTTTAGAATGTCTTGCTCCACCCTAAACTCTAGAACTTGACCCTTTTCTAAGTTTTCCTTAATCTTCACTAAATGAGGATCTTGACTTTGAAAAGTCTTGATTTCATCAATAAGCTTCAGCTTCACTTGGAAGTAAGCTAACAATACTTGTGAATTAATTACCTCTAATCACAAGCCCTCATTGAACATCTACTTTAATTCCTTCACTACAAGTCTCCTTCATCTTGCTATGTGAGAAAGACTACCCATCAATTTTCTGCTAAGAGCATCTACAACAACATTAGCTTTACTAAGATGATAAAAGATCTAACAATCATAGTCCTTAAGTAATTCTACTTATCGCTACCGTCTCAAATTTAAATCCCTTTGCTGTAAAATATACTAAAGGCTCTTATGATCAATGTAGATCTCACATTTCTCCCCATATAAATAATGTCTCCATATCTTTAAAGTAAAGACAACCGCTACCATTTCTAGATCATAAGTAGGATAATTTACTTCATGTCTCTTCAATTGCCTAGATGCATCGACAATAACCTTTCCATTCTGCATTAGTACACACCCTAAACCAACTCTCGAATCATCACAGTATATAGCAAAACCTTCATTTCCATTAGGTAAAGCTAATACTAGAGATGAAATTAAGAAATCTTTAAGCTTTTAAAAACTCTCCTCACAAGCTTCATCCCACTTATATCTAACCTCCTTCCTAGTAAGCTTTGTTAACAATATAGCTATCTTTGAGAAGTCTTTTATGAATTGGTGGTAATAACTTGCCAAACTTAAGAAACTCCTCACCTCTGTGACCATTATGGGTCGAGGCCAATTCACTACTGCTTCCACCTTCTTGGGATCTACTTTGAGTCCTTCTTTACTCACTATATATCCAAAGAAACATACTTACTCCAACTAAAAGTCACATTTTGACAACTTGGCGTAAAGCTTATGTTCCCTCAAAGTCTGTATCACCATTCTCAAATGCTCTTCGTGGTCCTCCTTATTCTTCAAGTAAATTAAGATATCATTAATAAACATGATCATAATTTTATCCAAGAAAGGTTTGAATACTCGATTCATTAGGTCCATAAAAGCTACTGGTGCATTAGTCAACCCAAATGACAATATAGTAGACTCACAATGACCATATCTCATTCTGAATGCAGTTTTACAAATGTCCTCATCCCAAATCTTTAGCTGATGAAATCCCAATCGTAAATCGATTTTTGAAAAGTAACTTGCCCTTTGTAGCTAATCGAATAAATGATCAATCCTTAGTAAAGGATACTTATTCTTTACGGTCATCTTGTTCAACTATCTGTAATCAATACACAATCTAAGAGATCCATCTTTCTTTTTGACAAATAAAACTGGAGCACCTTACGGGGAACTGCTCGATCTAATAAAACCCTTGTCAAGTAAATCTTGCAGTAAGATCTTCAACTCTTTCAATTCTGAAGGTGCCATCCAGTAAGGCAGTATTAATATCAGTTGAATTCCAGGCAAAAGCTCAATCAAAAACTCAATTTCCTTATCCGATGGCATTCCCGGCAAATCCTCAAGGAAGACATCGGGAAAATCTTCTATGGCAGGTATCTTCTTAAAATCACTACTCTCCTTATTAACATCCACTACCTGTGCCAAAAATACTTAGCATCCCTTCCTTAGCATCCTTTTTCCTCCTATGGTTGAAATAAGATTCATAGGAAAATTACTTTGATTCCCCTAAAATCTAAACTCCTATCCACAACCTCCTTTAAAATCAATTCTTTTACCCCGACACTCTATAGTAGCATTATGCCTGGATAACCAATCCATACTCAATATAACATCAAATCCTAATATTTTTAACTCAATCAAATCGAAAAGAAATTTTCTACCCTCAATTTCAACAACACAGTCTATATATATTTGATCTACTACCACATCATTTCCTAATGGTGTGCTTATAATCAAAGGTTAATGTATAACTTCGTTATCTCTTCCTATCTTCCTAGCAAAATAAGGTGAAACAAAAGAGTGTGTCGCACCCGAATCAAATAAGCAACTAGCACTGCAGACTGAATAGAAACAATACTTGTAACAACATTATTTGAAGCTCCTACCTCTTATTGATTGAGAGCATACACTCTCCCTTGATCCTTACTCTCCATGGGTTTGACATTATTCAAGGATTGCCCTGCTCCTCTTCCTCGCCCTCTTTGGCCATAGTTTTTAAGTTGATACATCTGCACGGTAGGCTGTGACACCACTGTTACTACCCTTTGATTGATTGTTTGCGGACAATCTTTAATGAAATGCCCCACCTGACCACATTTCAAACATGCTCTTAAGGCTCTCCTATATTCTCCCTTATGTAGCCTTTTACATAAAACACATATGGGGATAGCTTGGCTCTGTTTTCCAAATTAAAAATTACCCACATTACCCAATGTAGATGTAACCAAACCACTATTAGCCTAGAACTGTTTTTATCCACTTCCTCGCGGCTGATAAGGGGTGAAAATAATGAAAGTTTGCTCCAGACCCCTATTCTGACCAAAACTGCTACGATGCTAATTACCTGGTCCCCTATTCTTATTCTTCTATTTTTAATCCCTTTTCATCCATTTTTCTCTTTCTACCTTGTGCCTCGCCTCTATAAGCTTAGCCTTATCAATCAATTTGGCCATAGTGGAAAACTCAGCGGCCACTAGAACATGATATAACAGAGCTACCAATCCTCGACGTAATCGATCAACTTTACTTGCTTCCATTGACACGATATGGGTGGCACACTTGCTTAACCTTTTGAACTCCTCAGCATACTCTGAAACTGACATCCCAGGCCTTTGTTTCAATTGTTCAAACTGAAGTGCATGATTTTGTCTCTCCCCTTTAGACAAAAATTCATTCATCAATTGCTGTTTAAACTCTTCCCAAGTAGGTGGATCATCTCCGTACAATCGCTCTTCTATATTCCTTTGAAACCAACCCCATGCATCACTCTAAAGTTGAACTCCTATTAACTCGATCAATTTCTCATTAGAGCATGTCATCCTCTGGGCTATCTTGTCCATTTCCTCTAAAAATTCCTGGGGATCCTCCCCTTCTTCCCCTGAAAATTTTGGCTATTTTCAGGCTGTTTGAACTTCTTTAAATCATACACCATAACTCCTTCTCTTGATAAAATCCATCTCTTCACCCTACGTGGTGCTCGTGGTAAGATGGGAGGTATGTCATTGTCACGACCCATCTTTGAGCCATGACTGTCTGAGGGCATAGGAAGACTTAAGGTCACTTAAACCCGTAGAACCCTCTTATAAGTTATTAATTACTAAAGAAGACCATGATACCCTTATTATAGACCTTAACAATCCATGTAGATCTAGAGTGAAACTTCTAGAATACAACATAGTATATACAACATAACACTAAAAGTAGCAATGCAATTTCCAAGCAAAGATGCAGAACTTGGAATTTACCTTATTGATCTATCAGCTGGTCCTAAAAATGAACAACAACTATGGGGTGAGATAAAGCTTAGTGAGTATGGAATAATATCATAAAGATTAAACAATGCTGTATGCTCAAAGGTGATTCCTTATAGCAATAAAGTAAAGTGAGTCAACAATTATTCTTATGGAACAATTTTCCCATATATGAATGTATAACAGATTTTATATCTTTAGCAGAACAATATCTTTCTTAGAAATGGCATGTTTCCCCCATAATCAATCGAGTAGTAGCATACGCCTTGCTCACTCCCATATACCTCATCACACATACAACTGATCAGGCCATATGTACAGGGGACCTTAAACCCTTCCCAGCTACGGTTCGGATATTCTTTACCCTATCCGCGGGTCCATTACCATTGTGCATAATGTATGATATATTGACCCACATCAGAGGGGTATTCTATTTATCATGGTATCACTATAACATTTACCATTCTATCCATGAAAGGATTCAATGGATAATACATTAATAAATACTTAGGTTCCCATCCTTTATCACATTATAAGATCAAAGCAATATAGGCTCAATTGGCCAAATGCCATGAAAGAATATTTGATTCACTTTAGTTCAAAAATCAATAAAGTAGATAATGCTTGCCAAAGAATTGCAACACATTTCAAATTGGAAATGATTTAACATTTATGCTTATATTTAAAGCTCAAGTTGCAAGATATTATTAAGTACTCACCTCTTACTCCTTGGCTCTTATATTGATAAACTTAACGCAAATTATAGTGAGGCTACTTGGTATCTCAAGCAATGCCTTTGCCTTTCGATTCTACAAATACATCCAAACAATGTACATCAATTTCTATTCCTTTAACTTTCTAACCAAACTCTAACCATTTCATATAAACATATCATCTATTCCTTACTTACACATGTCATAAGCTAATTTAATATTCTTTAAATATCCCCCATAACACAATTAAGGAAAGACATGTAACATCAACATCTAATTGTATTCTTAATGATCTTATATTAGGATAATGAATGAGGAAATTTATAAAAATGTTAATAAAATAATCTTGTAATAAGTCCTGAATACTAGGACAAACCATTTCAACATGGCCAAAAATATAACTACCTACGGGTGAAACCTCAACTGTGCCTCCACCCATGGGAGGCTTCTGGATGAATTTCTAAATTTTCCTTATCACATGGCTGGAACCCCAGTGGTGCGGTCACTCGTGTCTGCCCAACTCCCCTTGATCTTCTCATGCTTTCTTTATTATCTCTTACTTATTAAACCCTAAATTTCTCCCATTTTCATATTCCCTCATCTAACATGCAAATTAAGTCCTCCCTTAAATCCCTCCATCAAAATCAAACCATAGAAATCAAAAGAAAAGTATATACTTGTTAACAACTCATTACTCTTAGGTTAAGAACAAGGAAAGAAACACTTAAACATAAAATCTTACCTTGAAATGCTTTAAATTTGGTGCTATGTTGAAGAACAAGTTGAAAGATTTTAGCTTTTGGTGAAGACGTGATTTTGATGTTAGGTTACAAATGAAAAGAATTTACATATTTTCACTTTATATGTAAATGAAATCAATGGTGGTGATTTAATCTCACAAGATCAATGGTCACATTTTTGCCTAAGATGATGGTTAAGATTGATCAAGGTGGATGGTTAAGATTGCCCTTAGGTGTATAGTGACTTGGCACCATAATGATGAGTTTCATAATCACCAAAATCTATATGGACATGGTGATGGGAAAGTGGATTGGCTAAGGTGTCAAAGTTGACAAAAGTCAACAAAGATGGCTATCATCCAAAATGGTGACTAACCTAACTCAATCTCACCCTAACCCTTAGTTAACTTATTCTAACCTTAGTTTAGTTAATTCCCACCAAATTTAGACCTTCATGGGCTAGCCATCCCATGGGCTTGGGCCATGAGTCCAAGGCCTATTAACAAGCCCATCCGAACATGTTTTTCAAACTTAAAAATTTTTCGTAACTTTTTCCCTCCCCTTTCACTTGGCATTTCAAATCCTACCTTCCAATATCATAATAAACTCAAACTAAGACATATTACCTTAAATTAATTCCATAAAATATACACGAACATTCACACTTTATTAAGATGCACAAACAAGCACTTAGCACTAAAAAGGGTTTCTTTCATCCCATCACTATATCATTAGTACTATATTTATAAAAATTTATACTATATGATATTATTATAAATCTAATGAGCTATGGAAACCTTAGGTATTATAGTCATGTCACATCCTAACCTTAGAGATATGACAGTCCTAGAACATAGGGAGACATAAGATCACCCGCGCTTGTAGAACCCACTCACACATAAACAAATCATGCCTAGGATTGCACCAAACCTCTTACAATAACTCATTTAAAACCTTTAGATGAATACATTTAATTGCAAAAGTCTATAATTAAACATTACACATAAAATCCATAAGGAAAATAATATATCACAAATGAGTACCGAGCATCTAATGACAAGACTTCATAAAATAGTATTATTGATAACTTAGACAAGGAATCCCCTAAGCAAAATAGAATGCTTAAGCCATCACCTTACCTCCTCACATTTGCTCATCTAGAACCACACAAGGAAAAAGGGGTGAGATAGATAATCTCAATGAGTAAACGATAAGGCACATACATTATCACATATTCCTTTGAAAAGGAAACACATAGCTTATACACATAGTTCATGATTTATAATTTATGAATCAAGTTACAATTTAGCAAGGGTTCAATTTGGCAAGTTTGCAGAAATCACACATATAACTTATAAAGGGTGAAGGCTATTGCTCTATCACTCGAACTTATAAAGGAGAGGTGGCCTTATACCAAATTCCAACTCCTATCACTTATAAGGCATGAAGCTGATCAAGTTCCACGGCTGGAACCGCCCCTTCTAGCTGAGGTGGATACACCACCCCTATCCATTGGGTTAAGACTGTGTGCACAAGTTCCGATGATTACCCACATCGGCACAAGGATTCTGCATAAAGGGTAAAAGACACCATAGCTAGAGCTAATGGTAATCACAATTAACAATATCACATAAGGCAACAATAACATACATCTTAATAACAATAGTGGCTTAACTTTTGAACAAAAGATACAATGATAGTGTAGTTCTAGAAAGAATATAAGTTAGGGTGTTAATCACAAGAAATTCTCATTAGATAAACAAAATAGCTTTAGACCAAATGTCCTTTGGCAACCTAAGTTTGTCAAAGAAATCATGTAATAATATTTTAGAATAGAAAGAACTTAGGCTTCAAAGATCACAAAGGCTCACATAACATGATATCACTTATTTGTAACATAACAAAATATTACTTGCACTTGTAGAATGAATACAATGTTTACTCACAGTTGTACAATGAACATAGTGTTTACTCACCTTGGGGTTCCTTTGCTCCTAGTATACATAGTCCCTTTGCACTTCTAAATCTCCTCAAACTCTAACATAATATTTAATTCAATACTTAGTATTTATTTTCTCATGATGCTCCTACCCCATAATTACCCATGCACATATAGCATACACACACACCTAGAGTTCACATATAGGTGTACTCATCACTTGCACATAACATATTGACTTCAAAAGTCTTGCATACTTAGGCCTTATAGGCTCGCATGAGAACACATTACAATCATATCAATACCTTTCTAAGGTCATCACAATATTATTACCTCAATATCATCTCACTTTAACAATCATCTTAATACACTTTACCCTTCCATACATGTCAACTTAACAATTAATATTTCAAGTGTCATGCTTAACTCTTGTGCTCCTTTTTATACAATTATCACTTCATCAACTCATAACATGCATTTATTATCAAGTCATCATAACATCTAGTTCCATATTTCTCAATCACATTTGCATTCTAATCACAATATAAGGTTAAGATACCATAAGTATATCAAAATGCATTTAAGCTTATCTAAGGTTATACCTTTAACTAACATGTAATTTTATCATTTATTAAACATACATACATGTTAATAATCATCAAAACACATCACATAAAAATTATAAACATTGGGACAAAAATATTGATGTAGGTCGAATGCATCCCAAAGGGAAAACTAAATTCTCTTTCTTTTTGCACTTTCCGTCTATTTTCAGAAATGTGTAAAAATAAGGTTTGAACTAAGATTTTTCATGTAAACACAACAAAAATCATTTTAGAATTTTAATTCCTATGAATAAGCCACACTTGGTGTTGTTTATACATAAAAATTCAAACTTCTGAATTATAGAGTACAAAACCATGAGTTTTCTTGTTTTCGGTATTTTTTGGTCATTTTAGAAATATGTAAACAGGTTGTTTAAACTATTATTTTTCATTCAATCTAAGAAAATATCAGTTTAGAACACATCCATACATGATTCAGCAACCATAGATAGTATTTATACAAAAAAATTCCAAGTTTTAAGGCTTAGGTGAAAAATCATGAGTTTTCGCGCTTTCCGTGCTTTTCGTTCATTACAGCAATATACAGACACATGATTCAAACCATTATTTTTCATCAAAGCAAAACAAATATCACATTAGAGTACTTCCTTACACAAATCAGCAGCCACATATCAATTTAACAATAGAATTTTCTAACTTCTAAGTTCTAACACAAAAACTTTGAACTCCTTTGTTTTTTGAAACATTCCGGTCATCACACAAATATGTAGAAATATTATTTAATCCAATATTTTCCATCAAAACAAATCAAAAATTAGTTTAGAAAACAACAATGCACAAATCGCCCCCCTAATGATGTTTATGCATAAAAATTGTGATTTTAAGTTATAGAATTCACCTTTGTAGAAATCTCGCAAAAAGAATTGTGTTTTTAGTAGAAAATAGATTTTCTCTCCCAAAAACTCACCCAAATAGAATTAAATCTATAAAAATCAATAATCAACCAGTTCAAAATAATTTTCCCAAAATTTATTTTATAGAATTCAATTTAGAAATCGAAAGAGAAGAAAAACTTACGATTACGGTCAAGAATTCGCAAAACGGAAAGGTGTTTTCTTAATTTGGGTAGAGAGAAATATTTTGAGAGGATTTTTCTTCCAAGATATAGAAAGAACAAAGTGATGGCTGATAGAACTGTAGTTTGGCTAAATTTTAGAATATATTTTAGGGTTTGGGTGCAATTTCCTTTAATATCCTTAATGAACTAGGTTATGAGGATTTTAGTGTAGTGGGCTTTTGGGTATTTGGGCTTTTTATTTAAATCTTGGGCTGATTATAATTAAAAATAAAAAGAATATTTTTTTTATTATTTCTGTAATATTTCCTCCAAAATATTTATTTTAAAAATTATTTTAAAATACTCATAAAATCATTTTATGCTTAAAAATTGTCGTTATGCATGAAAATTCATTTTATCTAAAATAAATTCTTTTCTGCAAATGCACTTCATGTAAATCATTTATTTCATAATAGCAACTCATATTATGCATATTAAAATTAATTTAATATGCCACATGCTCATCAATCACTTAGATTACTAATTTTCACAAAAGCATACACTTAACCTTAATAGTTCTAAATCAAGCAATTTATCACGAAAATTCCTAGGGTGGGTGTGGATTGTTACATTCTTCCCCTCTTAAAAGAAATTCATCCTCAAATTTAAATCCTTACACATATTTCCTTAACATTAAGATGTGGCACACTGGATGCACATGCGCCAAAGTTGGAGGTAGGGCAAGTCTATAAGACACTTCTCCAACCTTATCTAAGATTTTGAAAGGACCAATGAAACAAGGTGATAATTTCCCTTTCTTGCCAAATCTCATAACTCCTTTCATTAGAGAGACCTTTAAGAACACATGATCTCCCATGACAAATTGGATTTCCTTTCGCTTAGGGTCCGCATAACTCTTTTGCCAACTGAAGGCCATCTCTAGCCGATCTTGAATTAATGGTACTTTCTTGATAGTCTCCTTAAGCAATTAGGGCATTTCTACATGCTTGTCTCCAGGTTCAATCCAACAAATTAGAGAACGACATCTTCTCCCATACAATGCTTCGTATGGTGCCATGCCAATGGATGAATGATAGCTGTTGTTATAGGCAAATTCAACCAAGGGTAGATACTTATCCCAGCTACCACCAAAGTCCAAGACACAGATCCTTAGCATATCCTCGAGTGTCTGAATTGTTCTTTCAAACTGGCCATCCATTTGAGGATGAAAGGCCGTACTAAAATCTAGTTGCATTCCTAACACTTCTTGTAACTTCTGCCAAAACCTTGAGGTGAATTAAGTTCCTTGATCTGAGATGATAGAAATTGGCACTCCATGTAGTTTCATGATCTCATCCACATACAACTGCACATACTGAGCTGCAAAATATGTGGTCTTAACTCATAAGAAATGAGCAAACTTTGTCAATCGATCCACTATGACCCATATAGAGTCATATCCTTCGGAGGTTCTAGCAAGCCAACAACGAAGTCCATAGTGATGCGCTCCCATTTCCACTCAGGTAGTCGAATCTCTTGTAGCGATCCTGAGGGTTGTTGATGTTCATACTTGACTTACTGGTAAGTTAGGCAGGATGTTACAAACCTAGCCACATCTTTCTTCAGTCCAAGCCACCAATAGTTAGCTTTCACATCATGGTACATCTTGGTAGTTCCAGGATAAGCATAGTAAGGTGTCTGATGTGCCTCCTTCAATATCCTTTCTCTTAATCCATCCGCATCAGGCACACATACTCTATTCTTGCACTTTAAAATTTCATTAACCACTTTAAACTCAGAGTTCTTTCCTTCTCTCATCTCATCCTTTAACTTCATCATGTGTGGTTCCTTATCCTATGAATCCCTTATCTCTTCCATTAACTTAGACCTTACTTGAAAACGGGCTAATAAAACTCTTGATCCTCCAATCTCTAGTTTCAATCCTTGATTAAACAATTCCTTTAGGTCCTTCACGATTAGCCTCTTTCTCACATCCACATGAGCTAGGCTTCCCATCGACTTTTGACTCAAGGCATCTGCCACTACATTCACCTTCCTAGGATGGTAGAGAATCTAACAGTCATAATCTTTTAATAGTTCAATCCATCTCCTTTGTCTCAAGTTGAGGTCTCTTTGGCTCAAGATATACTGAAAACTCTTATGATCCATGTAGATCTCGCACTTTATCCCATAAATGTAATGTCTCTAGATCTTTAGAGTGAACACTACTGTGGCTAATTCCAAATCATGAGTAGGGTAATTCACTTCATGTCTCTTTAGTTGTCGTGATGCATAGGCAATGACTTGGCCATTTTGCATCAAACACACCCAAGTCTTACTCTTAAAGCATCGCAATAGACAGCGAACCCTTCTTCTCCTTCTGGTAATGTAAAAACTTGGGCTGATATCAAACACTTCTTGAGTTTCTGAAAACTCTTCTCACAGGACTCTTCCCAATTGAACTTAACTTGCTTTCTAGTCAACTTGGTCAACGGAGCTGCTATCTTAGAAAAGTCCTGTACGAATCTACGATAATATCCCACCATGCCCAAGAAACTCCATACTTCCAAAACTGTTGTGGGCCTTGGCCAATTTGCTATGTAACAACCCACACCCACCCTAGGAATTTTCGTGATAAATTGCTTGATTTAGAACTAAAAAGGTTAAGTGTGTGCTTGTGTGAAAATTTGTGATCTAAGTGATTGATGAGTATGTGGCATATTAAATTAATTTTAATATGCATAATATGAGATGCTATTGTGAAATAAATGATTTACATGAAGTGCATTTGCATAAAAGAATTTATTTTAAATAAAATGAATTTTCATGCATAAGACAATTTTTAAGCATAAAATAATTTTATGAGTATTTTAAAATAATTTTTAAAATAAATATTTCGGAAGAAATATTACAGAAAAATATACTTGTTATTTTAATTATAATCAGCCCAAAATTTAAATAAAAAACCCAAATACCCAAAAGCCCACTACACTAAAATCCTCCTAACCTAGTTCATTAAGGGTATTAGTGAAAATTTCACTCCAACCCTAATATATACTCTAAATTTTAGCCAAACTAGGGTTTCCAGCAGCCATTCTCTTATTCTTTTTGTATCTTGGCAGAAAATTTTCAAAAAATATTTCTCTCTACCGAAATATTGAAAACACCTTTCCATTTCGCGTTTTCATGACCGTAATCATAAGTTTTTATTCTCTTTCGATTTCTAAATTGATTTCTATGAAATAAATTATGGGAAAATTATTTTGAACTGTTTGATTACTGATTTTTACAGATTTAATTCTTTTTGGGTGAGTTTTTAGGAGAGAAAATTTATTTTCTACCGAAAACACGATTCTTTCCACAAGATTTCTCCAAAGGTAAATTCTATAACTTAAAATCACAATTTTTATGCATAAACATCATAGGGGGGTGATTTGTGCATGGTTGTATTTTAAACTGATTTTTAATTTGTTTTGATGAAAAATATTAGATTAAATAATATTTTTGCATATTTCTATGATGACCAAAAAGTTTCGAAAAACAAAGGAGTTCAAGGTTTTTGTGTTAGAACTTGGAAGTTGGAAAAAATTATTCTTGAATGGACATATGGTTGCCATTTGTATGAATAAGTATTCTACTATGATATTTGTTTTGTTTAGATGAAAAATAATGATTTGAATCATGTGTTTGTTTATCGTTGAAATGAACGAAATGCGCGGAAAGCGCGAAAACTCATGATTTTTCACCTAAGCCTTAGAACTTGGAATTTTTTTTGTATAAAACCTATCTATGGCTGCCAATTCATGAAGGGATGTGTTCTAAACTGATATTTTCTATGACTAAATGAAAAATAATGGTTTAAACAACCTGTTTGCATATTTCTAAAATGATTGGAAAATACCAAAAATAAGAAAACTTATGGTTTTGTGCTCTATGATTCAAAAGTTGAATTTTTGTGTGTAAATAACACCAATAATGGCCTATCCATATGGATTTAAATTCTAAAATGATTTTTGTTGCTTTTACATGAAAAATCTTGGTTTAAACCATGTTTTTACATATTTCTGAAATAGATGGAAAGTACGAAAAGAAAAAGAATTTGATTTTTACCTTGATGATGCATTCGGCCTACATGAACATTTTTGCCCCAATGTTTATAAATTTTATATGATGTGTTTTGATGATTTTTGACATGTATATATGTATAATAAATGATAAAATTGCATGATTAGTTGAAGGTATGATCCTAAATAAGCTTAAATGCATTTTGGTATACTTAAGGTATCTTAGCCTTATATTGTGATTAGAATGCAAATGTGATTGGGAAATTTGGAACTAGATGTTATGATAACTTGATGATGAACATATAGTTATGAGTTGATAAAGTGACAGAGATCATAAGAGTTAAGCATGACACTTGAAAGGTTAATTATTAAGTTGACATGTATAGAAGTGTAAAGTGATTTAAGATAATTGTCAAAGTAAATTAATATTGAGGCAATAATATTGTGATGTCCTTAGAAAGTATTAATGTGATTGCAATGTGTTTTCATGTGAGCCTAAAAGGCCTAAATGTGCAAGACTTTCAAATTCAACATGCTATGTGCAAGTGATGAGTACACCTATATGTGAACTCTAATGTGTATGCTATATGTGCATGGGTAGTTATGCGATAGGAGCATCATGAGTAAATAAGTATTAAGTATTAAATCAAATATTATGTTAGAGTTTGAGGAGCTTTAGAAGTGCAAAAGGGACTACGTGTACTAGGAGCAAAGGAACGCTAAGGTGAGTAAACATCGTATTCATTCTTCAAGTGTGAGTAAACACTATGTTCATGCTACAAGCGTGAGTAAATATTGTATTCATTCTACAAGTGCAAGTAACATTTTGTTATGTTACAAAATGTGATAATCATGCTATGTGAGCCTTTGTGATCTTGAAACCCAAGTTCTTTCTATTCTAAATATTATTATATGATTTATGTGACAAGCTTAGGTTGCCAAAGGACATTTGGTCCAAAACCATTTTGTTATCCAATGAGAATTTCTTGTGATGAACACCCTAACTTATATTTTTTCTAGAACTACAATATTATTGAATCTTTTGTTTGAAAGCTAAACCACTACTGTTATTGGAATACATGTTATTGTTGCCTTATGTTATATTGTTAATTGTGTTTACCAATAGCTTTAGCTATGGTACCTTTTACCCTTTATGCAGAATCCTCATACCGATGCGGGTAATCATCTGAACCTGTGCACATGGTCTTAACCCGATGGATAGGGGTAGTGTATCCACCTCAGCTAGAAAGGGGCAGTTTTAGCCATGGGGCCTGATCAGCTTCACGCCTTCTATGTGATAGGAGTTGGAATTTGGTATAAGGCCACCTCTCCTCAATGTGTTTGAGTGATGGAGCAATAGCCTTCACTCACTATGTGTTATAAGTGTGATTTCTGCAAACTTGCCTAATTGAACCCTTACTAAATTGCAACCTGATTCATGAATTATAAATCATGAACTATGTGTATAAGCTATGTGTTTCCTTTTCAAAGGAATATGTGATAATGTATGTGCCTTTTCGTTTACTCATTGAGATTATCTATCTCACCCCTTTTTCCTTGTGTGGTTCCAGGTGAGCAAATGTGAGGAGGCAAGGTGATGGCTCAAGCATTCTACTTCAATTGGGAATTCCTTGTCCAAGTTATCAATAATAATATTTTCATGAAGTCTTGTCATTAGATGCTCCGAGAATGTTGATTGATACTTATTGAGATATATTATTTTCCTTATGGATTTTATATGTAATGAATTATTTTAGTCTTCCGCAATTTATGGTAATCTTCAAAATGGTTTTAAATGAGTAAATGTAAGAGGTTTGGTAAGATTCTAGGCATGATTTGTTTATATGTAAGTGGGTTCTACAGGCATGGGTGACCTTATGTCTCCCTATGTTCTAGGACCGTCATATCTCTAAGGTTGGGATGTGACATACTACCGCTTCAACTTTCTTAGGATCAACTTGAATCCCTTTCTTACTTACTACATGTCCAAGAAAGTTGACAGACTCCATCTAGAACTCACACTTGGATAACTTAGCATAGAGTTGGTGATCATGTAATGTTTGAAGCATGATCCTCAGATGTTCTTCATGTTCTTCTTTATTCTTTGAGTAAATCAAGATGTTGTCAATGAACATGATCATGAACTTGTTAAGGAATGTTTGAACACTCGATTCATCAAGTCCATGAAAGCAGCAGGAGCATTCATCAAATCAAATGGCAAAACTGTGAACTCGCAGTGTCTATATCTAGTACGAAAAGTAGTCTTGCAGATATATTCTCCTCGGATCTTTAGTTAATGATAGCCAGACCTTAAATCAAGCTTGGAGAAGTGACCAGTTCCTTGCAACTGATCAAAAAGATCATCAATCGTCGGCAATGGGTATCTATTCTTTACAGTGACTTTGTTAAGTTGGTGATAGTCAATGCACATTAGGAACAAGCCATCCTTCTTTTTCACAAGCAGCACTGGAGCGCACCATAGCGAACTGCTTGGTTGAATAAAACCCTTATGAAGTAGATCATGCAACTGCATCTTTAACTCTTTCAGCTCTATTAGTGCCATACGATATGGCAGTATCGATATAGGTTGCGTATTAGGTAGCAGTTCAATGTTGAACTTGATCTCGCGATCAAAGGGTAATCCGGGTAAATCTTCTGGAAAGACATCCATGAACCCATCCACCACTAGAATGCTCTCGTCTCAAATGGTAGCTTCCTTGACAATGTCGATTACATGGGCTAGGTATGCTTGGCATCCTTTCCTTAACATCCATCTCGCTCCTAAGGCTGATATCATGTTCAGGGGATTCTCATTCCTATCTCCTTAGTACACAAACTCCTTCCCATCTCTAGTTCGAAACTCGATAAGTTTTTTTCTATAGTCAATACGAGCTCCATGCTTATATAACTAGTCCATCCCTAATATCACATCAAATTCTAATACATCCAATTCTAGCAATACTACCAGAAGCTTTTGTCCATTAATATCTAAATCACAGCCCTTGTACTCATACCTTACTTCCATCACTTTCCCTAGAGGAGTTGATATTACTAACAGTTCACTCATCAATTCCTTATCTATACCTAGGTACTTAGCAAAACAAGGTGACACAAAAGAATGGGTAGCACCAGAATCAATTAAGCATTTTGCGCTAGAACTTTGGATGGGGATGATACCTGTGATGGCTGTGTGCAAATCGCAAGCCTCTTGCTGATTTAAAGCAAAGACTCGACCCTTGCCCTTATTTTTTATCATCGGTGCATTCCCAATAGCTGTCCCTTTATCCTTGACTCCTTGTCCTTGTGATTGGAATGGTCTAGATTATGGTCGTACAGTGGTCCCATTCCCTTGACTCCTCATCTGAGGGCAATCCTTTATGAAGTGCCCCATTTGCCCGTACTTAAGGCAAGCACTAATATCACTTCAGCAAATTCCAAGATGCTTCTTTCCACATTTGCCGCAAGTGGGAAATTCTTACTTAGTTTGATTATTTTGTGGTCCAGAGGATAAAAATTCCTTATTTGAACCTCCTCCATTTCCATATTGTCCCCCATGACTTTTGTTCTTATGCCTTCCCTCCTGGTCTCGTTCAGCTCATTTGGCTCTCTCTGCCTTATACCTTTTCTCCATGATATTGGCCTTATCTGTGAGTTTGGTTAAGGTTGGAAACTCTATTGCTGCCAACAAATTGAATAGAGGTGTGATCAATCCTCTAAGGAAATGATTGATGCGACTTGCTTCAGTAGGAACGATGTTGACCGCAAATCGACTAAGTCAGTTAAACTCTTTAGTATAATCTGACATGGACATCCCTAGTTTTTGCTTTAGTGGCTCGAACTGCAATGCTCTATGTTGCCTTTCTCCTTCTCACAAGAACTTATCCATTACTTCTTGCTTAAACTCTACTCACGTAGGTGGGTCTTCCCCATAAAGCCATTCTTCATTACTTCTCTCGTACCAATACCAAGCTTCTTTCTTGAGTTAGAGTCCTACCAACTCAATCACTCGAGCATCTGAGTAAGATAATTGACAGACTAGCTTATCCATCTCATCCAAAAATTCATGCGGATCATCTCCTTCCTCACCACAAAAGGTAGGCGGTTGTAGCTTCTTAAACTCCGCTATGGTCAACCCTTAGTCAGGTAGCCGCTTCCTCTCTCTCTGAATAGGTGCCACTACCGCAGGTGGTGTAACTCCATTCCTTTCTTGAGTTGGCAGTGCTTCCTGCCTTTGAGCTCGTAGCTCATCTAGTTCCTTGCTCAAGTCTCTCATTTCCTCATGTATGGCATGCACTTCTTACGAAGATGCTTGCTCACTAAAGCCCATAGTCGGTGCCCTCGAGTTGGATCTTTCTCTTAATCGTACAGGTGCAGAGGCAGCATTTGATGTAGTGTTTGATATAACATCATCATTAGCCCTAATGGATTGGGCAACTATGCGAACCTTCTTCTTGGGAGGCATTATGTCTATCATAATAAGGGAATTTACTATTAATCCCCTATCCTAACCCATTTAATCCCTCCTTATACTAGCACACATCATCATGCATTTATCATGTCACATTCCTAAGCACATGTCATATATGTATCACATATCATATAGTTTTGCACATATCACACATCACCATCAAGTAGCATATATCTCATAATATAACATCACATCATAATAATAAAAGAAATCATCGCATACTAGGTAACTAGGCAATCAACGAAAAATCATTCATATCATATGAAGTGTTATACTGTTACGTCAATCATCATCATCTACTTGACCTAGTTCTCATGTCTGCCTATAGGGTAATCAAAAGCGACGTGGCCACTGCTGCCACATCGGTAGCAAAAAAGATCTCTATCTTGATGGTGATTCATCGAAGACGCAAACCTCACTGGCGAGTAGTCTCCTCCACGCTCAATAATCCCTAACTTGAGTTGTTCCATATCCTCCCTTAGTGCATGAATCATAACCTTAAGGCGTCAGTTTTCCTCCTTCAAGTATGAATAGTTATCCTCCATTTTTGGATCTTGCTATAAACCCAATTAGGATCTAAGCGCTCCTTAGGGTCCTCCTATTCATCAGGGGTCTCCTCCTTCATAGGGCAAATCACAGATACAACTTTCTCTAACATTTTTGCCCAAGTCCTCCTACAGGTCACACGAGGTGCTCTGGGTTGCGGTCCTCGAGTAGGTGTAATCTTCTTAGTCATCTGTCAGAAAAATCGTAAGGCATGCAAACTAATAATAAGGATTACAAAAATCTACTAGGATTTCGTGGAACTATGCTAGCGATAGACTGCAAGTGACAAGACAGGAAAGTTCCTATGCTCTAGGATTATACTTAAGCAACTCATATAAGACAAGCCTAAACTAGACTTTTAAAAACTAAGGCTCTGATACCACCTTTGTCATATCCCAACCTTAGAGATATCATGATCCTAGAACATAGGGAGACATAAGCTCATCCACGCCCGTAGAACCCACTCACACATAAACAAATCATGCCTAGGATTGAACCAAACCTCTTACAATAACTCATTTAAAACCTTTAGATGAATACCTTTAATTACGAAAGTCTATAATTAAACATTACACATAAAATCCATAAGGAAAATAATATATCACAAATGAGTATCAATCAACATTCCCGGAGCATCTAATGACAAGACTTCATAAAATAGTATTATTAATAACTTAGACAAGGAATCCCTTAAGCGAAGTAGAATGCTTAAGTCATCACCTTGCCTCCTCACATTTGCTCATCTAGAACCACATAAGGAAAAAGGGGTGAGATAGATGATCTCAATGAGTAAATGATAAGGCACATACATTATCAGATATTCCTTTGAAAAGGAAACACATAGCTTATACACATAGTTCATGATTTATAATTCATGAATCAAGTTACAATTTAGCAAGGGTTCAATTTGGCAAGTTTGCAGAAATCACACTTATAACTTATAAAGAGTGAAGGCTATTGCTCTATCACTCAAACTTATAAAGGAGAGGTGGTCTTATACCAAATTCCAACTCTTATCACTTATAAGGCATGAAGCTGATTAGGCTCTACGGCTAGAACCACCCCTTCTAGCTGAGGTGGATACACTACCTCTATCCATCGAGTTAAGACCATGTGCACAAGTTCTGATGATTACCCGCATTGGCCTGCATAAAGGGTAAAAGATACCATAACTAGAGCTAATGGTAATCACAATTAACAATATCACAAAAGGCAACAATAACATACAACTTAATAACAATAGTGGCTTAACTTTTAAACAAAAGATACAATGATAGTATAGTTCTAGAAAAGAATATAAGTTAGGGTGTTAATCACAAAAAATTCTCATTAGATAAACAAAATAGTTTTGGACCAAATGTCCTTTGGCAACCCAAGTTTGTTAAAGAAATTTTGTAATAATACTTTAGAATAGAAAGAACTTGGGTTTCAAAGATCACAAAAGCTCACATAACATGATATCATATATTTGTAACATAACAAAATATTACTTGCACTTGTAGAATGAATACAATGTTTACTCATACTTGTACAATGAACATAGTGTTTACTCACCTTGGGGTTCCTTTGCTCCTAGTATACGTAGTCCCTTTGCACTTCTAAATCTCCTCAAACTATAACATAATATTTAATTTAATACTTAGTATTTATTTACTCATGATGCTCCTACCCTATAATTTCCATGCACATATAGCACACACACTTAGAGTTCACATATAAGTGTACTCATCACTTGCACATAACACATTGACTTTAAAAGTCTTGCATACTCAGGCCTTATAGGCTCACATGAGAACACATTACAATCATATCAATACCTTTCTAAGGTCATCATAATATTATTACCTCAATATCATCTCACTTTAACAATCATCTTAATACACTTTACCCTTCCATACATGTCAACTTAACAATTAACACTTCAAGTGTCATGCTTAACTCTTATGCTCCTTTTTATACAATTGTCACTTCATCAACTCATAACATGCATTTATTATCAATTCATCATAACATCTAGTTCCTTATTTCTCAATCACATTTGCATTCTAATCACAATATAAGGTTAAGATACCTTAAGTATACCTTAAGTATACCAAAATGCATTTAAGCTTATCTAAGGTCATACCTTCAACTAAAATGTAATTTTATCATTTATTATATATACATACATGTCAGTAATCATCAAAACACATCATATAAAAATTATAAACATTGGGACAAAAATATTGATGTAGGCCAAATGCATCCCAAAGGGAAAACTAAGTTCTCTTTCTTTTCATACTTTTCATCTATTTTCAAAAATGTGTAAAAACATGGTTTGAACTAAGATTTTTCATGTAAACACAACAAAAATCATTTTAGAATTTTAATTCCTATGAATCGGCCACACTTGGTGTTGTTTATTGTGAGGTCTTGCCCGAGCACTGGTCCGATCCACCGAGGAATCGTAATGCTCTTCGGGAGAAACTCCATGATTGGAACTCGCTATGAGTTTAGAAAATTGATTTTTGTAATTTGGAAGTTGTGAAATGAGTCACCACTTTAATTTATTTATTTTAATTGGGAAAATTAAAGAAAAACCGAAATTGGTTGACTCTAAAAAAAATGATTTGATTTTGTCCCAATGGAAAATGCACTAATTCGCGAGTGACCAAGGAGGGCTTGGGGATCAAGTTTTGGTAATTACACAATTGAGAAAAATGTATTTTTCTTTAGTTTGGCTAAAATAGCAAAATAACTCTTAAAAAGGAATTTTTGTGTATGCCTGAACAGGAATATAATGATGAATGAAATAGATATATATATATGATGAGATGGAATGACAATTCTAAATAAATAGGCAAGATAAATCTGACTTAATTATTACAATATCAAAACAATTAAAATAAAGAGGATCGTTCCTCTAGCCCTTATGGGTACTAGGAAAAGCACACATTCCCCAACTAAACTAATATAAGATCATAAATAAAAGATTAATATAAATAAATTAAAATAAAAGAAAACAAGAATATTGATAAAAAGGTTTTGGAGTTGATGCCCTTCAGAATGGCAGCCTACGTATCCCATCGAATAGGAATCAAACCCCATGTAGTTCTTCCTTCTTGCAAAGGAGGGGTTCTAAAAAAAGGTGTTGGTTTGCTTATTAATTTAATTATGAATCTTAAATTAATAAATTTTAGATCTTTTCAGTTTTAGACCTGAATTTGATTCTAGATTTGAGTTTAGAATTTTGAGAATGGAAAAGGGGATTATACCTTTGCTTTCCTTGGTTTTCGGACGAATGGAACGAGCCTTGCTTCGGATCTTAACTCTACCTTGAATTCAAAAGACTTGGAATCTGAATCTAAAAGCAACAAGTATATCAATATTAGAGAGAATTTATGCCTTGAAATGTGTGTCAAATGAACCTTAATGAGGCCCTATTTATAGAGCTGCTGAGGGGGGTGTTGGCAGTACAGACGGCGGCATAAGCATGTCGTCGACTGCACGGGCAGCACCGGCGACATGCCGGGTGCCTGACGGCACGAATTTTGTACTGCCAATGAGGCAGCACGTGGTGGCACAGAAGGCATACCAGCCATACTGCCGTGCCGCCCAGAGTGGCTACGCGCCTCTTGCGCCTTGGCCAGCTAGTTCAACTTGTTTCCTGCTTTTTTTGTCCGTTTTAAATCCATTTCAGTTCTGATTTGAGCTTGGTTTGATCCTGTGGGTTCATAATTGAAAGGCAGTCGACTGGAGGTGTAATTTTGAGGGTTCATAGCTGCCCCCTTATTTGATTCAGCCAGATAGAGGTTGAATCTAATTAGTGTGAATCGGAAGGCCTAAACATCGTTCTGAGCATTCTGAATATCCCTTTCGATATTGGCAGTTATGTAAGAGCTTCATGTCTGATTTTTGGCTATTCTGACTCTGTTTGGACTGTTTTTCAATTTTTAAGCTATTTTTGAATTTTTAGTTTTTCTGCAATTCCAAGAGATTCTGAACTCCGATCGAGACCTCGTCTATTTTCAAAGATGGATAAAAATCATGCGGATTCACTGCTTCAGATGGAACTAGATTCCAATTTAAAATGAGCCTATTATGGCAAAACCACGTGAACTAGACCTGTGAATCAAAAAAGTTAAAAGATGTTATGAGGGGGAGGCCCACCTCTACTCCTATATAAACCTTCATTCCTTCACATTCTTCATAAACTCATTTTCACTCTCTCTCTTCTCTCTCTCTCTAGTTTTCACTTTTCTCTCTCTCTTTTTAATCTCTCAATATGGAAGCCTTCAATCAGCCAGTAATGGGTGCTTAAAACTCGGAGACATTATAGAAAAAGCCAGATCACCATGTCAGCTACACTGGATCTCTTCAGGTGTGTTTTCCTTTCCCTATATAGTCAGTAAGAATTTTGATAATTATCAATAATAATTTTTTTAACAAAAATTACATGGAGTACAATTGAGGCCTAAGGGAGGTCGTAGTGTCATGGAGCTAGTCCCCCTTTTTCTAAGTAATCAAGAGGCTATTCATTTGCGCCTCGAGCCATCTGGCTTTCTTGGGTGGCTGAAGCTGGACATCAAGCAGCTAGTTAATACCATTGTGGTCCGGGCACTGGCAAAACGCTGGTGGGTTACTACAAACACATTCCACCTTTCTTGTGGTGAGATGACAGTCACTCCCCTTGAATGGAGCATGCTTACTGGTATGCATTTTAGATTCGTCCTCTCGAGTTTGCTCTTCTGTAGAGATGACCACTCTGATTGGGGCTGATCCCCCTCATGGGAACCTTAATGTCCCACATTCCTAGCTTCATCAAGCCCTAATGACCATAGGTTAGACTATAGGTCAGTATGGTGTTGATCAGGGTACTAGACTTTGCGCCTTGATTATCTTGAGCTGTACCTTTCTTTATAACAACAAAGACAACATTATTTTAAATGTCCTGTGATCATTGGAGAATCTGGATGAGATCGGCGAGTTTGACTAGTGAGATGCAGCCCTTTGTGCTATGTATTAGGAGTTGTGCAGCATTTCTCGTGGCACACTTTGCGGCCATAGTGGTACCTCCATTGTGCTTGAGGTGAGTATTATGCTCTAGTATTTAGTTATCTGATCTCTGCCTAATGCCTAACAAAATTCTGTTTCTTGCAGTACTGGGCTTATGAGCACTTTCAGATGTTGGCTCTACCACTAAGAGAGCCTACTGCAATTGGCCCCCCTACGGACATCTTTAAAGGGTGTCCAATAGAAATTCCTTCATGGCATTGTCATTTGATCATTACAGACAGATCTTTGCTACTTTGACCATAGACTAGGTATTCCTTTGTTGATCTTAACCTGAATCTTACTATTTATCTTCTACTGCTTATATTACAATCCATGTGCAGGTGAGATGGTCGCCCTTTACCAAGTTCACAGAGTGGATTCTTGACCAGATCAGGCCTAGCATGGACTTATCCTCTTGCAGACTCTTACTCTATTGTGAGTCTTTAAGGATGTTCTACTTGGGAGAGAGAGTGAGGACACAGGTTACAGGAGAGAGAGTTATGCCATAGCCCCCTTCGGCAGACATGAGGTATGGGCTGGCTATCATGGGAGAGGATGGTTGGGCTGCTAGAGTTTCCTGTATGGATTACCTATTACTTGACATGGACTATGATGAGTTTTGCAAGGCATCGTTGATGTGGGGCTCACCTCCTTTGGATAAATTGCAGGGACCGTCATATCGGGGATGTAGCTCAGCGACTTCCTGAGGTCCTCCCTCCAGAGCTGGGAGTTTCATCTCTCCACGGGCCGGTAGTACCACTCCGGCTGACAGCATAGGTCCTAAGGTTGGACCTTCAGGTGTTATGGCTAGCCCCTCAGGTTTTGCAACTGATCCTTTTGGGATTGGTCCTTCAAGGACCAGTGGCTCAACTCTGGCCCTAGCTCCAGATGCTTCAGTGGGAGGTCCGACTAATTCGGTTCCCTTACCTGCTGGTCTTATCTGTTTGCCAGCTCATCTTGATTATGTTTCTTGTGATGGCTGATCACGACGTTACCATCTTCTTAAAGATCGACCAGCCTTCTTCCCTACTATTCCTGAGACTGCTACAGAGGTAAAATTTTTTGCATAGCTGGTACTTTTAGCCCTTTGTTTGCCTTGTAGTGATTCTTATATATTTTCCTTTCTTCTCCAGGTTCCCATGATGTTCGTTCGCTATCACTACGATCTCTTGGGCCGATATGCATTTGCTTTGAGCTCCTTTCTGCATGACAAAGATTTATTAGAGGATAGTCACAAGAATGCGATGTCCAAGCGAGGATGCCGCAGACCCATGCGTGGTCGTTAGCGACTTATTTTGTTAGCTTTTTGCTTTTCATGTATACATATACTGAGGATGATGCACTCTTTTCGATGTATGCATGATATTTTGGATATATGCATTACTTATGTTTATGTGACATCTTGGATGTATGATATGTATGACTTATGCATATTTTGAATGAAATGGGTGCATGGTATGGATGCAGATATTCGACTAAATAGGATTCCATTGGGCTATTCCTTACATTTTTCTCTCATTTATGCTCCGATTTTGAGAAAAATGAATTATTTTAAGCCTAAAATTTTGAGAAATCGTGGTAAAAACTGTTAGAGGACAAATGGCAGAAAGAGGCACAGGATGGTGGGGTGGCATGACTGATGTGCCACTGGTCTGGGCAGCATAATTTTTGCGCCATCATCTCAGGCGGCACACTGAGCGTGCTGCCACTACAGCAGCATGACCGGCGTGCCGCTGTCCTTAGCGACACAACCAGCGTGCCGCCGGTAGTGGATGTGGCAGGCAGAATTTTGCCTATTTAAGCAGATTTTGTCCATTTCCCAGTCCGTACCATCGATTTTTGAGCCTCCAAAAGTCATTTTCGATCATATTTTTACTTTCCATTAATTTTATTATTTTTATTCTTCACAATGGAGCCCTATTTTAGCCATGCAATGTTCTTATGGTGCAAGAACCTTACCAAAGTGGAGAGAATTAACTTGGAAAAGTATGGGGTAAGCACTATGCCCACCTTAAAAGGCAGAAAAATTGATTGGGAATTTCTACGCGCATGCATGCGCTTTTAGGATCCAACTGCCCATGTCTTCAGATTTGGGGCATCCATGGAGGAGATGTGTCTTACATTTAAGGAGTTTTTCGTGTTGCTCGGATCTGATCCAAAAACTATGTTGGCTACTCTTGTTGAGAAAGTAGGATATTTCAACTCTTTCAGGGGACTTTTTGACTTGAGTACAAAGGTTGCTAGTCCCACGGTAGTGGATGATTAGGTAGATCTAACTACTGTGACAGCAGAATTCCATGACCCTAAGGATTTTGAGGATGATGGATGGTTTAATTTGAGGATGCAGGCTCTATCCTTCTGTCTGACTGTCGGATATATTTTTGTGAGCCCTACTAGTTAGGGGGATGCTAGAGTCACTAAGTTGATTCCACAAATGGAGGAAGGGAGATCTATCGTGGCTATAGTGCTGGCTGAGACCATCATAAGTTTGGACAGGTCTTGCACTTCTGATGGGCCATGGTCAATCAGCCCTATTATTCTTCAGGTTGAATTCTGGCTTTTAAATTTCATTTCAATTGCTTTCTGTGTTTTCTTATGCTTATCTTTTTTGCACTTTTTCAGATTTGGCTGAGAGATCATCTCTGGATAGTGGGACCTCCTACCAAAGTGGATTATTTTGCTTCCTAGTATAGGACTCGGACCATTGTGATTAAACGAAATTCAGAGAAAGACTGGATAAAATGGTTAATGGAGCTAGATTTTGATGACTTACTATGAAGGTGTGAATGGTACAAGATCAAAAGTTTCATGACCATGAGCTTTGGCTACAAGTTGGTATACCTGTTTGAATAGTCAGGGTGTGCCTCTAGACGATGCTCTATTTGAATATGTTCTGATTACTAAGACTATTGCTCGAGCTATCAAAAATGGATGGGTAAGGGGTTTTCATGCTGTTCGTGCTGCTGACCAAGGCAGTGAATCCTTGCAGTATATTGATTAGTGGATAGCCAACTCATGGAAATCAGAGAAGGCTAGAAGGGCTGCTATTCTTGAGGAGATAGAGCAAGAATCATTATTACTATTTTAATTTAGGACAAATTTTGATTATATCTTTACTTTCTTTTGATGTTCCAAAAAATTAAATGAGACAAATAAGACATCATTTTTTTATTATCTCTTTTGTTGCTCTAACTTTTGCCTAAGCCACTCTTTCGGGTTTTCAACTTAGCAAGCTTGTCTTCATTTTTTTATATATATTTTTGTGACACAATTAAGAGCCAAGTGAAAGCAAAATGAAAATTTTATTAATGAATTGGACCAAACCCACGAGGGCTGCCTATGTATCTCCTTATAATGATTCATGATTTTTATTCTTTTTCCTCTTTATGGAGAATCAGGACCATGTAGTTCTGACTTTGAGGAAAAATGTGAATGCTGAGCATGATTTTACAATGATTGCAGATGCTATGCATGAATTACAAAGATGCTTATGCAAAGTATCTCTTGAGTTGATCCAGATTACATGGGCTAGCAAAGTCTATGCCATCCAAGTTCATCAAGATTGCTGCTCCACCAGATAAGATCTTCTTGATCACAAACAGACCACTCCAGTTAGGTCTGAATTTTCCCCTTAGATCATGAACAGGTGCCCTTATTTCTTTCAAAATAAGGTGACCCTCTTGTAATCCTCTGTCCTTGACTCACTTATCAAAGTGCTTAGCCAGTTTCTGTTGATAACCTTGCATATGATATAAGGCATCCATTCTCTTTTTGTCAATGGCCATAAGTTGGTTATGGTAGCCTTTCACCCATTCCACTTCATCCAATTGACTCTCCCTCATAATGTGAGCTGACTTGACTTCTATTTCGAGTGGCAGGACGGCTTCCAACTCGTACACCAAAGAGTAAGGTGTAGCACCGGTTGGAGTATGTACTATTGTTCTATATCCCCATATGGTAAGTGCAAGTGCCAATCCTTATGGTTGTCAGCCATCTTTTGCAGTATATTCTTAAGAGTCTTATTTGCGGCTTCATTTACGCCATTTGTTTGAGGTCTGTACGGAGAAGACTTGTGGTGTTGAATTTTCTCCTTCTTTAATAACTGAGTAACCTCCTTTTGGAAGTGAGATCCATTATCGGTGATGATCTTAAAAGGAACCCTATACCTACAAAGGATGTTGGTACGAATAAACTCGGCTACTCACTTGGAATCCAATATCTGGTAAGGTGTAGCTTCAACCCATTTCAAGAAATAATCAATAGCCACCAAAATGAACTTATGTTTGCCATAAGACTTCAGGCTTATCTTACCAATGATGTCCAGGCCCTAAGTTGCAAATGGCCAAGGCATGGTGATAGGAGATAGAGGTATAGGAGGCTTCTTCTAAAGTTTGGCATAGATCTGCCACTTATGGCACTTTTGATCATATCTTGCACAATCTTAATTCATAATAAGCCAAAAGTAACCCTAATTCATGATCATGCGGGTTAGAGTAATTTCGTTCATGTGTGGACCTTCGTTACCACCATGCATCCATTCCATGATCTGTTGGGCTTCTGTTTCAGTGACACATCTCAGATGGATGTTATCCCAAACCCGTTTATAGAGTACTTCCCCATTTGGAATGAAACCCTTGGACAACTATCTCAAAGTCCTCTTTTCTGTTTTATAGGCCCCTTCAGGATAGAGTCCATTCTTAATGTAATTGAAGATATCCCAAAACCATGGTTTGCTATCAACCGCTTGAATATTCAAACAATGAGTTACGCAACTTGGCTCATGCTTAACTTCAATTGTAACAGGTCTGATTATGAAGCCGTCGCTTATATCAAGCATCAAGGCGAGTGTTGCCAAAGCATCAGCAAATCTATTCTTTGTCCTTAGAAGATAATGGAAAGACAATTCATAGAAATTGGCTGCTAGATCATTTAGGCATTTATGGTAAGGAACCAAACGCTCTTCTTTGATCTTCCACTTCCCTGAGGCTTGGGAAACTATCATATTCGAATCCCCATAAATGTCAAGGCATTTGATTATGAGCCTTATTACTGCCTCAAGACCGTAGATGCATGCCTCATACTCTGCTTCATTATTTGTTACCTCGAAGTTTAATTTAATGGCTATGAGTAGGTTCTCCCCACTCAATGTAATGAACACAACGTCGGCACCATACCCTTTATTGTTAGATGCCCCATTAAAATAGAGCTTCCAAACTTCACTGTCAATTGTCAGGATATCTTCATTAGGAAATTCAGGCTCGACCCAATAATCATCTACTGGAGCTGCAGCTAACTGATCAGCCATTATACTACCCTTAACTGCTTTATGTTGTACATATTTCATATCATATGCAGCTAATACAGCCATCCACCTTGCCATCTTATTATCAAGAACTAGCTTCTCCATAAGGAATTTCAAAGGGCTCTTGTCAGTAAGAACATGAGTTGTAAAAGAGTAGAGGTAGTGTTGCAGCTTATGGCAGACCCATAAAGCAAGACATAGCTTTTCTGTAAAATTGTACTTAAGCTCATGTGATAACATCCTTTTGCTCAAGTAATAGATGGCATTTTCCTTACTGGAGTCAAGAGCATTTTGGGCAAGCATTACCCTCATTACTTCATTGGTTACTAATAGATAAAGTAACAAAGGCTTTCCAAACCTTAGTGGCTGTAGTACCAGTGGGTTTAGTAAGTATTGCTTGATCTGGTCAAAAGTTTTCTGACAGTCATCATTTCATTGCTTGGAGGCTCCTTTTCTGAGTAGCTTGAAGATAGGCCCACATACATCAGCCAACTAATTGATGAATCGACTAATATATTATAGCCGTCCAAGGAAACCTTTGATCTCCTTTTCTATTTTTAGAGGTGGCATTTCCATAATTGCCTTTGATTTAGCAGGGTCTACTTCTATACCCTTCTTGCTGACCATGTGGCCTAGGAATACTCCAAATGAGGCTCTGAAGACACATTTGGTGGGATTGAGCTTGAGATTGTACTGCCAAAGTCTAAAGAAGAATTGCCTTAGTGCCTCTAAATGTTCTTCAACAGTGGTGCCTTTTATTACCACGTCATCCACATAAACTTCAATTTCTTTATACATCATGTCATGGAAAATGGTAGTTGTCATCCTTTGGTATGTTGCCCTGACATTTTTAAGCCTAAATGGCATAACCCGGTAGCAATAGGTGCCCTATTTAGTAATAAATGTTGTCTTCTCTTTGTCAAGAGGATGAACCATTATTTGATTATACCCTGCAGCCAGGTCGGTTAAGGAAACTAATTCAGAACCTACCATGTGGTCTACCAACAGATCAATGTGAGGCAAGGGAAAATCATCCTTGGGACAGGCTTTATTCAGATCCCTATAATCCACACACATTCTGACTTTACCATCTTTCTTGAGAACCAGCACATTGTTAGCAAGCCAGGATGGATAGTTGATGGGCTCAATGAAGTTGTGGTCTAGTAACTTGGTAATTTCTTCTTTAATTGGTATAGACCATTCCATCTTGAGTCTTCTCAATTTCTGCTTAATGGGCTTAGCACCTAGGTAAACCAAGATTTTATGAACTGCTATGCTTGGATCCAACCCTGTCATGTTTTTCGGTTGCCATGCAAAATAGTATTGAAATTCTCTGATCATCTTTTCTATACGATCCCTGTTTATGCATGCAGATGCAATGAATGTAATTTTTGGTATGTCATGAGTGCCAGCATTAATGGGCTCTTTAATTATGTCATCTTTTATTTCATTTATTTCATTTTTACTTGATGTCTCATTTAAGTCAAATTTAAAAGTTGGAACATCAAAGAAAAATGGAGACACAGAGTCATAAGAGGAAAGAGTAGACTTTTTATTGAATTCAAATGGGGATATGTCCCAATTTACATCAAACTGAAAAGTTAGACCCTCAAGGTCAATTACATCATTATCAATAGAAGAAATAGAAGAAATAGAAGAGATAGACTCAGATTCAAAAGACAAGTCTATCTCAGACTGAGACTTTGATTCGGATTGGAACTCTAGTACAGATTTTGGTTCAGATTCTGGTTCAAAAGGATAAAAGGGGCTCTCCTCAAAGGACCAATTTTGCAACTTGGTCTCAGTGGGCTAGATTAAGGTGGAAGGGTTAGTTTTCTCCTCCTCAACGGTGAGCATGAACACTTCATCAAAAAGACTAGCCTCCATGTTCTCTTCCCAATCTTGACTAAGTATGTAGATTGGCTCACAGTCTTCCATCTCGAGCCTGACATCAGAAAAGATTTCAAACCTGGGGATCAATTTTTTGGTAATGGGGCAGACCCAAGGCTCAGGAAAGTTACATTAAGGAACTGTGTCGCCTTCCTTTACAAAATAGCCATTTAGAGTTTTGAAGTAAGGGCGCACGGGCCAGTCATAAACCTCACCTATTTTAAGGGCAGCTATTCTGTCTTTAGCCTAATTTTCCATTTCTGCAAAATCTTCATCAGTGGGGTCATACCCTAGCCCAAATGGTGGCATTGTGACTAGATAGTCCAAGAAAGACTTCAAGCCCTGTTGGCTCCTTCCCAAACCTAAACTAGGAAAGTAATTCATTTTGCGGAGCATGTTAACAACAGCATATTCCCGAAGGGGTCAAAATCAAATGGAACAAATTCTTTACCCTCTTCACCCTCAATGTATTGAATGAAGGAGAAACCAAAGAGTGGATAAGTAGATAGCTCAGGCTGAATCTCAAGAATGGTAACAGAGCTTGGGATGTCTAATTTTCCATACATGTCCCCTTTAATAGTCATAACCCTATTTCTGAAAGGGAACTTGACTTTCTAGTGTAGGGAGGAAGGGATAGCCTTTGCTTGATGGATCTAGGGCCTTCTAAGTAATAAGTTAAAATATGAAGGCACATCAATCACTTGAAAAGGAATGGTGAAAGATGTTGGCCCAATGGTCACATTGATGATAGCCACCCCGAGGACTTCCCTCTTGGTGTTGTCATACGCCCTTACTATCTGATCTGAAGGGGTAAAATCAGTAACCTCCAGTCCCAAGTAGCTTGCTACCTTTAGAGGGCATACATTTAAGGCTGAACCATTATCAATCAGAACCATTGGCACAGTCTTTTCCCGAGTTACCACTATAATGTAAAGGGCATTATTGTGGCTAGAGTCACCTTATGGAATGTCAGTTTCTCCAAAAGTGATGGATACCCTTTTAGCAGCAGAGGTAATAGAAGCAACAAGGTTTTTTGGTGTGATATCAATTGGAGCCTAGTACTAATTCAACGCCTTGCAAAGAGCTTAGCGGTGAGGATATGAGGATTGGATCAAACTCCAAATTGAGATGTTGGCTTATGTTTTCTTGTGTTGTTTAAGAATGGGATCTTCATCTGGTTTAAGAATCCCTTTCAATTTATTGGCAAGTGTAGGAATGGGTTGAATAGGTTGCGTGTTCGGGCTTGGTTGATTCTGGATGACTCTGCCAGTTCTGGTGATGGCATCAATTTCCTCAACTAGGTTAGTGAGGTCCATGACACAGCAATAATCGGGATTTGACTCAATCAAGGAGACAGGGTCAACTCCCTCGTGATTATTTATGGTATTAACTGTGTGGTTGGGTAAAGGGTTGGTAATGATATTGGGTCGAGCTTTTGGTGGTATCAGGTCATTGGAATCAATAAGGTCCTGAATTCTATATCTAAGGGCCTTGCACGCATCTGCTTTGTGCCCAGGTCCTTGATGATAATCACACCTCTCATGTGAGTTATAATTTTTTGGCAGTGGATTAGGGACCGGTTTTGGCTCAAGAGATTTCACCATGTTTCCCTCAAGCAGCTTCTTAAGGATAATACTCATAGGCACACCCCCTAGATCAAAAAACTGCCTCCTTTCAATCCTGATAGGCTTCTTAATAGTCAGAGCATTAACTTCCCCCCCCCCTTCTGATTCGTTGAGGAAGTCACATTACCCTAATGAGTTGGCTTTTTATACCTTGACCCTAATGCGGTCTCTTCTTTAATCTGGCCATTCTGAATCAGGTCTTCAATTTTTGAAGTAGTAGCAATAAGGGCTTTAAAGGAAGGCAAGTATTGAGTCTATAGCCTTTCTTAGTAAATTGGCAGAAGATTCTTGACAATTATGTCAATTTGTTCATTTTCAGGAGGCTGATTTACCATCTGAGAAGCCTTTTTCCTCCACCTCGTAAGGAACGAAGAGAAGGATTCCTTTGCATACTGCTTGGTGGTCTCGAGGTCTCTTCTTGTTACATTGACCTCGATATTATAATGATACTATTGGACAAAGATATTGCAGATGTCATCCCAAGTCCATTTTTTGGCGACATCTAAGTCTACAAACCATTTCACAGCTGTACCGGTCAGTGACTGTTGAAATAATTAGGCTAGGAGTTCGTTATCCACACCCAATGGATGCATGGCTCCCACATATACTTTGAGGTGCGTCTTGGGGTAGGTAGTCCAGTCAAACTTGTTAAACTCATGCATCCTAAATTTGGGAGGAAGTCTTGCATTAGGGAACAAGCTTAAGGAGCCTGTATCAACCAGATCCTCTTTCTTTTTCATACCCAACAACATCTTCTCCATGCGTTCCATTTTTTCCATACAGGCCTTTATTTCAAGATTAACTTCCTTCCCTTAGAAAGGATCCGCGAGTTGGAAAGTGAAAGCAAAAATGAGATTTGTTGGTGAGTTATTTTTGAGGAACTCGGGTGATGGGATAGGCAATGGTGGAATGATGTCGATATTTGCAGGTTCTTTGTCTCTAGATTCAACTCTGGAAGTGGATCTATAGACAAGATAAAAGGCAGATTTTGAGTCAGCTTTGAATGATTTTGGGTCAATTGGGTTTTGGGCCAAGGAGGTCTATTCCAACATGGCATGGACATTCTCCATGATAGCCCTCCTTTGGGCCTTTAGCATATCTTGGAAAAGGGCCTCTTGCCTTTTCATCGTGTTTCTTGGTGTTCCGAGAGCTTGGCAAGACGTTCATCAAAGATCTCATCAGCTCTGGTGGTAGTGGTCTCATCTCTGGTAACAGACATCTTGTCAACCTTTTGGATAAAGAGATAAAGCTAGGTTAGTTTCTAGCTTAGGTATGGAACAAAGATCATGGAATATATTAGCTTTTGATGGAGACCATAAGTTGATATGGTTTATAATTGGGACTAGCAGTGTTTGAATGAGATTAAAACTCTCCAAATTTATAAGGTTTATGCATGCATGCATGTATGCATGAATGAAAAAGGTTTCATGATAATGATATACCAAGTTCTAGTATTAGGGTACATACAATCCTAAAGAAAGGTTCTATGAGTCATTACATGAAAGGGTTAGGGTGGTTTAAAGGGAACCCATCACACTAGAGATGCGATCTACCTAACCACATTGTGACAAGGAGCCTCGTGTGGGTCCAATGGTACATGCTTACTCATTACACCTCTAAAAGGAGTAGAGGATACATTGTTGGTTGGATGATTTCACTATCGGCAAGTAGACCTAAAGAAGGTTGCCCACTCGATGTTACTTTCTATCCTTTGTTTTCCTAGGAAGCTAGGGTTTTCGGATAAGGAGTTCGATGTAGTGATGCATGAAAGAGTTATTTTGCATTTAAAGCCAAACTCGGTATTTTACCAAAAGTAATCCACTTTATCTTTTATTTGAAAAAGATTTTATGTCCCCACTGGAATTGCCAATTGTGAGGCCACGCCCAACCACCAGTCCGATTCGCCGAAGAATCAAAATGCTCTTCGGGAGAAACCCCACAATTGGAACTCGCTGTGAGTTCGGAAAATTGATTTTTGTAATTTGGAAGCTATGAAATGAATCGCCACTTTAATTTGTTTATTTTAATTGGAAAAATTAAAGGAAAACCCAAATTGATTGACTCCAAAAAAAAGATTTGATTTTGTCCCAATGGAAAATGCACTAATCCGGGAGTGACCAAGGAGGGCTCGGGGATCAGGTTTTGGTAATTACACAATTGAGAAAAAATGTATTTTTCTTTAGTTTGGCTAAAATTGCAAAATAACTCTTAAAAAAGAATTTTCGTGTATGCATGAACAGGAATATAATGATGAATGAAATAGATATATATATGATGAAATGGAATGACAATTGTAAATAAATAGGCAAGATAAATCCTACTTAATTATTACAATATCAAAACAATTGAAATAAAGAGGATCTTTCCTCTAGCCCTTATGGGCACTAGGAAAAGCACACATTCCCCAACTAAACTAATATAAGATCATAAATAAAAGATTAATATAAATAAATTAAAATAAAAGAAAACAAGAATATTGATAAAAAGATTTTGGAGTTGATGCCCTTCAGAATGGCAGCCTACGTATCCCATCGAATAAGAATCAAACCCCACGTAGTTCTTCCTTCTTGCAAAGGAGGGGTTCTAAAAAGGGTGTTGGTTTGCTTATTAATTTAATTCTAAATCTTAAATTAATAAATTTTAGATCTTTTTAGTTTTAGACCTAAATATAATTCTAGATTTGAGTTTAGAATTTTGAGAATGGAAAAGGGGATTATACCTTTACTTTCCTTGGTTTTCGAACGAATGAAACGAGCCTTGCTCTAAATCTCAACTCCACCTTGAATTAAAAAGACTTGGAATCTAAATCTAAAAACAAAAAAAATATCAATATTAGAGAGAATTTTTTCCTTGGAATATGTGTCAAATGAACCTGAATGAGGCCCTATTTATAAAGCTGTTGAGGGGGGTGCCAATGGTACAGACGGCGGCATCAGCACATTGCCGGCGGCATCAGCACATTGCCGGTGGCACGGGCGGCACCGGCAGCACAAATGAGGTGGCACGGTAGGCGTGCCACCCACACGGCAGCACAGAAGGTGTGCTAGCCAAACAGCAGCACGGCAGGTGTGCCCCCCAGAGTGGCAACGTGCCTCTTGTGTGCTGGCCGACTGGTTCGACCTGTTTCCTACTTTTTCACCTATTTTGAATCCGTTTCAGTTCCAATTTGAGCTCGGTTTAATCCTGTGGGTTCTGGAGGTGTAATTTTGAGAGTTCACATTTATACATAAAAATTCAACTTTTGAATTATAGAGTACAAAACCATGAGTTTTCTTATTTTCGATATTTTTCGGTCATTTTAGAAATATGTAAATAGGTTGTTTAAACTATCATTTTTCATTCAATCTTAGCAAATATCAGTTTAGAACACAACCATACATGATTTGGCAACCATAGATAGTATTTATACAAAAGAAAATTCCAAGTTTTAAGGCTTAGGTGCAAAATCATGAGTTTTTGTGCTTTTCGTACTTTTCATTCATTATAGCAATATACAGACACATGATTCAAACCATTATTTTTCATCAAAGCAAACAAATATCACATAAGAGTACTTATACAAATCGGCAGCCACATATCAATTTAACAATAGAATTTTCTAACTTCTAAGTTCTAACACAAAAACCTTGAACTCCTTTGTTTTTTAAATTGTCCGGTCATCACAGAAATATGCAGAAATATTATTTAATCTAATATTTTCCATCAAAATAAATTAAAAATCAGTTTAGAAAACAAGAATGCACAAATTACCCCCCTAGTGATGTTTATGCATAAAAGTTATGATTTTAAGTTATAGAATTCACCTTTGGAGAAATCTCGCGGAAAGAATTGTGTTTTAGGTAGAAAATAGATTTTCTCTCCCAAAAACTCACCCAAATAGAATTAAATCTATAAAAATCAATAATCAACCAGGTCAAAATAATTTTCCCATAATTTATTTTATAGAAATCAATTTAGAAATCGAAAGAAAAGAAAAACTTATGATTACGATCAAGAATTCGCAAAACGGAAAGGTGTTTTCTTAATTTCGGTAGAGAGAAATATTTTGAGAGGATTTTTTTCCAAGATATAGAAAGAATAAAGTGATGGCTGCTGGAACTCTGGTTTGGCTAGATTTTAGAATATATATTAGGATTTCAGTGCAATTTCCATTAATACCCTTAATGAACTAGGTTAGGAGGATTTTAGTATAGTGGGCTTTTGGGTATTTGGGCTTTTTATTTAAATTTTGGGCTGATTATATTTAAAAATAAAAAGAATATTTTTCTTATTATTTCTGTAATATTTCCCCCAAAATATTTATTTTAAAAATTATTTTAGAAGATTTATAAAATCATTTTATGCTTAAAAATTGTCTTTATGCTTGAAAATTCATTTTATCTAAAATAAATTCTTTTTTGCAAATGTACTTCATGTAAATCATTTATTTCATGATAGTAACTCATATTATGCATATTAAAATTAATTTAATATGGCACATGCTCATCAATCACTTAGATTACTAATTTTCACAAAAGCACACACTTAACCTTAATAGTTCTAAATCAAGCAATTTATCACGAAAATTCCTAGGGTGGGTGTGGGTTGTTACAAGTCATCCACTTGTGGAGCAGGTGGCACTATAGGTGGTCATGGAACTTCCTAATGCTGATGCCTTAATTCCAAAAGTTCCTGCCTCATTGCCTCATATTTTTGTCGTAATGTTTCCATATCCCCTAGTGGTCCTTCTTCTCCACCACTTGCAGTATGTTGTCTTGATCGGGAAGATTCTCGATCGGTATTTCGAACAAACGCAACATTAGATGCTACATCTGGGATGATGCTATCAGCTTCCTGGGACCCCTATCCCTCTGGCAGAGTAATCCCATGGGGCAACATATATGCCAAAAACAACATACATAGTGTCATTCACATATCACAATTTTAATATTCAACATATGCAATTTTTCATACATAAATAAATCACTAATTTACCTTACTCATATCATCTCATTGATTGTACCTATACCATTTAGCCACTGCATCTAACCCATAAAGCAAAATCATTATCACACATAACCATTTCCATATAAACATTATAATGTACTCATCATTGTTCCTTTATTTTGCAAGCTTACACACCTACGTACAAGTACTACATAACTATAGCATCCTTTTAGTCACCCTAATTTTAGATCATCCATATTGTTTTTGTACATATAAACCATACTATGCCCAAAATGTGATCATGGTCTACTCATCCATGATCTATCCCACTAATCCTCAAAGTCCCTTTCATCATTGGAGGCCTCTCTCTCTCCTGGCCTCACCTAGCTACGACCTGTAGACATTATAGATGAGGATAACAAACATCTCCTTATAGGACACCTCTCCTCAGAGTGGTCAAATCTCCCACATGTAGCACACAGATGCTTGGGAAATCCTGGCATCAAATCCCAAAGAGGTGGTATTGGGTTTGCCTCTAGATTCCTATTCATATTACTAATCCTTGCCAATTCCCACTTCAAGTCCCTCACTATCCTTCTCAAATTAAGTACCTCATCCCATAACATATGCAACTATCTCATAATCTCTTCATTCTTAGCCTTCATCCTAACTACCCAAATGGGATTAGGATCCTCCTCCGAATCAGTCTCCTCCGAGTCAGGATAAGCAACCGAGGCTGCATCATAAACATCCCTCTCCTCAATAGGATTATGAATTCTCGGCATCTACACATTACCAGTCATAAACAACATTTCATAGCTTAGTAATATTATATAATAACAGCATATAAAATCCCATAAATATCACAGAAGGATGATAATTTAATATATAATGTTAACGCAGATCTGACCTAACAAGATACTTTACTAACAACAATGAATCCTATGCTCCACGGTTTAACTTATAACTCAAAATAGGTATAAAGACCTAAATCTTCACTGTGATACCACCTTTGTCACAAACCATCTTTGAGCCATGACCATCCTTGAGCACAGGGAGACATAAGGTCACTTAAACCCGTAGAACCCTCTTATAAGTTATTAACAGCCGATGAAAACCATGTTACCCTTATCCTAAGATCGAAACCAAAATAACCCTTCCTTATCATCGATTACCATATTAATTGTCTATATGATAAACATTTACCATTTTAAATCCATGTTCATGCTCATCACCTTTGAACTCCATTTTCCAGTATTTTAGTTATAACTTGCCCATATATTACTTAAGTGCTTGGACTAAAATAAAATAGTACCTAACCACATACATACTAATAATATTCTAAATTATATCAATATTATAGACATGAATAATCCATGGAGCTCTACAGTGAAACTTCTACAATACAACATAATATATACATCATAACACCAAAAGTAGCAATGCAATTTCCAAGCGAAGACATAGAACTTAGAATTTACCTTGCTAATCTATTAGCTGGTCCTGAAAATAAACAACAACTATGGGATGAGACACAGCTCAGTGAGTACAAAATAATATTATAAAGGTTAAATAATGATGTATGTCAACTAGTGATTCCTTTTTAACAATAAAGTAAAATGGATCAGAAATTTTTTTCTTATGGAACAATCTTCCTACATATATATAATAGGTATTATATCTTTAGCAGAAAATTTCCTTTCATGGAAACAGTATGTTTCCCCCATAATCAATCGAGTGGCGGCATACACCTTGCTCACTCCCACATGCCTAGTTATACATACAATTGATCAAGTCATACATACTGGGGACCTTAAACCCTTCCCAGCTAAGGTTCGGATTATCTTTACCCTATCTGCGGGTCCATTTCCATTGTGCACAAGGTCTAATGTATTATCCACATTAGAGGGATTTTCTACTTATTATGGTATCATTATAACATTTTACCTTTCTATCCATGAAATGATTCAATGGATAATACATCAATAAACAATTAGGTTCCCATCATTGATCATATTATAAGATCAAAGCAATATAGGCTCATTTGGCCAAATGCCAAAAAGGAATAATTTATTCAATTTGGCTTATAATCAATAAGGCAAATAATGCTTGCCAAAGGATTGCAATGCATTTCAAATAGGAAATGATTGAACATTAATGCTCATGTTTAAGGCACAAGTTGTAATATGTTATTAAGTACTCACCTCTTACTCCTTAGCTCCTATACCGATAGACTCAGCATAAATTATAGTGAGGCTCCTCGATATCCTAAACAATGTCCTTGCCTTTTAATTCTACAAATAAACCAAAACAAGTGTATGTCAAACTTTATTCCTTTAACTTTCTAACCAAACTCTAACTATTTCATATAAACATATCATTTACCCCTTGCTTACACATATCATAAACCAATTCAATATCTTTTAAATATGCCCCATAACATAGTCAAGGAAACATATGTAATACTAACATCTAATTACGTTCTCAATGATCTTATTATAAGATCACTAATGAGGAAATTCATAAAAATGTTAAATAAAATAATTTAACAATAAGTCACAAACACTAGGACAAACTATTCCAACATGGCCAGGAACATAACTGCCCACGGGTGAAATCCCAACTATACCTCCACCCGTGGGAGGCTACTAGATGAATTTCTAAATTTATCCTTATCACACGACTGGAATCCTAGCTATGGGGTCACCCATGGCTGTCCAACTTCCATTAATTTTCTCATGCTTTCTTTATTGTTTCTCACTTATTAAACCTAAATTTTTTTTAACTCCAATCCTCATATACCATTAATTAACATACAAAACCAATTCTTCCTTAAATCCCTCCACCAAAATCAAACAATAGAAATAAAAAGAAAAAAAATATATATAGTTGCTAGCAATCCATCACTCTTAGGCTGGAAACAAGGAAAGGATAACTTAAGCATAAAATCTTACCTTAAAATGCTTTAAATTTGGTTCTAAGTTGAAGAACAAGTTGAGAGGTTTTAATCTTTAGTGAGAATATGATTTTGTTGCTAGCTTACAAATGAAAAGAATTAACATATTTTCACTTTATATGTAAATGAAATCAATGGTGGTGATTTAATCTCATAAGATCAATGGTCACATTTTTGCTTAAGATGGATGTCTAAGATTGATGAAGATCGATGGTTAAGATTGCCCTTAGGTGCATGGTAACTTAGAACCATAATAATGAGTTCAATAATCACAAAAATGCATATGGACATGGTGATGGGAAAGTGAATTAGCTTTGGTGTTAAAGTTGACAAAAGTCAACAAAGGTGGCTATCACCCAAAATGGTGACTAACCTAACTTAACCTTACCCTAACCCTTAGTTAGTTCATTCTAACCTTAGTTTAGTCAAGCTCCACCAATTTATAGGCCTTAGTGGTCCGACCATTCCATAGGCTTGGGCATTGAGTTCAAAGCCCATTATCAAGCCCACTCAAGCATATTTTCTGAACTCAAAAATTTTTCGTAACTTTTTCCCTTTCCTTTCACTTGGCATTTTAAATCCTACCCTCCCATATTATAATAAACTCAAACAAAGACATATTGCCTCAAATTAATTCAATAAAATATATATGAACATTCACACTTCACAAAAATACACAATCATACACTTAACACCAAAAAGGGTTCCTTTCATCCCATCACTATATCATTGGTAATATATTCATAAAAATTCATATTCTATGGTATTTTTATAATTCTAATAAGCTATGGAGACCTTGAGTATTACAATAGGGAGACATAAGGCAACCTATGCCTGTAGAACCCACTCATGCATATATAAACACTGCCTAGGATCGTACCAAAATCTAATGCACTAACTTAAATAAACCATTTATAAGAAAAACTTAAGTTGTGGAAGAATTGTTAAAAATATACTTTAAATATACTCCATAAGAAAAAGTACTTAGACTCCAAATAAAGTCACTATAAACCTTTAATTCTGCACTTCTTAGAATTACAGATAATTCAACCAGGAAAAGAATTAATAAAGACTCCTAAATCATTATCAAATCATTCGAGACTCAGTAACGAGCACAACACAATTGGTACCATGGAAAACAGAGCAAAACGAGCAAAAACTGGTGAAAATGGGCTGAACAGGCGAAGTAGCATCAACTGTTGTAAAGATCTATGGCACTGCCGTAAAGACAATTGCGATGCCACAGAGGCTTGTGCGGCAAATGTGGCATGTTTCTACTCCCACATTGGAAATTTCAGCCTCTATGCTTCATTCTTCCCCCTATATATAGATGGTCTCTCTACTCTTCAAGACACATAAACTTGGACGCTTGAAAAGCACTAACTTCAAGTAAATTGCTTTGACTTTGCTCCTTGTTTTGCAAAGCAAGTTGGGTGGTTTCTCATTGATTCCTACTTAACTAGTTTAAGGCTTTCTGCTAGCCTATTTGAGGCAAGCTCTTTACCTAAGGCTAGTATTCGGGGGTTTCTCTTTGATTCCTACCTGACTAGTTCAAGGCTTTTCGCCCACCTATTTGAGGCAAGCTCATTGCCCAAGGTTTGTGTCTGTCATATGGAGAAGGTGAAGCTACATTCCAGTGATCCAAGGCTCATGTCTCTTGCATGGAGAAGGTGGAATTGCGATCTAGTCATCCACTCCATCTGCCTTACATCCCCAAGCCATGAAAGCGTAAAGTAATCTTCTTTTCCTTTCTATTTGGTTATTGTCTCTTTTAGTTAGGTAATTAAATTGATTCATCTAGGTTGCTAGTTAATCAACTTGGTAATCAATTAAGTTAATTAATTAACTCAATCCTCTTTAATTAGTTAATCAAAACATGATAAAGTGGCTAGGCTAAACTAACCCCTTCCTAAGAAGGGAGAACTGTGTGGGTTCTGATTCTTATTCAAAGGGATACATAGGCATGCTTAGTTCAAGCATTGAATACAATTAAAATTAATCAATTATCCCCCTATCACCTTCTTCACTTACTTTTGTGTTTGTTTCTTTGCTTTATTTATAGGATTAGTTTGGGGAATGTGTGACTTCCCTAGAACCCATAAGGTCTAAAGGAGGTATCCTTATGTTTGGGATTTTATTTATAATGTTAACTTTCTTTTGGACTATTACTTATTTTTATTATTGGAATCAATGGTCATACATATTATAAATTGTCCATGCATCTTAAATTGTTCATGAAAAATATTTTAAGTTACTTTTATATTACTTGGCCAAATATATTTTGTTAAACTGAAAACCTAGTCCCTGAATCCTCTTTGGTTTCGAGGCTAGTGATCTTTTTTCCTTTAGGTAATGATAGGAGTCAAATGGGTTTTTTCCTTATATTTTCCCAAATAAAAATAAATTAAGGTGGCAACTCTAAAACAATTTTCAAAATAAGCTCGAGAGATTCCTCATGAGTTCTTTCCCAAATGAGCATTTCAATTCCCTTTAGCTGATTGGACTGATGCTCGGGTGAGACCTCATAGTTGGTGACTCCACTAGGGACAGACTTTCTTTTAAAAGGAAAAATAAGTGGACTACTAATTAGTTTAAAAAGAGTTTGGCCTTTTAATATAATTATAACTTTGCATGCATCACTTGCACAGGCTCTTTGCCATTCAACATAGTTCTAGGAAAACAATGGATAGTGAGTAGCATTTAGTGGGTAACCCTCCTTGGGACTATTCACTGATAGTGAAATCATCCACCTCGTGATGAATCCTTTGATCCTTTCAAAGGTGTAATGAGTATACACATGCTGTTGGACCCACACGAGGCTTTTGACTCACATGTGGTTAGGTATATCGCTGCTCTAGTTTGATGGGTACCCCAAACCAAGCCATCTTCAACCTTTCATTTAATGAACTTATAACTCAGACCTCAGACCTTAGGTTGTATGTACCATAAAAGAGGCCTTGTCGTATTCATGAAATGACTTTTCATTCATGCATACATACATTCATGCATACATTCATCATCCAAGAACCTTGAAACAAATGGAGAGCTCACCAAGCCTATGGTTCACTAAAATACCCATCCCTAAAAACACCAATGCTAGCCCAAAGGTCTGTCATCCTGCTGTATTACCTTGGTCTTATACTCATTTTGTCTACCTTTTTCCTTATCACATGGTACCTAAGATGGCTGAGGGAATAAGTGGATTAAAAGAAAGTGATTTTAATGCAGCTAATACAGAGGAAGAAGCCCAACTGAATTCATTCTTAATGAATCTTCTCTTAAAGCAAGAAAGGAATTTTCAAATTGTTTTGGAGGCTTAGCAAGCCCAGTTCAAAGAGTAGAGACAGTCCACTTTGGAGGAGGTTTAAGCTATGATGAGTCGAGTTGGCCTTAGCTCAAATACTGTGCCAATCCAAACCATTCCTAGCATGACCCAAGCTGCTGCAAATACCTCTTTTTCCCCCAATGTCCCTATTGACTTGACTGATAAAGGAAAGGCTACAGTTGATGCCTTTTGCATTCCAAATATCATTTCACCCTTTGTCCCAATTCCAGATGTTACCCCATCACTTATCACTTCCCAAATACTAAATGTCACTTATTCTGTCACTCCTTCTCTTTTGAATCTTTTTCAAGGAAAGGAATTTTCTTCCCATATGAATTCTAAAGCCTTAATGGAAAAATTTAAAGTTATGGAAAAAACCATCAAAAACATTAAGAAACATGATGATGTGATTGATCCTAGTTCTTTAGCCCTCTTTCCTAATGCCAGAATTCCACCAAAGTTCAAATTGCCAATGTTAGATAGATTTAATGGGACAACTTGCCCTAAGACATACTTGAAGATGTATGTGGGGGCAATGGCTCCTTTAGGGGTTGATAATGAGCTCCTTGCCCAATTGTTTCAATAATCTCTAACTAGAACTGCTATAAATTGGTTTTTAGACCTGGATATAATTAAAAAAAAAGGACTTGGGATGATATATGCAATATATTTGTTAAGCAGTATGAGTACAACATTAAAGTGGATATCACCAGGAGAGATCTAGAGACTACCAAGTAGAAATCGAAGGAATCTTTCTTCTCATTCCTTATAAGGTGGAGAGAAAAAGTAGCCCAAATGGTGAATTGACCAACTGAGTAAGAATAGGTTGATATAATTGTGAAGAACCTTTTACCAGTATGCCAAAATCATCTCCTCACTCAATACCTCCCGAGCTTTAAAGCCCTTGTTACCATTGCCTCTAAAATAGAAGATTTGATCCAAAGTGGCCACTCAAAGATGAGACCACCCATAATAGATATAAGAAAAGTAGCCCTACCAAGCTAATGTCACTATCTCAAATGATAAGAAGGAAGGGGAGATGTCTGCCATTTTTTGTCATCAACCATTAAAATTGGAAAGAAGGTCATTTACTAAGTTAGGGGTTCCTTTGGTTGTGGTATACAAGAAAGCCTTAAAAGCCAAGTTGATCAAGCCCCTGGAACCAAGAGCTCTTCCTAACCCACTTCCTACAAATCACAATCCTAATGAATACTGTGATTATCACTAAGGGGCTGGCCACAAAACAAAAATGTATCAGATTTTGAAGTATAAGGTTCAAGATCTCATAAATAGTGGGGACATCATACCTCCTAAGCCTAGACCTAACATTTCCACCAATTCTCTCCTTAACCACCAAATTAACCTCATCACCACCACTAATCTTGAAATTGATCCTATCTCTTTGATTCGATCAACTTTTGAATATTATTGTGTTATGGATTTGAGCAACCTTGTGGAGGAGATTGGTTCCATAACCAATAGTGGCAGGATCTACCAAACACCTACTTAACAAAATGGTCAGCCACCTATCCAACCTATCCCACCCCCTGTTGAGAAGATAAAAGGAAGCACTGAACTTGATGAAGATCCTATCCTCAAGCAGTTGAAAAAGACCCAAGCCAACATATCTATCTGGAGTCTTATACAATCATCTTACCCTCACTGCTAAGCTCTTTGTAAGGCATTAAACCAATGCCAAGCTCTTATAGATATCAACCCTTAGACTTTAGTGGCTTCTCTCACCAATACTACAAAAGCTACCTGTATCTCTTTCAATGACCATGACCTACCTAAAGGGAAGATAAACCATAACCATGCCCTATACATAACAGTCCTTACTCAGAGGAAAATAGTTCCTATGGTATTGATAGATAATGGGTCTGCTTTGAATGTCTATCCATTAAAAGTAGCAAGTTGCTTGGGGTTAGAGGCTTTAGACTTCACACCTTCTGACTAGATTGTAAGGGCGTAAGTCAACACAAAGAGGGAGGTTCTGGGTATGGCTACATTGGATGTCATCATTGGACCTATCACTTATCCTATCCCATTTCAAGTTATTGATGTACCAGCATGCTTCAATCTCCTCCTTGGATGACCCTAGATACATCAAGCCAACGCTATCCCCTCTTCCTTCCATCAAAACCTGAAATTTCCTTATGGATCTTTTATTATCACTATTAAGGGGGATATGCATAGGAAAAGTGAGGTCCCAAGTTCTGTGCTAATTCTAGGGATATAGCCTGAGCTGCCAACTTTACCATTATCAAGTTTTGCTTTTGAAACAATGCAATTCATAGAGAAAGAAGGAGGTAAAGAGCTCGAGCTTGTGCCTTTTGATTTTGATCCTTATGGAAATATTGTTGTGGCTAATATGTTGAGAAAAATTAATTATTTTCCTGGATTAGGATTAGGTAAGAGACAGCAAAGAGTAAGTTAGTTCAAAGAGTACTATATGGGTAACCCACCATTCGGTATGGGTTATAAACCTACAAAAGAAGATCTGGCTGAGGCAGAGAAAAAGGCTAAAGAAAGAATGGCAGCCCTTAAAAAAGGTAAGTCATATGATTGGCCCATGCGCCCTTATTTCAAAACACTTAATTAATACTTTGTGAAGGAGGGTGAGAATTTCCCATACTGTGGTTTTCCAGAACCTTGGGTCTTTCATATTACTAAGAAGCTAATCCCTGGTTTTGAACTCTTCTTTGATGTCAGGCTTTCCTAAAAAGACTATGAACTAATTTTCATGTTGGAATAAGATTAGGAGGATAATATGGAGGCTGCTCTTTTTGAGTAAATTTACTTGATAAGTGATGAAGAGCTGGTTGACTTAATCAAATTCATCCAAACAACTCAAACCCAACGTAATAATTAGTATTATGAGAAGAAAGGAGAGGGTGGCCAGTCTGAGTCAGAGTCCTAGCCGGAGTCCAAGTCTAAACCAGAGTCTGAGTCTGAACCAGAGTCTGAGTCTAAGCCAGAGTTTGAGTCTGAGTCCACATTTGAGTCAAAATCAGAGTTGTAGTCTTTTAATTCCAATTCCTCATTTGAGTATGAAGTCCATCGTTTTGGTCTTTCTTCCATCGTTTTGGTCTTTCTTTTAACTTCGATGTAGTAATGGACAATGGCTCTTTTATTCATAATAAAAAGCTCAAGTTTTCTTCTTATGATCCTGTGCTTCCTATTTCCTTTCCTTTTCCTTGTTTTGAATCCAATTTAAATGAAATATTAAATGAAATAAAAAATGGCAAAGAATCAATAAGTTTTGACACAAACGAAAAACCAAAAACTACATTGATTACATCATCATATCATGACAAGGAAAGCTTGAGTAAAATGATCCAAGAATTCTTAGATTGCTTTGCTTAGGAACCCAAGGATATGACTAGGTTAGATCCAGCTATAGCTGTTCATAAAATTCCTACTTATAAGCATATAAAGCCCATCAAATAGAAGCTATGATGACTAAAGCTAGAGTTATCCTTAAAGATCAAAGAAGAAGTCACCAAGCAATTAGGCAATGCGTTCATTAAGCCAATCACATATCCTTCTTGGTTAGCAAACATTGTTCTAGTGCTGAAGAAAGATGGGAATGTCAGGATGTGCATGGATTATCAAGATTTAAACAAAGCTTGCCCCAAGGATGATTTTCCATTACCTCATATTGACTTATTAGTTGACCATATGGTCTTATATGAAGTAGTCTCCTTGACTGATTTATATGCGAGGTACAACCAAATTGAGTTCCATCCTCCTAACAAAGAAAAGACTGCTTTTGTAACTGAGTAGGGTACATACTGATCGAGTTATGCCTTTAGGATTGAAGAATGTAAAGCCAACTTACCAAAGAATGGCCACCATAATTTTTCATGGCATGATATATAAAGATGTTGAGGTATATATTGATGACATGGTAATCAAGTATGAAATAGCAAAGGATCACCTACACGCCTTAGGGCAATTTTTCTCAGACTCTGCCAATATAATCTCAAGTTAAATCCTACCAAGTGTATATTTGGGGCATCATCTGGAGTGTTTTTGGGGTACATGTATAATACCTAAGGTTTCCATAGCTCATTAAAGTTATAGTAATACCATAAAGTATAAATTTTTATGATTATAGTACCAATGATATGGTGATGGGATAAAAGAAACCCTTTTTGGTGCTAAGTGCATGATTGTGTATCTTTATAAAGTGTGAATGTTTATGCATATTTTATTGAATTAATTTAAGGCAATATGTCTTGGTTTGAGTTTATTGTAATATGGGAAGGTAGGATTTGAAATGCCAAGTGAAAGAGAAGGGAAAAAGTTACAAAAAATTTTTAAGTTTGGAAAATGTATTCGGATGGGCTTGTTAATGGGCTTTGGACTCAAGGTCCAAGCTCATGGAATGGCTAGCCCACCAAGGTTCAAATTTGGTGGGACTTAACTAAACTAAGGTTGGAATAAGTTAACTAAGGGTTAGGGTGAGGTTAGGTTAAGTTAGTCACCATTTGGGATGATAGCCATCTTTGTTGACTTTTGTCAACTTTAACACCTAAGCTAATCCACTTTCCCATCACCATGTCCATATGCATTTTGGTGATTATGGAACTCATTATTATGGTGTCAAGTCACCATACACCTAAGGCAATCTTAACCATCCATCTTGATCAATCTTAACTGTCCATCTTAGGCAAAAATGTGACCATTGATCTTGTGAGGTTAAATCACCACTATTTATTTCATTTACATATAAAGTGAAAATATGTAAATTCTTTTCATATGTAACCTAGCATCAAATTTATATTCTCACTAAGGATTAAAACCTATCAACTTATTCTTCAACCTAGAATCAAATTTCAAGCATTTCAAGGTAAGGTCTTGTACTTAAATGATTCTTTCTTGGTTCTAGCCTAAGAATGATTTATTGCTAATGATTCTATGGCTTTCCTTTGATTTTATGGTTTGATTTTGGTGGAGGGATTTAAGGGAGGACTAGTTTTGCATGTTAGTTGAGGGAATATGAGGAAGGGAGAAAATTTGGGGTTTAATAAGTGAGAGATAACAAAGAAAGCATGAGAAGATCAATGGTGGTTGGACAGCCATGGGTGGCCACACAACTGGAATTCCAACCATGTGATAAGGACGAATTTAGAAATTCATCCAATAGCCTCCCATGGGTGGAGGCACGGCTGAGGTTTCACTCATAGGCAGTTATGTTTTGGCCATATTGAAATAGTTTGTCCTAGTGTTTGTGACTTATTGTTAGATTATTTCATTAACATTTTTATGAATTTCTTCATTTGTGATCCTATAATAAGATCATTAAAAATGCAATTAGATGTTAGTGTTACATGTGTTCCCTTAATTATGTTATAGGGGATATTTAAAAGATATTGAATTAGTTTATGACATGTGTAAGAAAAGGGTAAATGATATGTTTATATGAAATAGTTAGAGTTTGTTTAGAAAGTTAAAGGAATAGAGATTGATGTACATTGTTTGGTTGTATTTGTAAAATCGAAAGGCAAAGGCATTGCTCGGGATACCAAGGAGCCTTGCTATAATTTGTATTAAATTTATCGATATAGGAGCTAAGGAGTAACAGGTGAGTACTTAATAATATTTGCAACTTGAGCTTTAAATATAAGCATAAATGTTAAATCATTTCCAATTTAAAATGCATTGCAATTCTTTAGTAAGCATTATATGCTTTATTGATTATTGAGCCAAAGTGAATCAAACATTCCTTTATGGCACTTGGCCAAATGAGCTTATGTTGCTTTGATCTTATAATGTGATTAATGATGAGAACCTAATTGTTATTGATATATTATCCATTGAATCATTTCGTGGATAGAAAGGAAAACATTATAATGATACTATGATAAGCAAAATACCCCTTTGATGTGGGGCAATACATCAGACATTGTGCACAATCGTAATGGACCCATTGATAGGGTAAAGAATATCCGAACCTTAGCTGGGAAGGGTTTAAGGTCCCCAATACATATGACTTAATCAGTTGTATGTGTAAAGAGGTAATGGGAGTGAGCAAGGTGTATGCCACCACTCGATTGATTATGGGGGAAACATACCGTTTCTAAGAAAGGAATTGTTATGCTAAAGATATAATATCTATTATATATACATATATATGGGAAAATTGTTCCATAAGAATAATCTTTAACCCACTTTACTTTATCGTTATAAGGAATCACCTTGGAGCATACACCATTATTTAATCTTTATGATATTATTCTGTATTCATTGAGCTTTGTCTCATCCCATAGTTGTTGTTTATTTTCAGGACCAGCTGATAGATCAGCAAGGTAAATTCCAAATTCTACGTCTTTACTTAGAAATTGCATTGCTACTTTTGGTATTATGTTGTATTTTGGAAGTTTCACTCTAGAGCTCTATGGATTGTTAAGGTCTATAATAATGATATAATTTAGAATATTTATAATATGTGTGTGGGTTGGTATTATTTTATTTTAGTCTAAGCAATTGAGCAGTATATGAATGAGTTGTAATTAAAATACTGGAAAATGGAGTTCAAAAGCAATAAGCATAAAAATGGATTTAAAATGGTAAATGTTTATCTTATAGATGATTGATATGGTAATTGGTGAATAAAGGTAGCATGGTTTTCTTCGACAATTAATAACTTAAAAGAGGGTTCTATGAGTTTAGGTGACCTTATGTCTCCCTATGCCCTAGGACAGTCATGGCTCAAAGATGGGTCGTGACAACATGGTTAGCAAAAAGGGAATATAAGTGGATCCAGCAAAGTCAAAAGCTATTTTCGAAATGCCAGCACCCAAGACAGAAAAAGAAATTAGAGGCTTCCTTGGATGACTGTAATACATTAGTCGATTCATAGCTCAGCTAGTCGATGTCTATGGTCTAATCTTCAAGTTGTTAAAAAAGGGAACCTCTAAGCAATGGAATGATGATTGCCAGAAAACTTTTGAGAAAATCAAAGAGTACTTGCTAAGTCTTCCTGTATTACAACTATCAAGACTTGGAAAGCCTCTACTACTGTACCTTTCCGTCACAGAAGAAGCATAGGGCAATGCTCACCCAAAATGCTGCTGAATCACATAAAGAATTTATTACTTAAGTAAGCGCATGCTCGCTTATGAACTTAAGTACAATCAAATCGAGAAGTTATGCATTGCTTTAATGTAGGTATGTCATAAGCTTCAGCATTATTTGAGTTCACATACTACCCATGTCTTGGTTGACAAGAGTCCCTTAAAGTTTTGCATGGAGAGACTAGTTCTCGATAGTAAGATGGCAAGATGGATGGCGATTCTCATAGCTTTTGATTTGAAGTATGTCCATAGGAAAGCTACAAAAGGGAGTGTGATAACAAATCAATTAGCTGAGCCTCAATAGATAGTAATTGGTCAGAGCCAGAATTTCTTAATGAAGAGATCATGCAAATTGAGCCTGAAGTCTGGAAATTATTCTTTGATGGTGCAGCTAACAGCAAAGGGTATGGTACTAGAATTGTTATAGTCACCCCTGAGGGAAAAAATTTGCCTATGGCTATTAAGCTAGCTTTTGAAGTGACAAATAATGAGGCAGAGTATAAAGCCTGTATAGCTAGCTTAGAGGTTGCTATGAATTTAAAGATTAATTACCTGGAGGTCTATAGAGATTCAAATCTAATTGTGTCCTAAGCACTTGGGAAATGGAAGATAAGAGAAGAACATTTGGTTCCTTACCATAAGCGTTTGGATGATCTCACTGAAAACTTTCATCAATTATCTTTCCACTATTTGCCTTATGCCAAGAATAAATTAGCAGATGCTCTAGCAACATTTGCATTAATGCTAGATATGATAGGTGGGGAAATAATCAGACCTATGGTGATTGAGGTGAAGCGAAAAACCTAGGTATCATACTTTGTGAATGAATATTAAACTGGCATATCAAAAACCTTGGTTTTGGGACATCTTCAACTACCTCAAGAATGGAAAGTATCCAGAAGGAGCCTCTAAATCATAATGAAGAACTCTAAGATAGTTAGCCAGCAATTTCATACCAAATGGAGATGTTTTGTATGAAAGGGCTTGGGATAACATACATTTGTGATGCATGACTGAAGAAGAAGCACAATAGATTATGGAATGGGTCCATAGAGGGGAAGAAGGGCCACACATGAATGGGATTGCATTAGCTTAAAAAATTGCAAATTTGGGATATTTTTGGCTCACTATGAATGAAGATTGTGCAAAAATGTCATAAATGCCAGATTTATGCCTAGCTGCAGAAGCAACATCCTATGCCCTTGCAGCCCATAACTACTCCTTGGCCTTTTGCAACTTGAGGCATTGATGTCATAGGAAGAATAAATCCCAAATCATATGATGGTCATGAATATATTCTTATAGCAGTTGATTACTTCACAAAGTGGGTAGAAGCATCACCTTACCAAATATTGGATTCAAAAAGAGTGGCTCATTTCATCTAAACTAACATCCTTTGTAGATTTGGAGTATCCTTTGACATTATCACAGATAATGAGTCTCATTTTCGGAAGGAAGTAGTTCATTTCTTAAAAAAAGAAAAGATCCAGCATCACATATCATCTCCTTATCGACCACAAACTAATGGGGCGGCTGAAGCAGCAAATAAAACCATCAAATCCCTCTTGTAAAAAATGACTAATAATCATAAGCATTGGGATCAATAATTACCATTCGCTCTTTGGGGATATATAACTTCCATTCGTACACCAACTAGGGCAACTCCTTACTCGTTAGTATATGGAATGGAAGTTGTGCTGCCAATTGAGGTGGAAATCAAATCAGCTTGGATCATGAGAGAAAGTCAGTTGAGATAGAATGGATTAAAAGTTATCATGATCAGTTGAATGCTTCGCAGAAAAGAGAATGGATGCATTGCATCAACTACAGGGTTATCAATAAAAGTTGTCTCGGCATTTCAATAAGAAAGTGAGGGATAGGGGATTACAAGAAGGAAACTTGGTCTTGAAGGAAGTTTGAGCCCTAGTGCATGACCCTAAAGGCAAATTCAGACCAAACTGGACTAGACCTTATGTGCTTAAATGCATCCTGTCATGTAGAGGTGCCATTCTCATGGATTTGGACAGAATTGAATTCTCCAACCCTTGCAACTTGGATCAATTAAAGCGATACTTCATATAATGATGCATTGTAACTAGAACTATATGGACCTGATTCTCCAAAATGATAGACAAAAGCATGTAATAGAAATAAGTTATGTAAGGAGATACGCAGGTAGCCCTCATTAGGTGCAGTCTAAATCATTAATAAAATTTCTTTTGTGCCAAATTTTGTTGTTTCAATGCAAAAAATAAATAAATAAATAATAAAATAATAAAATAATAATAATAAAATAGAATGAAAAATGATGATGTTTTATTCAAAATTAGATTCTTGCTCACTAAAACAAGAAAAATCAAAAAAGAAAATCCGCCTAAAGTCCTAAGTAATAGATCTCCTATTTGTCAATGATCCCCCTACATAAGTGTCATCTTCTATCTCCTTAAGTAAAGTCAGCCTCCTTATCTTCTCTGTTGGCCAAGATGTAGTAATCTACCATAAAGTGTAAGCATCTGTCTTATCAAAGTAATGAGATAGAAGAACAATATGAAAACCATGGGCCCATCCATTAGTAATAGCCCTAGCCATAGTAGGAGTGATAAACGTATATTCAAAGATAGCTTCGTCTGGGAGCACTCTTTATGCATGACCCATCTAGCACATCACCCTTATTCTTTGGTAGAATGTCACCGTGTTCAAACCCAGCAAATAAACCATCTTATGGCCATAACTCATAGTCATAAACTTTTTGATCTTATACCAAGGACAAAGCCACAGTAATTCCTGGGGGTCGAGCTCAAATAGCCACTCAGTCCAATCCTTTCTAGAACTGAATTTCCTCAATATTGTGCAAGACTGGTACCATGAACCAAGTAATCCTTTTTAGTAGGAGGAGCAACCACTTTCAGATGATCCCTTAGCCAAATATATGCAAAAACATAGCTGAATAAGAAAGGAAAGAGAAAAAAGAAAGGAAAAGGAGGAAGAAAAACATACCTATAGAATGATTAGACTTACAAACCAAGGCCCATCACTTTTGTAAGCTTGATCCAAAATAAGGATTGTCTCTGCTAAGATAATCCCAGCAATAGAGTGACCTTCAGCCATTTGAAAAATCAGTTTAGTTATCCTAATGTCCCCCTAACTAGTTGAACTTATAAAGAGATACCTGGCAGTCTGACAAAAAGCTAAAGCATTCATCCAACGATCTTGCCATTCCTTGTCTTCAAAGTCTTAAGGATCATAGAACTCGGTAATTACAGTAGTTAGGTCCACCCAATCATTCACAACCATAAGGCTAGCAATTGCAGTGTCCAATCCCAAGAGCCTTAGAAATGAATTGAAGTACCCTTCTTTCAGTGTGGGGGCAGCCAAGTCAGCTTTTGGATTAGATCCTAGTAACACACTGTATTCTTCAAAAGTAGGGCACATCTCATCCATGCCAGCCTCAAATCTAAAAACAAATGCCTTAGGATCCCAGAATTTCAGACAAGTTCTCAAAAAGTCGCAATCTAACCGAACCCCTCCTAAGGTTGGCATGACACTAATCCCAAAAGTCCCTAAATTAATGTGCTCCACTTGTTCAAGGTTTTTGGCCTATAAATACATTGAATGACTAAAGTAGGGCTCCATGAGGGAAAAGGAAAGGAAAACTAAAGAGAAAAATGAGAGAAAAATAAAGAAAGAAAGCAAGGGAAGTGTGTTGAAAGCTAAAAATTTAGTTGTGAAGATTTCTAAGCCATGAGAGGGGTATATATAGGAGAAAATTAAAGATTTTCATAGGAGCTACCGCAGAAGGGTGTGCAATTCCTCAATTGTCTCTGCGGCACTACTGTATACTTCCCTGCCGTGCCGTAAAGTGCTATACGGCAGCTGCAAAAGGCTGTGCGGCACCGCACAGGATGGCTAGCTACTGCACCCCTACCGCACATTGTTGCAAGTTACCATGATCCTTCCTTTTTGCAAATCATGCAGTATTTGAGAAAATTTTGATTGAAAAAAAATGGGAGAGAGCAAAAGAGAAAGATGGTGGAGCCTTACCATGCATTCATTCATAGAAAAGGTGCATTCATAACATACATAAGTCAAATCCTTGCATAATTAAGTCATAACATCTATGCATCATACAAATAAAATAAAACATGAGTCAAGTTTTGCGTTAACATACATACATGCATACATAATCATACATAGAGTCAGCATAACATTTGCATGACAAGAGTTAAGCTAATGCCAGCCTCGCCAATGCCTCCTCCTCTAATATGCATAATCTCCCTCATCATGACCACTCAAGAGTCACAGACAATGCTGTCCTCAAGCGATGAACCATCTTATAGTTATGGCGAGCCCAATCCTCAGGTATATGCATAAGGAAAAGATAAGTAAGAAATTGCATTAAGTCATAAAGAGTAAGCTCAAAAAGGGGGTAGAAGCACATACCTCGCCTACATGATCTAGAAATGGGATAAAATCAATAAGGAGGTCATGAGGGATCTCATACAGAGCCAAGCCATGATAAGGAGAAACATAATTCAAGTTATCTCTTACCTATAAGTAGGCGAAAAAAGTCGCCTGCTCACTTAGTCCAGCCCTATCATAAAGGGCATCTGTAGCAGACCTCAGACCACCACTCCTCCTAACAATAGAATTATCAACTGATCCTATGGCAGAAGATCTATAACTATAATGGGCCAGTCTTGGAAGAAATGGGACGCAAGTTACTAGGCAATGCATGCAAAAGCTCATATAGTCACTCTCAAGGTCTAAGAAAGGCTCAACTGGAAGGCCTACTACTAATGAATCCTGACCAGAGATGTATGATCCATATCGCATCTCAGTAGGAGGTTAGCTAGGACAAGCCTCTCCCCTATAATCTAGCCACAAACTCTCTCACTAAGGTAAAACATGGAATCAATGTGGAAAAGCTAAAAGGAGGTGGCAAGAAGACAAAGCCACACCAGATTCATGGTATGGAGTGATGAGTCAAAGTCTGTCAACAAAAGGTAAACACCAAACCTATGAAGAAAAGAACAATAGGAGAAAAATAGAATATCAGAATGATTAATGAAGATGATGTGTCAAACATGTGTGCATACTTGTAATGATACTAAAAGGGAGAATAAATCTCAAAAATGGTGAAAATCGTATATCTTGTGATGATGGCGATTCTGTGTCGACCAAAGATAGCCACTCAGGATATGATTTACTATATGATCCCTCAAAGCAAGAGCAAGAAAAGGAAAGTGCTTGTAGGCTTAATACTACATAAAGGAAAATAATTAGAAGACACAGGGATGATAGGTACAAGACAGAAATATAAAAGAAGAGCAGACCTCCCAAATGATATAGGTCCCTCCTAAAGCAGCAAACACACCTCGAGACAGGTCAGACATCTCTCAGTACATCACGTACAAAGCTGCACCTCCCTAGTCAAACTCTCTAATAATGGATAAATCCTTCAATGAGCGCAGAATTTTTAGATCAATGGTATCTATCTATGTGTGGCAGAATGAGCAACCTAACATCATCAAAATTAGTAAGCGGGCAGCCTTCTCATCCAAAAAGACTCCCACATCATAAGTACAAATGTCAATCTGCCCTTAGAGCTAAAAACGAGGGAGATGCGGATCACCTCGTGGAGGGTCCATGCCCAACAAGTCAACTATAGTCTCTAACGATATAGAGGACCAAGCAGGATAAAGCTTTAAGGCTCAAGGTCGAAATGGCAGACCAACTAACATCATCAAGTCCAAAGGGGTCACAGTCATCTCCCTGCATGGAAAGTGAAAAGTGTCTATGGTATCCCACCACCTCTCTGCCGATGCTCGTAGCAAAGGAATATTATCCTCTCGGGTATAATTTAGGGACAAAAATCCCAGCAATCCAAATGGCTCAAACAACTCTTGTACTCGGAGATAAGTCTTCAAGTAAGTAGAGATAGTAGATAGATTTGATTTACCACCTCTCAATATAATGGTTGTAGTATTTGTGTAAAAAATAGAAAAAACTTTTACTTTACATTCATAATTTTCTATGAACTAACATTGGAACATGAAAGAAAGGCAAAACAGTAAATACCTCCATGATGCCGGTACTAGACACATGGTGCTCTAGTTCTTGTAGTAAGTCTGCTGGGTTAGGATCATGCCTTGGTACTTGGTAGCTCCTAGTATGGTGACTGCTAGAGGGGGAAGCCATTTTAGAGAGAAGTCAGAGAGAATGATTTCTAGAAAGAGAACCAAAATTTGACGAATGAGAGAAGTTGCAAAAAGTGAAAGGTGGCACACCTTTATATAGTACCTTTTGTATAGTAATTTCCATACGGGAATGCAATAGTGAAACCGTCTCAAGTTAAAATTCAAAACAACAAGTTTCTATATGATCATAATTGTCTCCTCCAAGCATCTGACCATTGTTACTCAAGATTCAGCATACAAAAGACTTTTGTAATTACATATAGATATTCTGCTCCTATCAAACAGGGCTAATAATTTTGCCAATCCTACTAGATAGGATAATTGTGCCTACCAAACAGGACCAGTGATTTGTTATTCTTACCAGACATGAATATTACTCTTAGATCCTATGAGACAGGATCATCATTATCACTCCTACTAGACAAGACCAATGCTTTGCTATTCCTATCAGACAGGAATATTACTCCTAGATCCTACTAGATAGGACTATTATTATCATTCCTACCAGACAGGACTAATGCTTTGTTATTCCTACCATATAGGAATATTACTCTTAGATCCTACCAGACAGGATCATCATTATCACTCCTAACAAACAAGACCAATACTTTGTCATCCTACTAAATAAGAATATTGCTTCTAAATCCTACCAGACAGGAACATTACTTTTAAGATCCTACCAGATAGGGTCATCATCTTTAACATCATCACAACCTACCAAACATGATTATCTTCATTTCCATCAGATAAGAACACAACTTCTAGTTTCTACTAGAAGGAACTGCCTTTTCTTCCTAACTCTCCCAAATATAGCAGGGGTATCCTCTTTATTCTAAAGTTCACACTCATCAGAATTGCCTACCAGACAGAGCAATTCTAATGAGGGAGGCAACTATGAACCTTTAATTTTGTATCTCCAAGAATTACATACCATTCCATTAGGAAAAGAATCAATCAAGACTCCTAAATCATCATTAAATCATTTAAGACTCAGTAAGGAGCACAACGCAATTAGATTCATGGAAAACGGATGAGAAATGAGCGAAAACGGGCAAAAACATGTAGAATGGGCAAAGCAACGTTAGTTGCCACATAGATCTGCAGCACTACCGCAGAGACAACTGTAGTGCTGTAGAGGCTTATGTGGCAACTGTGGCATTTTTTTGCTCCTACATTGGAAATTTTAGCCTCTAGCTTCATTCTTCCCCTTATATATATAAATGGTCTCTCTACTATTTAAGACACATAAACTTAGAGGCTTAAAAAGCACTAACTTCAAGTAAATTGCTTTGCTTTTGCTCCTTACTTTGCAAAGCAAGTTGGGTGGTTTCTCCTTGATTCCTACTTGCCTATTTTAAGGCTTTCCGCCCACCTATTTAAGGTAATCTCTTTGCCCAAGGCTCATGTTGTGGGGTTTCTCTTTAATTCCTACCCGACTAGTTCAAGGCTTTCCGCCTACTTGTTCAAGGCAAGTTCATTGCCCAAGGTTTGTGTCCGTTGTCTGGAGAAGGTGAAGCTACATTCTAGTGGTCCAATGCTCATGTCTCTTGCATGGAGAAGGTGGAATTGTGATTTGGTCGTCTACTCTATTTGCCCTACGTCCCCAAGCTGCAAAAGCATAAGGTAATCTTCTTTTCATTTCTATTTGGTTATTGTCTCTTTTAGCTAGTTAATTAAATAGATTCATCTAGGTTACTAATTAATCAATTTAATAATCAATTAAGTTAATTAATTAACTCAATCCTCTTTTAATCAATCAATCAAAACATGATAAAGTGGCTAGGCTAAACTAACCCCTTCGCAAGAAGGGAGAACTACATGGGTTTTGATTTCTATTCAAAGGGATACGTAGGCATGCTTGGTTCAGGAATCAAATCTAATTAACATTAATCAACTATCCCCCTATCACCTTCTTCACTTACTTTTGTGTTTGTTTCTTTGCTTTATTATTAGGATTAGTTTGGGGAATGCATGACTTCCCTAAAACCCATAAGGGCCAGAGAAGGTATCCCATATGTTTGAGATTTTATTTGTAATGTTAACTTTCTTTTAGAATATTACTTGTATTATTTATTGGAATCAATGGTCATACATATTATAAATTGTCCGTGCATTTTAAATTATTCATGAAATATATTTTAAGTTACTTTTATGTTACTTAGCCAAACATGTTTTGTTAAACTGAAAACCTAGTTCCCCAAATCCTCTTTGGTTTCAAGGCTAGTGATCTTTTTTCCTTTGGGTAATGATGGGAGTCAAATAGATTTTTTCCTTATATTTTCTCAAATAAAAATAAATTAAGGTGGTGACTCTAAAACAATTTTCAAAATAACCTCGAGGGCTTTCTCGTGAGTTCTTTCCCAAATGAGCATTTCGATTCCTTTTAGCATATTGGACCGGTGCTCGGGTAAGGCCTCACAGTCACCAAAATGTAAAGTTCCAAAAATAAAAATCCCATAACAATAACTCCTGAAGCATTTAGAGACTCATCACATTATAGTATGGAAATAAACTTAGACAAGGAAATCCCCCAAGCGGAATAGGTTGCTTGAGCTATCACCTTGCCTCCTCATAATGCTCACTTAGAACAACACAAGGAAAAGGGGTGAGATAGATGATCTCAATAAGTAAATAATAGGACTTATACAATAAAACATATCCCTTAGAAAGGGCTCATGGCTCATAACTCATAGTTCATGATTCAAAATTCATAGTTCATGGTTATAATGCAATAACACAAAGGATCTTTATTATCATTGGATATTCGAAATGGTTTTGGACTAATTGTCCTTTGGCAACCCAAGCTTAACAAAGAAATTATATAGTTATAATAGAGAATAGAAAAGAACTTGGGTTTCAAGAATCTCAAAGGGTCACATGACATGATAGCTTATACTTGTAACATGAACATAATGTTTACTGAACATAATGTTTACTCAATTTGTAGTTCCTTTGCTCCTAATTGCTTTAGCCCTTGAACTTCTAACAATCCTTAAGCTCTAACATAATTTACAATTCAATGCTCAACATTTGCTTAACATTATGCTATCCTATCCCATAACTACCCCAAGCACATATAACATTCACATACACTTGGAGTTGCACTTAGAAGTGCACTCATCACTTGCACATAGCATGTTGACTTTCAAAGTCTTGCAGACTTAGCCTTTATAAGCCTACATGAAAACACATTATAACTTATACCAAGACTTTTCTAAAGCCAAACACAATATATCATGATCTTAATAGCAATTCCATTTAACATTCAACTTTGTACATTTAACACTTTACATATATAAATATCAATTCAATAAGTAACCTTGAGAGATCATGTTTATCTCTTTTGAAAAAATCATACTATCCATCTCATAGTCAATTTAAGATCATCAATTCACTATTAACTCATCATAAAACTTATTTCCCATATCACTTAAACATATACACATATTAATCACAACATAGTAATAGGGTTAGGAAACTCTAAGTATACCTAATTATCTCTAGACTTGTCTAGAGTTAATCCTTCAACCAATATGCAATTAAATCATTTATTATTGATACATACATGTCAGTAATCATTAAAACATATCACATAAAAATTATATACATTGGGATTAAAATCCCTATGTTGGCCGAATATACCAATACTTATGGAAAACATGAACAATCTCACGTTTCGCACTTTCCGTTGATTATAGTATATGCAAACACATGATTTAAACCAATATTTTTCATGTAAACATGTCAAAAATCATTTTAGAATACTCCAATGTACAAATTGGCACCCATATAGATACATATGTATGAAAATCTTCCAACTTTAGGTTTTAGGGTGAAAACCATGAATTTTCTTATTTTTTGTTCTTTTCTTATCATTACAGTAATATCTAGAAATATGATTTAAATCAATATTTTTTATCTAAACACAACAAAAATCAATTTAGAACACAATAATATATAAATTGGCAGCCCCCTTGTGTTTATGCATGAAATTTCAAATTTTGAGTTTTAGGGTTCACCTTTGGAGGATTCGCTTAGAGAGATTTATGTGTTTCAATGGAAAATTTGATTTTTCTTTCAAAAATTCACCTAAGCTGAATTTAATCAATAGAAAATCAGTAAATATACAACCCAAAATAGTTTTTTTCATGATTAGTTTCATAAAAATTAAATAGTAAATTAGAAGAAGAAAAAAAACTTATAAAAACGATTGAGAAATTGCAAGGTTTGCAAGCACCTTGTGAATTTCAGTTAAGAGAATATTTTTGTGAGAATTTTCTGCTGGAAATATGAAAGAAAACATAATGGTGGCTACTACCACTAGGGCTGGCCATATTTTGCTATAAATATTTAGGGTTTTGGCAAAATTTCAAGTTTACCCTTAATGAGCTAGGTTAGGAGTGTTTTGGTGTAGTGGGCTTTTGGGAAATTGGGCCTTTTATTTAATTTATGGGCTGATTATATGTAACTAAAAATAAAATATTTTTCTTATTATTTTCATTAAAATATTATTTAAAAATACTTATAAAAATTATTTTATGCTTAAAAATCGCTTTATGCATGAAAATTCAATTTATGTGAAATAAATTATTTTATGCTTATACATTTCATATAAATCACTTACTTCACCATAATAATTCATTTATGCATATTAGAACTAATCTAACATGCCACATACTCATCAATCACATCACACATGAATTTTCATAAAAGCACACATTTTGCCACAATAGCTCTAAATTCAAGTTGCCATGAAAACTCCTAAGGTGGGTGTGGGTTGTTATAGTCTCACCATCTTACTAAAGAAAAGATGAAATGTAATTCCTTAACTTGCAGTCTTTGATGGTGGGAAGTATTTTTCCAAGAACTTATCTACCAATTGACCCCTTGTAGTAAAAGTGCAAGCTAGGAAAGACTTGAGCCACTTCTTTGGTTTGTCCCGGAGTGAGAAAGGGAACAACCTTAACCTAATCACATCATCTCAGACATTGTTTATCTTGAATGTATCACAAATTTCCAAAAAGTTCTCAAGATGAGTGTTAGGGTCTTCATCTAGGAAGCCATCAAAGTGGCAAGTCTACTGCACCATTTGTAACACATTTGGCTTGATTTCAAAATTGTTTGCAGTGACTGTTGAGCTCTGTATACTTGAATCGGCCCTATTGAGAGTGGGCCTTGCATACTCTTGCATGATCCTTGGTTGGTGTTCTGCCATCACTTTAACCTCTTCTTTTGAATTTGTGTCTTCTAGGTTTACTACCTCTTCTACCAAAATTAGTTCCCTTTCCTTCTTTCGCTTTTGTCTCAAAGTTCTCTCTAACTCTGGATCAAATTCAAGTAGATTAATGGAACTAGCTCTGGTCATAAACAGAAAAAGGTACCTAAAATGATAGCCAACAAGCAAGAACAATTATTAAAAACAAATTAAATAAAAGCTAAATCAATAATCTCTATTATATCGCTAATAGTGCCAATTAATCTTTGGCAACAGTATCAAAAACTTGATGCTTAAACTTTGCCGCAAGTGCACGAGTCGATCAAGTAATATAGTAATGAGAGAAAATTATCATTCCACTAAGGACTAATGACAAATACTAGCTCAAACTTTGACTATTGTTTAGCGGATCAATAGTTGGAGATAGTAATTAAAATAAAATGACTAATTTAGCTAAATAAAACTGAACTAGGGAAAATAATGAGAAATTTGCGAGGAAACTTAACTCAATCTCTTCTTTTCAGTTTGTAGTATATCGAAAGCACCCAAGGTCATATCTCTTAAGGAATTACAAATGGAAATCACTTGTTCCTTTTTGAAGTCAATTAAATGTAAAAAGGTTTGTTTAATTTGAAGTTGAAAAGAAATAAATAATTGCAAAATAGGAAATTAAAAGAAAATGTTGATTAAAATGCTATAGGTTTAAATGCAAAGAATGAAGGATGCGTAGGGTTTGTATTTAGTTTATCAATCCTATATGTTCATGAATATACCCAATTGATTATGCTAAAGTCTTAGTTTCTAATAATTCAAAGAATAAAAATCAATCTATTAGCAATCGCATTCATAGAAATTATTCTATCAAATCATATATCAAAAACTAAAACCTAATCTTAAAACTTCTATTTCTAATTTATTTTAAGATCCTAAAAGAATGAAATCTAGAATTGAACTTCAACTCTCATTCCTTTGTTCGAAACCCAGGTCAAACAATTGGTAGCTAAGCAATTGTTCATAATAATCAATCAATTCAATTAAGAAAATAAAGCTTAATTAAAAGGGATTTAATTCAATAGCATATCATGAACACTTCATAGAAACCCTAAACAAGACTAAAATTAGTTCATGGAAAACATAATAACAATCTCCTAATTATTAAAATCAAGAGAATCCATTGAATTAAAACTTTCAATTCAATAATCAAAAGATGAAAATAATAAGGAAATTAAGCTTACAAACCAATTCGAAGTTCTAACCCAATCTCTTGACATCTTCACAAAGAATTCCCAAAATAACTAAAGACAATCTAATCTAAGTATGAAACCTGAAAACTAGATGAGAAAATAGAAGAAGAAATGATGGCAAATTAGAAAAATTCCAATGAATGTCGTCTGGCCTCTTTCTCAAGATGGCTCCCCCCCAAAATAAAATGTTTCTCCTACTATTTATACTTTCCCAAAATAATCTAGGGTTAAAAATCCCTCAAAATCTCGGATAAAATTTAATAACTATGAGATATAGTGCAACGGGGCACCAGGAGTCTACTGCAGGTGCTGTGCACTAGTGGGCTGCAGATGGCTTCCTGCTGTGCGCGCTGGGAAGTTACTACATTGTGTTGGGCACTGGTGGGCTCCAGGCAGCACCTTGCTACATCACACTAGGGACTGGTGGCAGGCTACTATGTGGTATTGGGGTTTGCTGCATGGCACTGGGGACTGGTGTGCTTGCTGCTGTGTGGCGGCATTCCTCCAGCCATGCAATGTTCCACCGAATTTTTTCATTTAACCCAAATATCTTCTGATGCATTTCTGCAAATGCATAGATCACACAAGTAACATAATAATGAGTAGAGTTATTGTTCCACTAGAGACAAGGTTCAAGTACTAGCTCAAATGTTGACTGTTTCTAGTTAATCAAAAGTTCGAGTGATATTTAAACCAAAATAACTAAACTAAATTAGAACTTTAATTAAGATAATGTAAGTGAGTTGCAACAAAAAAATTGATGGTAGAAGCCACCTAAATATTTAAGTCCTTTGGACCACATATGTATTTTATGAATGGAACTCAATTAAATCAAATATCAAATTGAATTGGCATTCCACTAATTTAGATTGAAACCTCTCTTAAGCGATTCAATCCCTAATTACTAAGTATTATAAATCTCTTCTCAATTTATAATTAAATAGAAATAGCATTAAAATCAAGGAACCATGAGCCAAAGAATCTTGTAGGTCTACTCTAGTACCCCAATCAATTCTCAATCTTTATGAGTGATCAATTCTAACTAAGCTTTCTCAAGACAATTAGCAAGAAAACTAATCCCAATTATCAAGCATGCAATTGACAAAAGAAATAACAATTATAAATCATAGAGATAAATCAATCCAAATGAATGATTTAATTGATTAAAAAGCCATTCAATCCATACAAAGTAATCTAGGATTCATCAAATACCTAGGTGTGAAAAACTTAGTTCATAATGAAAAAGTGACAAGAATAAAAGATAAAAGAAAGAGAGATCAAACAATCCATAATGGATGAATGATAATCCAAACTTGAATCTTCAAACCTTGACTTGAAACCTGAAATTGAAACTTTGATCTTTGCCTTCAATTATCGCTGCAAAACTCTCTTCTTGGCCTTAGGAAAACTGCTATCTAAAATAAAATTCTAGATCCCTGAAATTCTGTCTAAAATTAATTTTTTATACTCTAAAATTTAGCCTGACATGGCCAGTGACACGCCCATGTTGTTGGGCTTGTCGACGCTCTAAACACGCAGCTCTCGCCTCTTCAAATATGGGAACAACATAAGCAGTGACACACCCATGTCGCTGGGTGTGTTAATTGGAAATTTGTCCAAAAATGCATAGTTTCTCAATTTTTATTTGCACTTCCGGCTCAATTGACCAAGGCATTGTAGAATGTAAAAAATTCCTAGAAATACTCTAAAAAAGAACTTAAACAAACAAATTAAACTTAATTTAATAATAAAATGCTCTAAAAACAAGGGGTAAAATATAGCCAATTATACAATTATCAAATTCCCCCACACTTGAGTTTTTGCTTGTCCTCAAGCAAATTAAATCACAATAATAGTTAGAAAATGGACAATCCCTCTAAAGCAAAAAGAAAACACAATGATTGATAATACTAAAATTAGTAAGGCTAGAAATTCTTAATCAAAAACCAATTTTCAAATGTAGCAGTCAAATTAAAGGATCCTCAAATCAAAGAACCTCAAACTCAAAGATAAAACTCACAATCTTGAAGTCTAAATTCTAGAGTTAAAAGATTGAGCATACAATTCTAAAGAAACAAAAGTAAGAAATGAAAGATTTTCTCTTATCCACTTGACTACTCTCTCGATTTTTTATTGACTTAACATTCAATTGCACCTTTATTGTAAATTTTTTTTTTTAATTTAAGGAGCCCGACTTGTTTGAATTGTCATACTAGCCTTTTGATGTGAAGGTAAATATTTGTGATGTCAACCCTTGGTTACTCAACTAGAATCATGAATCCAAATGGCTACTAGCACTACTGATAATTCCAACTCCTTTGGTTATAAGAGTCAAAATTAGCAGAATAGGGAAAATTTTTCAAAGCTCCTTATGCAATTTACTTTTTTTTATTTATTTCATTTTTTTTCTTTTTAAATCTAGAAAAATAGTCAGGGAACCTAAGATATTAAGTGTACCTTACTAATCTTAACTCAAGCTATAAAGGAATCAATATATGCTAAAAAACGTAACTAAGGTTTCAAATTCTAGGCATGCAAATTCTATCAATTTAATTCCCTAGCTACAACTATCACACTAAGTCAACCGAGCCAAACATCAACTAGAATTTGTCATATATAAAGAAAAATAATCATCAATTATGAGCTAAAGAGGGACCATTCCAATTCATACCATTATTATAATTTAGCTTGCTTGAAACAAAATAGGGCAAAAAGAATAAATAAATAAACAAATAAATAAATAAATATCCCTCCCCCACACTTAATTTACACATTGTCCTCAATGTGTTGAATGCAAAGAAAAGAAAAAGGAGAGAGAGAAAATTGCCCTATCATTGCCATGAATTAGAATATATGGATGCCGGATTGGTGGCCTTGCCATGTTAATTTTAGCTATAGACCAAGAGAGACTATACTAAACAAAATATGAAGATCAATAAAAGCAAAAATAAAAACAAAATAAAAGAAAAATAAAAATATGAGAGATAATATATAGAGTACAATAATCCAAAATGAAATAAAAATAAAGAAAAGTACAAAGAAAAGAAAAGGATAAAAAGTTAGGACTACTTGTCCATCTCATCATCGTCTCCATCTCCATCACCATCATCAGAGACATCAACATGGTATGGTGGAGGTGGCAGGTGCTACAGCTGAAACCCCTAAGATCTCCAAAACTCTAACATAGACTCCTTAAGCCATGTCTGCTATGCTCGCTCATAGTCAAGTGTTTCCTTAATAGAGGCCTAATGCCTCTCTATGGACTATCACATGTCATGCAGAGCAACCCACTTGTGCCACTGATCGATCTCCAAATTCCTTAACTTGCTCTTAATCCAATAAATCTGGCACTCAAACTCTATAGGTTTCCTATCGTCATCCTGAATAGTGCCGATGGTATCGCCCCAATCTCTAAAAGAAGGCATCTGAAAATATACCAGAATAGAGGGCCCATCCGAACTAGAGGAAACATCAATAGGTGGAGGCCGTGGTGCATTAGAAGTGGGTACCAGATCAGGAATATCGGTCAGCTGAGGCTGAGGCGCATCAGAAGTGGGAATCGAAGGAACTAGAGTAGAAGTAGCAGCAGGTGGTGCCTATGGCTTGACAATCTTTGTCAATTCTAGCCTCTTCAAAGTATCCATACTGAGTAGCTTAGGGTTCCCATCCACTAGCATAGGCTGGCACTCATCCAACACACCCAATGCTCAAGCAAGCTTAGTAATATACATCCCACCATACAAGCAACCAGCTAATCCCTTCTTTGATTGCTCATAGAAGAAGTATGTGAGAGCATGGGCAACATTACACCAAACCCCATCAACCATGCACTTCAAAAAGAAAAGATCCCATAATCTAACAACTGCTGTGCTGTGCTGTCCAGCAGCAATAATGTGTGCTAGTAGGTTATGCACCACCCGATGAGTAAAAGATGCAAAGTTCGATGCCTTGGACACTCTAGCCACATCCTGGCTTGCTCTAGGGGCAAATCACTCCCAAACTCTAGCAGGCTCAACATTATATTAAGGAAATTCTACCGCTGCCTACCTATATGCATCAGTCCCCACCTCCTCCTCAGTATATAATCCTAAATGCATTCCGAGCTTATTAATGCTTAAGTGAAATGGTTTGCCACCTAATCTAAACCTCATAGTCAGCTCAGATGAGGAAAGTTTTGTCTTTTCATACTGGAATGTACAGTAGAATTCCAGTGTCAATTCTCTATATGCTACCTAATTAATGGCAAAGAGCTGTTGCTAACCCGATTGTTGTATCAAACCTCGAACCTCATTAGCAAGACCTTTTTGGTTCAAAGCCTCCCAATTTAAAACTTGTGCTGGAAAACAATTCTTGTTTGCCAACAGTGCAAACCTCTTCCTATCCTCCACTTTTACAAACTTGAGGCATTTGTGATCCTTTATGAATGTGATGGTTAGGACAGCTGCAAGTTGGCTTGAACTACCTTCACCTTAGCCTTCTTGGTGGGCAAAGTCTTGCCCCATCCAGCAGATGGTCACTTATGCAAACTCGTGTTTTCGAAAGTAGTAGTAACAAATCTAAAAATTGTAAGCCTAAAACACAATATTATCCTTTGGAAATCAGTCGTTGAGGGTCCACAATCCCTCTAAAATGATTATGTGTGAGATTTTGAGTGTGAGGATGGAAGAAATTTGAGAGAAATCTATGTAGATTTGAGAGAAAATGAGAAAAGATTGAGTCTAAAATGGGTTGAGTTATCTTTAGATTCCATTGACACATGCACCGACATGCCCATATCACTAGGCATGTCACTTTTCTAGAATTTTCAGATAAATGGCATAGGCACTGACACACCCATGTCATTAGGCATGTTGAAACTACTGCCAGATTACCTAAATGACATGGCCATTAGGCGTGTCACAGCTTATGGACATCAAAAGTAATTACACGCTCAGTAACACGCCTATGTCACTGGGCATGTTAAAGCTACTGGAACTCAATTAAATGACACATCTAAGGACATGCCCATATCACTAGACATGTCACCTACCCCACAACACTTGGTCAAAATTTCAATCTCTTCTCGCCCATAAAGACCAACACCACCAAGCAAAGAAAACGATTAAAACTAAGAAAAAAAAAGACAAAATAATGAAAAATAAAATAAAAAATAATAACAAACTAAAAACACTTAAATTGGTGGGTTGCCTCCCACCAGCACTTGTTTAATTTCGTACTAGCTAGACATTAAAGTTATTCATCCTCATCCAAAGGAATAGAGGCTTCATCATGTTGCTTGCTTCCATAAAGTAAGATGAAAATTATATAAAGCTTTTGACCTTTACATAATTTGTTGGTTGCAAAACTCAAATGAAAGGCTCTTCCTTTACTTCTTGCAATTATCAACTTTTCCATTTTAGGTTTATTTTTAAACACTTCCACCTATAGATTTGACACAGGAATCTCAACATTGGAATTTAATAAAATTTGCACATGATTCCATCCTCTTCTTGTAATATCAGATGCTCCACCCAAATTCGCTCACCTTCCACTTTAAAACCTCCATAAAACTGATCTCTCCCCCCAAAGAAAATCTTGAAGACATAAATCCTTGTATTTGAATCTTTAACAACTAAATAATGAAGGAGGGGAGGTAATGGAGTAAGGTTATTTATGGGTTGGTTTTCAAAATATGGAATTTGCGATTCATAAGGAGTGAATATTAGGATCAAGAGTAAATTATTTTCATGGGATACCACTGATTGCTTAGGCTCATCCATTTCTCCATCTTTTACTAATTGCTCACCTAAACAATTTGCTACACCAAATTCTTCATCCAAATATTCCTCACCATTCTTATCTTTTGATTGTTCTTCATCCCACCAATGTGGCATAATCGCTTGAGATTGGTCAAAATAATTTAAGTCAAGGTAATGCTCAGGGTAAGGACAGAAGTCAAGCTCACGATTGAGGTTTTCCCATTCAACTTCTAAGACATCATGTCTTTATCAAAATCCTTAACCACATTCTTTGTAGAATTGATGAACCTTTCTAATGTAAGTTCAAGGAATGACTTCTCTTCCCATGACTGACTATGCTCTTGTTGTGCATCATGTGAACTCTTAATTCTGTGCCTCTCAGAATTATAGACCATTCAGTTAGGAAAGGAAACAATCAAGACACTTAAATATCATCAAATCATCTAGGACTCAGTAACGGGTGCAACACAATTTGAATCATGGAAAACGAGCGAGAACGGACGAAAATGGGCAGAACGAGCAAATTAGAGCAAGTTGTCGAATAGCTCTGTGGCACTTGCGGTGCCGCAATGACCTCTGCGGCACTGTTGTAGAGACCTCTGTGGTGCTGCAGATGCTTGTGCGGCAACGATGGCGTGTTCCTACTCCCATATTGGAAATTTTAGCCTCTATGCTTCATTCTTCCCCCTATATATAGAGGTGGTCTCTCTACTCTTAAGACATAGACTTGGAGGCTTAAAAATCTCTAACTTCAAGTAAATTGCTTTGCTTTTACTCCTTGCTTTGCAAAGCACATTGGGTGATTTCTCCTTGATTCCTACTTGACTAGTTTAAGGCTTTTCGCCCGCCTGTTCGAGGCAGGTCTCTTGCCCAGGGCTCATGTCCGTCGTATGGAGAAGGTGAAGTTGCATTCTGGTGGTCCAAGGCTTGTGTCTCTTGCGTGGAGAAGGTGGAATTGCGATCTGATTGTCCACTTCATCCGCCCTACGTTCCCAAGCCATAAAAATGTAATGTAGTCTTCTTTTTCTTTCTATTTGGTTATTGTCTATTTTAGTTAGTTGATTAAATTGATTCATCTAGGTTGTTAGCTAATCAACTCGATAATCAATTAAATTGATTCATCTAGGTTGTTAGCTAATCAACTCAATAATCAATTAAATTAATTAATTAATTCAACCCTCTTTTAATTAATCAATCAAAACATGATAAAGTGGCTAGGCTAAACTAACCTCTTCACAAGAAGGGAGAACTATGTAGGTTCTGATTCCTATTCAAAGGGATACGTAGGCGTACTTAGTTCAGGCATCAAATTCAATTAAAATTAATCAACTATCCCCCTATCACCTTGTTCACTTACTTTTGTGTTTGTTCCTTTGCTTTATTATTAGGATTAGTTTGGGAAATGTGTGACTTTCCTAGAACCCATAAGGGCTAGAGGAGGTATCCCCTATGTTTAGGATTTTATTTGTAATGTTAATTTTATTTTGGATTATTACTTGTATTTATTATTGGAATCAATGATCATACATATTATAAATTGTCCATGCATCTTAAATTGTTCATGAAATATATTTTAAGTTACTTTTATATTACTTGGACAAACTTATTTTGTTAAACTAAAAACCTAGTCCTCGAATCCTCTTTGGTTTCGAGGCTAGTGATCTTTTTCCTTTGGGTAATGGTGGGAGTCAAATGGCTTTTTTCCTTATATTTTCCTAAATAAAAACAAATTAAGGTGGCAACTCTAAAATGATTTTCAAAATAAGCTCGAGGGCTTCCTCATGAGTTCTTTCCCAAATGAGCATTTTGATTTCCTTTAGTGGATTGGACCAGTGCTCGAGTGGGGCCTCACAGTTGGTGACTCTACTAGGGACAAATTTTCTTTTTGAAAGCAAAAAATAAGAGGACTCCTAATTAATTTTAAAAAATTTGGCCTTTTAATATAATTGTAACTTTGCATGCATCACTTGCATAGGCTCTTTGCCATTCAACCTAGTTCTAAGAAAACAACGGATAGTGAGTAACATTGAGTGGGTAACCCTCCTTGGGTCTATTCGCTGATAGTGAAATCATCAACCTCACGATGAATCCTTTATTCCTTTTAAAGGTGTAACGAGTATGCATGTACTGTTGGACCCACACGAGGCTCTTTGACTCACATGTGGTTAGGTATATCGCTATTCTAGTGTGATGGGTACCCTAAACCAAGCTACCTTGTCCCTTTCATATAATGAACTTAAAACTGGGACCTTAGGTTGTATGTACCATAAAGGAAGCCTTATTGTATTCATGAAATGACTTTTCATTCATGCACACATACATTCATGCATACATTCATCATCCAAGAACTTTGAAACAAGTGGAGACCTCACCAAGCCTATGGTTCACTAAAATACCCATCCCTAAAAATACCAATGCTAGCCCAAAGGTCTGTCATCCTCCTGTATTACCTTGATCTTATACTCATTTTATCTACCTTTTTCCTTATCACAAGGTACCTAAGATGGCCGAGGGAACAAGTGGATTGAAAGAAAGTGGTCTAAATGCAACTAACATAGAGGAAGAGGCCCAATTGAATTCATTCTTAACAAATCTTCTCTTAAAGCAAGAAAGGAATTTTCAAGCTGTTTTGGAGGCCCAACAAGCCCAGTTCAAAGAGGAGAGATAGTCCATTTTTGAGGAGGTTCAAGCTATGATGAGTTGAGCTGGCCTTAGGTCAAATACTACACCAATCCAAACCATTCCAAACATGACCCAAGCTACTGCAAATACTACCTTTTCCCCTAATGTCCCTATTGACTTGACCGATAAAGGAAGGGCTACAGTTAATGCACCTTGCATTTCAAATATCATTTCACCCTCTATCCCAATTCCAGATATTACCCCATCACCTATCACTTCCTAAATACTAAATGCCACTTACTCTGCCACTCCTACTCTGCCACTCCTTCTCCTTTGAATCTTTTTCATGGAGAGGAATTTTCTTCCCTTATGAATACTAAAGCCTTAATGGAAAATTTTAAAGTTATGGAAAAGACCCTCAAAAACATTAAGAAACATGATGATATGATTGATGCCAGTTCTTTAGCCCTCTTTCCTAATGCTAGAATTCCACCAAAGTTCAAAATGCCAATGCTGGATAGATGCAATGGGACAACATGCCCTAAGACACACTTGAAAATGTATGTGGGGGCAATGGCTCCTTTAGGGGTTGATAATGAGCTCTTTGCCTAATTGTTTTAATAATCTCTCACTGGAACTGCTATAAAATGGTTTTTAGACTTAGATATAAGTAAGAAAAGGACTTGGGATGATATCTGCAATACATTTGTTAAGCAGTATGAGTACAACATTAAAGTGGATATCAAAAGGAGAGATCTAGAGACTACCAAGTAGAACCCGAAGCAATCTTTCTCCTTGTTCCTTATGAGATAGAGAGAAAAGGTAGCCCAAATGGTGAATCGACCAACTGAGCAAGAGCAGGTTGATATAATTATAAAGAACCTTTCGTCAGTATACAAAAATCATCTCCTCACTCAATACCTCATGAGCTTTAAAGCCCTTATTACCACTGCCTCCAAAATAGAAGATTTGATCCAAAGTGGCCACATCAAAGATGAGACCACCCATAATAGATACAAGAAGAGTACTCCCTACCAAGCTAATGTCACTGCCTCAAATAATAAGAAGGAAAGGGAGATATCTACCATTTCTCATCATCAACCATTAAGATTAGAGAGAAGGTCCTTTACTGAATTGGGGGTTCCTCTGGTTATGGTATATAAGAAAGCCTTAAAAGCCAAGTTGATCAAGCCCTTGGAACCAAGAGCTCCTTTTGACCTACTTCCTGCAAATTATAATCCTAATGAATATTACGAGTATCACCAAAGGGTTGGCCACAAAATAGAAATGTGTCAGAATTTAAAGCATAAGATACAAGATCTTATAGATGGTGGGGACATCATACCTCCCAATCCAAGACCCAACATTTCCACCAATCCTCTCCCTAACCACTGAATTAACCTCATCACCACCACTAATCTCGATGTTGATCCAATCTCTTTGATTTGATCAGCTTCTAAATATTATTGTGTTGGATTTGAGTAATCTTGTGGAAGAGGTTGATGTTATAACTAGGAGTGGCAGGATTTACCAAGCACCTACCCAACAAGATGACTAGCCACCTATCCAACCTATCCCACCCCCTGCTGAGAAAATGAAAGGAAGTACTGAACTAATGAAGATGCTATCCTTAAGCAGTAGAAAAAGACCCAAGCTAACATATCTATTTGGAGCCTTATTCAATCATCTTACCCTCATCACCAAGCTCTTTGCAAGGCATTGAACCAATGCCAAGCTCTTATAGATATCACCCTTAAGACTTTAGTGGCTTCTCTCACCAATACTATAAAAGCTACCTTTATCTCTTTCAATGACAGGGGAGCTAAATTACAACCATGCCTTATACATAACAATCCTTACTTAAGGAAAAATAGTTCCTATGGTATTGATAGATAATGGGTCTGCTTTCAATGTCTGTCTATTAAAAGTAGCAAGTTGCTTAGGGTTAGAAGCTTCAGACTTCACACCTTCTGACCAGATTGTAAGGGTATATGACAACACAAAGAGGGAGGTCCTAGGTGTGGCTACCTTGGATGTCATCATTGGACCTATCACTTATCCTATCCCATTTCAAGTTATTGATGTACCAACATAATTTAATCTCCTCTTTTGACGACCCTAGATACATCAGGCCAAAGCTATCCCCTCTTCCCTCCATCAAAAGCTAAAATTCCCTTATAGATCTTCTATTGTCACTGTTAAAGGGGATATGTATGGGAAAAGTGAGGTCCTAAGTTCTGTGCCAATTTTGGAGATATAGCCTGAGCTGCCAACTCTACCATTATCAGGTTTTGCTTTTGAGATAGTACAATTCATGAAGAAAGATGGAGGTAAGGAGCTCAAGCTTGTACCTTTTGATTTCGATCCTTATGGAAATATTGTTATGGCTAATATGTTGAGAAAAATGAATTATTTTCCTAGATTAGGACTTGGCAAGAGATAGCAAGGAGTAAGTCAGTTCAAAGAGTACCCTATAGCTAACCCACCATTCGACCTTAGTTACAAACCTATAAAAGAAGATCTAACTGAGGCAAAGAAAAGGGCTGAAGAGAAAATGGCAGCCCTCAAGAAAGGTGAGTCGTATGATTGGCCCATGCATCCTTATTTCAAAACACTTAATGGATACTTTGTGAAAAAGGGTGAGAATATCCCATACTGTGGTTTTTGAGAACCTTGGGTCTGTCCCATTACTAAGCAGCTAATTCATAGTTTTGAACTCTTCTTTGATGTCAGGCTTTCCTTAAAAGACTATGAACTAGTTTTCATGTTGGAATAAGATTGGGAGGATAATATAGAGGCTGCTCTCTTTGAGCAAATTTGCATGAAAAAAGATGAAGAAGTGGCTGACTTAACCAAATTCATCCAAACAAATCAAACCCAACCTGACAACTAGTATTATGAGAAGAAAGGAGAGGATGGCAAGTATGAGTCAGAGTTTGAGCTAGGGTCCAAGTCCTAGTCCCAGTCTGAGTCCACATTTGAGTCAGAATCAGAGTCAGAGTCTTTTAATTCCAATTCCTCATTGGAGTTAGTAGTTGAATGTTTTGTTCTTTCTTTTAATTTTGATATAATAATGGACAATGACTCTTTTATTCATAATAAAAAGCTCAACTTTTCTTCTTATGATCCTGTGCTTCTTGTTTCCTTTCCTTTTCCTTGTCTTAAATCCAATTTGAATGAAATATTAAATGAAATAAAAAATAACAAAGAATCAATAAGTTTTGGCATGAATGCAAAACCAAAAACTACATTCATTGCATCATCATGTCATGACAAGGACGGCTTAAGTAAAATGATATAAGACTTCTTAGATTGCTTTGCTTGGGAACCCAAGGATATGACTGGGCTGGATCTAGCTATAGCTGTTCATAAAATTCCTACTTAAGAGTAGGTAAAGCCCATCAAACTGCGACAACTAAAGCCAGAGTTATCTTTAAAGATCAAGGAAGAAGTCACCAAGTAATTGGGTAATGGGTTCATTAAGTCAATCACGTATCCTTCTTGGTTAGCAAACATTGTCCTAGTACCGAAGAAAGATGGGAAAGTTAGGATGTGCTTGGATTATCAGGACTTAAATGAAGCTTGCCCCAAGGATGATTTTTCATTACCTTATATTGACTTGTTAGTTGACTGCATGGCTGGATATGAAGTAGTCTCCTTGACTAATTTATATGTAGGGTACAACCAAATCTAGGTTGATCCTTTTGATAAAGAAAAGACTCCTTTATGACTGAGTGGGGTACATACTACTACCGGGTTATGCCTTTTGGATTGAAGAATGCAAGGGCGACTTACCAAAGGATGGCTACTACAATCTTTCATGATATGATACATAAGGATGTTGAGGTATATGTCAATGACATGGTAATCAAGTCTGAAATAGTAGAGAATTACCTACATGCCTTAGGGCGATTTTTCTCTAGACTCCGCCAATATAATCTCAAGTTGAATCCCACCAAGTGCATATTTGGGGCATCATCCGAAGTGTTTTTGGGGTATATAATTAGTAAGAGAGGAATAGAGGTAGATCTAGCAAAGTCAAAAGCTATTTTAGAGATGCCAGCACCTGAGACAGAAAAAGAAATGAGAGGCTTCCTTGGACGACTACAATACATTAGCCAGTTCATAGCTTTGCTAGCAAACGTCTATGGTCCAATCTTTAAGTTGCTAAAAAAAGGAACCTCTAAGCAATGGAATGATGATTGCTATAAAGCTTTCAAGAAAATCAAAGAGTACTTGCTAATTCCTCCTATATTACAACCACTAAGACTTGGAAAGCCTTTACTACTATACCTCTCTGTCACAGAAGAAGCCATAGAGGTAATGCTTGCCCAAAATGCTGCTAAATTGCATAAAGAAAATTCCATTTATTACTTAAGTAAGCGCATGCTCGCTCATGAGCTCAAGTACAATCAAATTGAGAAGTTATGCCTTGCTTTGGTGTGGGTATGTCATAAGTTTCAGCATTATTTGAGTTCATATACTACCCATGTCATAGCTGATAAGAGTCCCTTAAAGTTTCTTATGGAGAGACCAATTCTTGATAGTAAGATGGCAAGATGGATGGCAGTTCTCACAGCTTTTGATTTGAAGTATGTCCAAAAGAAAGCTATAAAAGGGAGTGTGATAGCAGATCAATTAGTCACAACCCCAATAGATAGTAATTGGTCAGAGCCAGAATTTCCTAATGAAGAGATTATGCAAATTGAGCCTGAAGTCTGGAAATTGTTCCTCGATGGTGCAGCTAATAGCAAAGGGTGTGGTGCTGGAATTGTTGTAGTCACCCTTGAGGGAGAAAATCTACCTATGGCTGTCAAGCTAGCTTTTGAAGTGACAAATAATAAGGCAGAGTATGAAGCCTGCATAGCTGGTTTGGAGTTTGCTGTGAATATAAGGATTGATTACCTAGAGGTCTATAGAGATTCAAATATAATTATGTCTCAAGCACTTGGGAAATGGAAGATAAGAGAAGAGCATTTGGTTCCTTTCCATAAGCGCTTAGATGATCTCGTAAAAATTTTTCATGAATTATCTTTCCATTATTTACCTCGTGCCAAGAATCAATTTGCAGATGCTCTAGCAACACTTGCATCAATGCTAGACATGAGAGATGGGGAAATAATTAGACCTATGGTGATTGAAGTAAAGCAAGAACCAAGGTACTATACTTTATGCATGAATATTCAACTAGCTTATCAAAAACCTTGGTTTTGGGATATCATCAACTATCTCAAGAATGGGAAGTATCTAGAAGGGGCTTCTAAATCAGAGTGAATAACTCTAAGACAATTAGCCAGCAATTTCTTGCCAAACGGAGATGTTTTGTATAAAAGGGCATGGGATAACATACACTTGTGATGCATGACTGAAAAGGAAGCACAACAGATCATGGAATGGGTCCATAGAGGGGAAGAAGGACCACACATGAATGGGATCACATTGGCTCAAAAAATTACAAATCTGGGATATTTTTGGCTCACTATGAATGAAGATTGTGCAAAGTTTGTACAAAGATGTCATAAATGCCAGATTTATGCCAAACTATAAAAGCAACCTCCTATGCCCTTGCAGCCCATAACCACCCCTTGGCCTTTTGCAACTTAGGGCATTAATGTCATAGGAAGAATAAATCCCAAATCATCTGCTGGTTATGAATACATCCTTGTAGCGGTTGATTACTTCACAAAATGGGTAGAAGTGGCACCTTACCAGGTACTAGATTTAAAAAGAATGGCTCATTTCATCCAAACTAACATCCTTTGTAGGTTTGGAGTATCTTTTGAGATTATTACAGATAATAGGTCTCATATCCTGAAAGAAGTAGTTCATCTCTTAAAAAAAGAAAAGATCCAGCATCACAAATCATCTCCTTCCCAACCACAAACTAATGGGACGGTTGAAGCAACAAACAAAACCATCAAATCCCTTTTGCAAAAGATGACTGATAATCACAAGCACTAGCATCAACAATTACCATTTGCTCTATGAGGATATAAGACTTCCATCCATATGCGAATTGGGGCAACTCCTTACTCGTCAGTATATGGAATGGAAGCTATGCTATTGATTGAGGTGGAAATCAAATCAGCTAGGATCATGAGGGAAAGTTAGATTAATGAGATAGAATGGATTAAAAGTTATCATGATCAGTTGAACACTATTATAGAAAAGAGAATGGATGCGTTGTATCGATGACAAGGTTATCAATAAAAGTTGTCCTGAAATTTCAATAAGAAAGTGAGGGATAGGGAATTACAAGAAGGAAACTTGGTCTTAAAGGAAATCTGAGCCCTAGTGCACGACCCTACAGGCAAATTTAGACCAAAGTGGACTGGACCTTATGTGCTTAAACTCATCCTGTCATGTGGAGGTGCCATTCTCATAGATTTAGATGGAATTGAATTCTCCAACCCTTGCAACTTAGATCAATTAAAGCGATACTTCGTATAATGATGCATTGTAACTAGAACTACATGGACTTGATTCTCCAAAATAATAGAGAAAAGTATGTAATAGAAACAAATTATGTAAAGAGATACATAGGTAGCCCTCATTGGGTGCGGTCCAAATCATTAATAAATTTTCTTTTGTGCCAAATTTTATTATTTCAATGCAAAAAAATAATAATAAAAAAAAGAATGAAAAAAATGGAAAATGATGATGTTTTATTCAAAATTGGATTTCATATTAATCTAAGAGTCTCGCTCACTAAAATAAGAAAAAAAAAAATTAAAGTCCTAAATAATAGATCTCCTAACTGTCAGTAGTCCCCCTATAGAAGTGTCATCTTATATCTCCTTGAGTAAAGTCACCCTCTTTATCTTCTCTGATGGCCAAGATGTAGTAATCCACCATAAAGTGTAAGCCTCTATCTTATCAAAGCAACGAGATGGAAGAACAACATGAAAACCGTAGGCCCATCCATTGGTAACAGCCCTAGCCATAGTAGGAGTGATGAAAGTAGATTCAAAGATAGCTTTGTCTGGGGCACTCCATGCGTATGACCCATCTGACGCATCACCCTTGTTCCTTAGTAGAATGTCACAATATTCAAACACATCAAATAAACCTTCCTATAGCCATAACTCATAGTCATAAACTTCTTGATCTTATACCAAACACAAAGCCACAGCAATTTCTAGGGGTTAAGTTCAAATAGCCATTCAGTCCATTCCTTTTCAGAACTAAATTTCCTCACTATGGTGTGAGACTGGTACCATGAAGCAGAGTAGTCCATTTTAGTAGGATGAGCAACCACCTTCAGATGATCCCTTAGCCAAATTTGTGCAGAAACATAGCTAAGTAAGAAATGAAAAGGGGAAAGAGAAAGGAAAAAAAGGAAGAAAAGCATACCTGCATAATGATTGGGCTCACAGACCAAGGCCCATCACTTTTGTAAGTTTGATCCAAACTAAAGATTGTTTCTGCTAAGATAATCCCAGCTATAAAGTGACCTTTGGCCATCTGAAAAATTAGTTTGGTTATCCTAATGTTCCCCCAACTAGTTGAACCTATAAAGAGATACCCGGTAGTCAGATAAAAAGCTAAAGCATTCATCCAACAATCCTGCCATTCCTTGTCTTCAAAACTTCAGGGATTATAGAACTTAGTAATTACAGTAGTTAAGTCCACCCAATCATTCATGGCCATAGGGCTAGCAATTGCAGTGTCCAATTTGAAAAGCCTTAGAAATGAATTGAAGTACCCACTCTCAGCGTGGGGGCAGCCAAGTCAGCTTCAGGATTAGATCATAGTAACACACTAAATTCTTCAAAAGTAGGGAACATTTCATCTATGCTAGCCCCAAATCTAAAAACATGCACCTCAGGATCCCAAAATTTCAAACAAGCCCTTAGAAAGTCCCAATCCACTCAAACCCCCTTTAAGGTTGGCATGGCACTAATCCCAAAAGTCCCTAAGTTAATGCGCTCCACTTGCTCAAGGTTTTTGGTCCATAAATGCATTAAATGGCTAAAATAGAGCTCTATGAGTGAAAAGAAAAAGGGAAATTAGAGGAAAAAATGAGAGAAAAGTAAAGAGAAGAAAGCAGGAAAAGTGCTGTAAAAGTTGAATTGCAGTTGTGAGGATTTCTAAGCCATAAGGGGCGTATATATAGGGGAAAATTGAAGATTTTCCCTAGGATTTCCACAGAAGAGTATGTGTTTCCTTAAGAGTCATTATGGCATTGTCACAAACATTATTGTGGTACCGTAAGCTGCTCTGCGGCAGCCACAAAAGGCTATGTGGCATTGTATAGGACAGTTGGCTATCGCACCCCTGCCATACATTGCCGCAAGCTACTACGACCCTTCCTTTTTATAGATCATGTAGCATTTGAGAGGAATTTGATGAAAAAAAGGGGGAAAGAGCAAAAGAGAAAGATGTTGGAGCCTATCACACATTCATTCATAGAACATGTACATTTATAACATACATAAGTCAAATTCTTACATAATCGATTCATAACATCCATGTATCATACTAATAAAATAGAACATGAGCCAAGTTTCATGTCAATATGCATACATAATCATACATAGAGTTAGGATAATGATTGCATAACAAGAGGAAAGATAGTGCCGGCCTCGCCTATGTCTCCTCCTCTGATCTGCATCATCTCCCTCATCACAACCACTCAAAGTAATAGTCATAGACAATGCTATCCTCAAGCGATGAACCATCTCATAGTTATGGCAAGCTTAATCCTCAGGGATCTGCATAAGGAAAAGAAGAGTAAGAAACTGCATTAAGTGACAACAAGTAAACTCAAAAATGGGGCAAAAGCACATACCTCGCCTACATGATCTGGAAATGGGATAAAATCAATGGGGAGGTCACAAGGGATCCCATATCGAGCCAAGCCATGATTAGGAGAAATATAATTCAAGTCCTCTCTTACCCATAAGTAGGCAGGAAAACTCGACTACTCACTCAATCTAGCCCTATCAGAAGGGGCATATGTAGCATACCTTAGACCACCACTCCTCCTAGCAGCAGAAGTATGAATTGATCCTATAGCAAAAGATCTATAACTAGAATAGGCCCATCCTAGAAGAAATGGGATGCAAGGTAGTAGGCAATACAGGCAGAAACTCCTATAGTCACCCTTAAGATCCAAGAAAGGCTTAACTGGAAGGCCTATTACTAATGAATCCTGATCAGGGATGCACGATCCATATCGCATCTCAGTAGGGGGATTAGCAAGGACAATCCTCTCTCCTATAATTTGGCCACAAAGTCTCTCACTAAGGTAAAACATGGAATTAGTGCAAAAACATAAAAGGAGGTGGCGAGAAGACAAAGCCACACCAGACTCATGGTATGAAGTGATGAGTTGAAGTCTGACAACAAAAGGTAACCACCGGACTTGTAAAAAAGAATAATAGAGAAAAATGGAACATCAGAATGAGTAATGAAGATGATGTGCCAAGCATGTGTACATACCTGTGATGATACTAAATGAGAGAAGAAATCTCAAATATGGCAAAAATCGTATCTCTCTTGATGAGGGCAATTCTGTGTCCACCAAAGATAGCTACTTAGGATGTGATTTACTGTACGATCCCTCAAAGCATGAGCAAGAAAAGGAAAGTGCTTGTATGCCCAATGCTATGCAAAGGAAAATAATCATAAGACACAGGGATAGTGGGAATAGGATAGAAGTAGAAAGATAGAAGTATATGTAACAACCCACACCCACCCTAGGAATTTTCATAATAAATTGCTTGAATTAGAACCTACAAGGTTAAGTGTGTGCTTGTGTGAAAATTTATGATCTAAGTGATTGATGAGTATGTGGCATATTAAATTAATTTTAATATGCATAATATGTGTTGCCATTGTGAAATAAATGATTTACATGAAGTGCATTTGCATAAAAGAAATTATTTTAAATAAAATGAATTTCCATGCATAAGATAATTTTTAAGCATAAAATAATTTTATGGGTATTTTTAAAATATTTTTAAATAAATATTTTTAAGGGAAATGTTCCAGAATTAATAAGAAAAATATTTATTTTATTTTAAATCCATTCAGCCGAAATTTTTAAAGAAAAAGCCCAAATACCCAAAAAGCCCACTACACAAAAATGCTCCTAACCTATTTCATTAAGGGTAATAGTGGAAATTTCACTCCAACCCTAATATATATTCTAATTTTTTGCCAAACAAGGGTTTCCAGCAGCCATTCTCTTATTCTTTCTATATTTTGGCAGAAAAACTTCTCAAAATATTTCTCTCTACCGAAATATTGAAAACACCTTTCCATTTCGCGATTTCGTGACCGTAATCGTAAGTTTTTATTCTCTTTCTATTTCTAAACTGATTTCTATAAAATAAATTATGGAAAAATTATTTTGAACTATTTTATTCCTGATTTCTACATATTCAATTCTGTTTAAGTGAATTTTTGGGAGAGAAAATTTAATTTCTACCAAAAATACGATTCTTTCCGCAAGATTTCTCCAAAGGTGAATTCTATAACTTAAAATCACAATTTTGTTGCATAAACATCATAAGGGGGGCAATTTGTACTTGTTTGTATTCTAAACTGATTTTTGATTTGTTTTGATGAAAAATATTAGATTAAATAATATTTCTGCATATTTCTGTGATGACCAAAAAGTTTCGAAAAACAAAAGAATTCAAGGTTTTCGTGTTAGAACTTGGAAATTGAAAAATTTTATTCTTTCATGAATATATGGCTGCTGATTTGTATGAATTGGTGTTCTAATATGATATTTGTTTTGTTTAGATAAAAAATAATGACTTGAATCATGTGTCTGTTTATCACTGAAATAAACGAAATGCGCGGAAAGCGCGAAAACTTATGATTTTTCACCTAAGTCTTTGAACTTGGAATTTTTTTGTATAAACCCTACCTATGGCTGCTGATTCATGAAGGAATGTGTTCTAAACTAATATTTCCAATGATTGAATGAAAAATAATGGTTTAAACAACATGTTTGCATATTTCTAAAATGACTAAAAAATATCGAAAACAAGAAAACTTATGTTTTGTGCACTATAATGCAAAAGATTAAATTTTTATATATTACTAACACCAATAGTGGCCAATTCCTATGAATTTATATTCTAGAATGATTTTTGTTATGTTTACATGAAAAATCTTTGTTCAAACCATATTTTTACATATTTCTGAAATAGATGGAAAGCACGAAAAGAAGAAGAATTTGGTTTTTACCTTGATGAATGCATTTGGCCTACATGAACAATTTTGTCCAAATGTTTATAAATTTTATATGATGTGTCTTGGTGATTATTGACATGTATGTATGTATAATAGATGATGAAATTGCATGATAGTTAAAGGTATGATCCTAGATAAGCTTAAATGTATTATAGTATACTTAAGGTATCTTAACCTTGTATTGTGATTAGAATGCAAACGTGATTGAGGAAATTGGAACTAGGAGTTATGATGAATTGATGATGAACATATGATTATGAGTTAATGAAGTAAAAGGGATCATAAGAGTTAAGCATGATGTTCGAAGGATTAATTGTTAATTTGACATGTATGGAAGTGTAAAGTGAACTAAGATAATTGATAAGTGAATTGATATTGAGGTAATGATATTATGATGACCTTAAAAGGGTATTGATACGATTGCAATGTGTTTTCATGTGAGCCTATAAGGCCTAAGTATGCAAGACTTTTAAGTCAATGTGATATGTGCAAGTGATGAGTACACCTATGTATGGACTCTAAGTGTATGTGTATGCTATATGTACATGGGTAGTTATGGGATAGGAGCATCATGAGTAAATAAATACTAAATATTAAATCAAATATTATGTTAGAGTTTGAGGAGCCTTAGAAGTGCAAAGGGGACTACGTGTACTAGGAGCAAAGGAACCCCAAAGTGAGTAAACACAATGTTCTTGTTACAAATGTGAACAACATCATGTTGTGTTATATGATGTGTGATATATTCATATGTGAACCTTTGTGATCTTTGAAACCCAAGTTCTTTCCATTTTTAAATATTATTATATGATTTCTTTGTCAAGCTTGGGTTTCCAAAGGACATTTGGTCCAAAACTATTTTGTTTATCCAATGAGAACTTTTTGTGATTAACACCCTAACTTGTATTCTTTCTGGAACTACACTTTCATTGTCTTATTGTTGAAAGCCAAACTACTATTGATATTGAATTACATGTTATCATTGCCTTATGTGATATTGTTAATTGTGTTTACCTATAGCTCTAGCTATGGTACCTTTACCCTTTATACAGAATCCTCGTGCCAATACGGGTAATCATCAGAACCTGTGCACATGGTCTTAACCCGATGGATAGGGGTAGTGTATCCACCTCAGTTAAAAGGGTCGATTCTAGCCGTGGGGCCTAATCAGCTTCATGCTTTCCATGTGATAGGAGTTGGAATTTGGCAAAGGCCACCTCTCCTCTATGTGTTTCGAGTGAATGAGCAATAGTCTTCACTCTCTACGTGTTATAAGTGTGATTTCTGCACACTGACCCAATGGAACCCTTGCTAAATTGCAACCTAATTCATGAGTTATAAACCATGAACTATGTGTATAAGCTATGTATTTCCTTTCAAAGGAATATGTGATAATGTATGTGCCTTTTTGTTTACTCATTGAGATCATCTATCTCACCCGTTTTCCTTGTGTGGTTCCAGGTGAGCAAATGTGAGGAGGCAAGGTGATGGCTCAAGCATTCTACTTCGCTTGGGGAATTCCTTGTCTGAGTTATTAATAATACTATGTTTATGAAGTCTTGTCTTTAGATGCTCCGGGAATGTTAATTGATACTTATCGAGAATTATGTTATTTTCCTTATGGATTTATATGTAATGATTTATTTTAAGTCTTTTGCAGTTATGGTATTTATCTAAATGTTTTAAATGAGTTAATAAAAGAGGTTCGGTAAGATCCTAGTCATGATTGTTATATGTTAATGGGTTCTACGGGCATGGGTGACCTTATGTCTCCCTATGTTCTAGGACCGTCGTATCTCATAAGGTTGGGATGTGATAGCATACCTCCCAAATGATATGAGTCCCTCCTAAAGCAATGAACATGCCTCGAGACAGATCAGACATCTCTCGGTACATCGCGCATAAAGCTGCACCTCCCCAGTCAAATTCTCCAATAATGGATAAATCCTCCAGTGAGCGCAAAATGTTCATATCAATGGTATCCCTCCATGTGTGGCAGAATGAGTAGCCTAACATCATCAAAATCAGCAAGCGGGCAACCTGCTCATCCAAAAGGAATCCTACATCATAAGTATAAATGCCAATCTACCCTTAGAGCCAAGAACGGGAGACATATGGATCACCTCAAGGAGGGTTAATGCCCAATAAGTCAACCATAGCCTCTGATGAGATAGAGGTCCAAGTAGGATAAAGCTCTAAGACTCGAGGTTGAAATGCAAAATAGCTAATATTGTCAAGTCCAAAGGGGTCACGGCCATCTCCCCACATGGAAAGTGAAAGTGTCTATGGTATCCCACCACCTCTCTGCCAATGGTCGCAGCAAAGGAATATTATCCTCTCAGGTATAATCCAGGGAAAGAAATCCTAGTAATCCAGACAGCTCAATCAACCCTTGGACTTGAGGATAAGTCTCCAAGTAAGCAAAGACAGCAGATAGATTTGATTTATCGCCTCTCAATCTAATGGTTATAGTCTTTGTAAAAAAAAAAAATTATTTTACATGCATATATTTTCTATGAACTAACATTGCAATAGGAAAGAAGGGCAAAATGGTAAATACCTTCATGACACCGGTACTAGACACGTGGTGATCCGGTTCCTGCAGCAAGTCTGCCAGGTTGGGATCATGCCTCCTTGGTACTTGGTAGCTCTTAGTATGACAGCTACTAGAGGGGCAAGCCATCTTAGAGAGAAGACAAAGAGAATGGTTTCCAAAGAGAGAACCAAAATTTGACAAATGAGAAAAGTTGCAAAAAGTGAGAGGTGGCACGCCTTTATATAGTACCTTTTGCATAGTAACTTTTCACATGGGAATGCAATAGTGAACCCATCTCAAATCAAAATTTAGAACAGCAAGTTTCTATATGATCGCAGTAGCCTCCTCTATGCATCTGACCACTATTACTCAAAATTCAACATACAAAAGATTTCCATAATTATAGACAGATATTTTGCTCCTACCAGATAGGGCTGATAATTTACCAATCCTACCTGAAAGGATGATCGTGCCTACCAGAAAGGACCAATGCTTTGCTATTCCTACTAGATAGGAATATTACTCCTAGATCCTACCAGACAGGATCATCATTATCATTCCTACCAGATAAGAATATTGCTTCTAGATCCTACCAGACAGGATCGGCATCATCAACAACATCACAACCTACCAGACAGGATCATCATCATCAATATCATCATAACCTACTAGACAGGATTATCTTCATTACCATCAGACAAGAACACGGCTTCTAGTTTCTACCAGACAGGAACTGCCATTTTCTTCCTAACGCTCCTAAATATACAAGGGGCTTCCTCTTCATTCTAAAGTTCACACTCATAAGAACTTCGTGCCGCTGCCTCTCCCAAATATACCAAGGGCATCCTCTTCATTCTAAAACTCACACTCATCAGAACTTGTTGTTACTCCTAAATATACAGGGGGCATCCTCTTCATTCTAAAGTTCACACTCATTAGAACTATCTACCAAATAGAGCAATCCTAATGAAGGGGGCAATTATGAACCCTTAATTTTGCACCTCTCAAAATTACAAACCATTCAGTTAGGAAAGGAATCAATTAAGGCTTTTAAATCATCATCAAATCATCTGGGACTCAGTAACAGGTGCAATGCAATTGGAATCATGGAAAACATATCAGAAACAAGCAAGAACAGACGAAAATGGGTAAAATGAGCGAATTAGAGCAAGTTGCCGCAATGCTGCAGAGCCTCTTGCAGTGTCACAAAGACCTTTGCGGCATTGCCACAGATGCTTGTGTGGCAACGATGGCGTGTTCCTGCTCCCATATTGGAAATTTCAGCCTCTATGCTTCATTCTTCCCCCTATATATAGAGGTGGTCTCTCTACTCTTAAGACACAGGCATGGAGGATTAAAAAGAACTAACTTCAAGTAAATTGCTTTGCTTTTGCTCTTTGCTTTGTAAAGCATATAGGGTGGTTTCTCCTTGATTCCTACTCGACTAGTTTAAGGTTTTCACCTACCTATTCAAGATAAGTCTCTTGCCTAAGGCTCGTGTCCGTTGTGTGGAGAAGGTGAAGTTGTATTCTGGTGGTCCAAGGCTCGTGTCTCTTGCATGGAGAAGGTGGAATTGCGATCCGGTCATCCACTCCATCCGCCCTATGTTCCTAAGCCGCGAAAGCGTAATGTAATCTTCTTTTCCTTTCTATTTGGTTATTGTCCATTTTAGTTAGTTAATTAAATTGATCCATCTAGGTTACTAGCTAATCAACTCGATAATCAATTAAATTAATTAATTAATTCAACCCTCTTTTAATCAATCAATCTAGGTTGCTAGGCTAAACTAACCTTCTCTAAGAAGGGAGAACTGTATGGGTTCTGATTCCTATTCAAAGGGATATATGGGCATGCTTGGTTCAGGCATCGAATCTAATTAAAATTAATCAACTATCCCCCTATCACCTTCTTCACTTACTTTTGTGTTTGTTCCTTTCCTTTATTATTAAGATTAGTTTGGGGAATGTATGACTTCCCTAGAACCCATAAGGGCTAGAGGAGGTATCCCCTATGTTTGGGATTTTATTTATAATGTTAATTTTATTTTGGATTATTACTTGTATTTATTATTGGAATCAATGATCATACATATCATAAATTGTCCATTTATCTTAAATTGTTCATGAAATATAGTTTAAGTTTCTTTTATATTACTTGGCCAATAATGTTTTGTTAAACTGAAAACCTAGTCCCCAAATCCTCTTTGGTTTTGACACTAGTGATCTTTTTCCTTTGGGTGATAATGGGAGTCAAATGGATTTTTTCTTTATATTTTCTCAAATAAAAACAAATTAAGGTGGTGACTCTAAAATGATTTTTAAAATAAGCTCGAGGGCTTCCTCATGAGTTCTTTCCCAAATGAACATTTCGCTTCCCTTTAGCGGATTAGATCAGTGCTTGGGTGAGGCCTCACACATCCCATCCATATTCTTCGCGGAAATCAGGTTGATAAGGATATTCATAATTGAAAAACTAATTTCCTTGGTATCCCTATGTTGAGCTTAAGTAAGGATTCCAGCTTTGGTAAGTGTTATAATCTATGGAGAAAAACCTGAAAACACAAACAAGCTAAAAGAAATATAAGAAAATAAGTAAATAAAAATTGGATCAATAATCTCTATTGTGTTGCTAATATTGAAAACTGTTGTCCTCGGCAACGGTGCCAAAAACTTTATGCATTTTCTGCAAGTGCATAGATCGCACAAGTAATATAATAATGAGTAGAGTTATCATTCTACTAGAGATAAGATTCAAGTACTAGCTCAAACATTGACTGTTATCTAGTTAATCAAAAGTTCGAGTGATATTTAAACTAAAATAACTAAACTAAATTAGAACTTTAATTAAGATAATATAAGTGAGTTGCAAGAGAAAAATTGATGGTAGAAGCTACCTAGATATTTGAGTCCTTTGAGACCCCATATGTATTTCATGAATGGAACTCAATTAAATCAAACATCATATTGAATTGGCATTCCACTAAGTTAGATTGAAATCTCTCTCGAGCGATTCAATCCCTAATTACTAAGTATTATAAAAGGAATCTCTTCTCAATTTATAATTAAATAAAAATAGCATTAAAATCAAGGAACCATGAACCAAAGAATCCTGTAGGTCTATCTCTAATACCCCAATAAATTCTTAATCTTTATAAGTGATCAATTCTAACTAAGCTTTCTCAAGACAATTAGCAAGAAAACTAATCCCAATTATCAAGCATGCAATTGACAAAAGGAAATAACAATTATAAGTCATAAAGATAAATCAATCCAAATGAATGATTTAATTGATTAAAAACCCATTTAATCCATTCAAAGTAATCTAGGATTCATCAAATACCTAGGTATGAAAAACTTTGCTCATAATGAAAAAGTGACAAGAATAAAAGATAAAAGAAAGAGAGATCAAACAATCCATAATGGATGAATGATAATCCAAACTTGAATCTTTAATCCTTAAGTTGAAACTTGAAACTTGAAACTTCGATCTTCGCCTTCAGTTATCATTGCAAAACTCTCTTCTTGGCCTTAGGAAAACTGCTATCCAAAATAAAATTCCAGATCCTTGAAATTCTATCTAAAATCAACTTTTATACTCTAGAATTTAGCCTAACACACCCATGTCGCTAGGCTGTCAACACTCTAAACACACAGCTCTTGCCTCTTCATATTCGAGAATGACATGGGTAGTGACACACCCATGTCGCTAGGCATGTTAATTGAAAATTTGTCCAAAAATGCACAGTTTCTCGATTTTTATCTGTGCTTCTGGCTCAATTGACCAAGGCATTGTAGAACATAAAAGATTCCTAAAAATACTCTAAAATCACTTAAACAAACAAATTAAACTCAATTTAACAATAAAATGCCCTAAAAATATGGAATAAAATATAGCCAATTATACACTTATCATCTTCCATTTCTTCCATTATTAATGCAACTGAAAATAACTTAAAACACACATTAAAATCATCATAAAATCATAAAAATAAACTATAAATTAACAATTAAAGGAGCTAAAAATAAGATAAAACTATGACAAAACACTACCTAGATATTGAATCACCTTAGTCCTTAATTGCAATCAATGAATAGTAGATCAATTAAATTAAACATCAAATTGAATTGGCACTCCACTAATTTAGATTAAAACCACTCTTGAGCTATTTAATCCTTATTCCTTAGGTAGAGTGTAAGGAATCTCTTCTCAATACACAATTAAACAGTTCATGTATTAAGAACAAGGAACAAAATACCAAAGGGTTTTGTAGGTAGGCCTATCTCTAGAGCCTTAAGCAACCCTCAATCCTAATGAGTGTTCTATTCATATCAAGCTTTCTCAAGTCAATAATATGAAAACAAGCATTCAATCAACAAGCATGCTATTGTCAATTAGAATTAACCAAATAAGCATTAAAAGGATAAAACAACTCAAGGGATAATTTAATTGATGTCAAAACTATTCAATCCATACAAAAGGATCTAGGGTTCATCAAATATCTAGGTAGATATAAATCTAGTTCATACTAGATAAGAAAAATAGAGGAAATAAAGAAGAAGAAAAGAATCCCAAATAATTCATGATGAATAAAATAAGAATCTTTGCTTCGATCTTTGATTCTAACTTTAAATCTAGTAGATCTTCACCTTCAATTCCTACTGCAAAACCTCTGGATTCCCTCAAAAAAGTTGGCTCTCTAAGATAGAATTTTGGATCCCCCTTAAAGTCTATGCAAAAATTGCTTATATAGTCTGATAAAGTTGCTCCCATTCCCAGCCACATGGGTTTGAGCTTGGGCATGGGAACATCCTGAATGCTAACGTTCACAGTAACCTGTTCCTCTTATCACACTGGCACTCCCACACCCATGAGCTTAGGCATGGGATAAACTCCTTTTTGCTTCTGTCTCTTCAAAATGCTCCATTTTTTGCACTGAACTCTGTCATTTTTTTTGTTCTATCATCTCATGGCATTTCAAAACACCAAGTTCCTAAAAAGAGCTAAACACAACATTAGAACAAACAAATCAAACTCAATTTTAAGCATAAATCATGATAAACAAGGAGGTAAAACATAAGCATTCATGCACTTATCAAGAATCTCACCCTAAAGACCAGAGGAAGGCATATGATTGATAAGAAAACATGCTATGGAAACAGCATCAACCAAATTATTTTAGAACATGCATTTGAAAGAGAAGTGCCCTAGTTATCTCAAGAAGATGTCTATTTTTCCTTTCATCCACACTATTTTGAGATGGCATGTCAACTCATGAAGATTGGTGAAAAATACTATTCTAATCATGTAAGACTGTAAGACTCAAAGTTTGTAAAGAAACATGAAACTATGTTTTAATTTCAGCACAAAAGGCACTAAAATGAGAAAATAATTTACAATAATTTTTCATTAAAAAAATTAATAGAATATTTGAATCCAGTTTTACATACAATAGGATAAGGACACCAAACATCAATATGAACTAATTCAAATGGAGCACTATTTTTTTACTAACTCAAGGGATAGAAGACAAATGATGATGTTTGAAAAATTGACATAACTCATAATCTAAGGATGGTACACTATAAAATTAAGGACATAATTTCTTCAAGGAAGGTGAAGAAGAGTGTCCTAATCAATAGTGAGCTTTAAAAAGAGTTAACACCAGGACAAGCAATTGACCTAAGCACTTAGGATTCCGGACTATAGAGACCTCCTGGTTCACGTCCTTTACCAATAATCCTCTTCATCATAAGATCCTGAAAAAGATATTAATTAGGAAAAATGAGACAAAATAATTCAGAGCATGAGTAATTTTGCTTATAGAGAGTACATTAAATACAAATCACGTAGACTCAGGATAGAAATTAAAATAAGTGATGAAGTTAGGTTAGCAGTGCCAAAACCAAAAACAAAGGAAGTAAAGGCATCAATTAATGTAACTTTAGAAGGGGATTTATGAGACTCAACAGAATAGGGTAATTTAGGATTACTTATCATAAGATCTATGCAATTCAAATCAATGACCCAGTTTGAAAAGGAGGAGGAAACAAGACATGCATTTGATTTACTTGACTTAGTGCTAGCAATGGTATAACAAGATGAATCCTTTAATGATTACTAGTATTAAGTGAATTTAGCATATTCATCTATAGAAATGGTAACTGTCTGTTCAAATGATGAGGTGGGTGTAGTTGTAGTTGCCACATTTGTTAAAGGTCTTTTCTGATTCTTTTTTTCTAGTGTGTAAAAATTACGTTTAATATGACCTAGGTCATGACAATAGTAGCACACTTCATCCTTTGTATCTCAACTTGGAATATTTCTATTACCACTGCCTCCCCCTCAAGTATTTTTTCTAGGGTTTGGTTGTCTATTATGATGATTAAGAAGTGCACTAAAAGTTGAAACTGATAAAGTAACATAGGTGTTAGTATATGTGTGAAGTACTCTAGTGAAGGTCTTATAAAGAGAAGAAATCTTAGTACTTAAAAGAATTTGAGATTTGGCAACCTCAAATTGAGAATAAAACCTAGCCAGGAAACTCATCACTACCATTTGCCCTCATGGAGTGTGTTGAATTTTTACATCTAAATTGAAAGGTAGTAAACTATTTAGCTCCTCATAAGTTCCTTTAAAGTTCATGAAATAGGCCTAAAGGGACTGCTTTTATTGTATAGCCTGGTAAAAACTCTTACACACCTCATAAATAAGCGGCACATTTCCTTTTTTAGAGTATAAAAATTCTAAATAATGCATCAGTTCTTTCACATACTCACAATGATTAATCAAGCTCACAACTTCAATGTCAATGGAATTTCAAATTTGCAAAAATAAATGAGCATCATCTCTCAACCATTCATAATGAGTTTTGTTTATAGGAGGATTCTTAGAGAGGTGATCATCCTTAAATAGACTCCATAAATAAATTATAATAGTTTTACACCAATCTAAGTAATTAGGGCCAATTAATTCTTGTTCTATGATTTTAGTCATCATAGGGATAACATCAAATACAACCAAGTTCTTTTGATCCTCAGCCACTAACCCACCAAAATAAGCCACTAATAAATCACAAATAAAATCACAAACACCAAATAACACAAAACAAGAACCCCGCAACCACTAAAATTCATAAGAAAATCATAAATAATAGTCCAAAAATAACCAGCATAAACCTTAATCCACATTAACCCAAACCAACTTAAAACCACAATAGATAATAAGTCACAAATGTTAGAATAATGTACCATATGCTAGAATAGTGTACCAAAAAGTGTCAAAAATGGAAAGGCGATGTCGGGGAGACTGATTGAAAGTTGGAAGACCATCATATATGCTCACACATGCTGTGTATTGAAACTCAGGTAAAATCTTTAAGTGGTGCTTGAGCTTTATACTTCAATCTTCTATTTATGGGATTACGAAGAGAGATCAACTAGAGGTGGCACTCCTCCCTAGGTAAGCAGTGATGATAAGAACCACTCCAACTAGGTGTTTTAAGATTCCAACCTTTTGCTCACTAAGGCAAAAGAAAGAAATACCATATTAGATTTGTTAGCAAGGATAGGCTATACGAGTGGTTGATACCCATATGACTACCTATGGCCTAAGACCATCCATTCCAAAACTGGGATGTGACATTTGGCCATGGCTTAATGGTCTAACAGGGGATGATAAGCCCGCATCATACATAAGCTCTCTTGAGATAAGTAAGTAAAGTATGAATAATCTATGATCCAAGCCCATTAGGTACATCACATGATAATCCAACAAGGATACATCACATGATAATCCAACAAGGATATTGAGCTTGGAGTCACACATGCATAAGACACGTTTGGACAATCCTAAGGAAAATCTTAGCTCATTACACAGGCTGAATCTAGCTTTTAGCTCTACTCCTAAAATCGAGATATTAAAGGTTTATACTCTTCCTATAAGGTACAGATGATATACATGCCAAAAAAGACATGTACTCCCATGTATAATACTCATATACTTGCCATATGAAACTTTTTACATCTAAGAATACAATAAAGTGAGCTCATACTTTCCAAATGACACAATAATATACCTGCCTAAAAGGCTCATACTAACTAAGGGTGTGAACCCTCATTTTAGTACCTCTAAAAATTCATTCTAAAATCATTGGATCCATACAGAGTATTTTTAGCATAGACTGACACTTTTCTTACCCTAATCGGACCTTCTGTATTATAAAATATTTTTAAAGGCTTTGGCTCAAAACTAACTGTCTAGTTGACTAATAATTAATTATGGATTCACCGATGCTGACCAATAAATTTTTTAAACTCTAAAATCCTTGAAGCCCAAAAATTGACCCAAAAATCTTAAAAGATGGAATAGGGCCCATGCCCTGTGGCAGCCACAGGATGCTACCTATGATATCATAGGCTAGCATGTGCAACACTATAGGTGCCACCTATGACGTGCCATACAAAGGGCATGATGTGCCATATAGAGCACGTGCGGCGCTGCACACCCTGTGTGGTGCGTCTCCCTTCTACCCCTCAAAATGACCTTTTTACTCTTTTTTTTTAATTATTTTCACCACTTTTTCAGCCCTACCCTTCCTCACTTTTCACTTTGAATATTTCTAAAATGCCCTTCACCCCATTTGCCTATAAACAGGCCTCCATTCCTTCATTTTTATACACCTCAGAACATTTATTGATAGGCTATCCACTTGCTCTTTATCTCTCTCCCTCCAATCAATCTCATATTTAATTAATTAATTAATCATTTTAATTAGTTGAATAATTCATCCCCAACCAAGTTAATTAATCTCTTTAATTGATTAATCTTTTTAATCACATCACTCAATTAATTAATTAATTAATCACTTTTTTTTAAAATCAATCCATCCAATTAATTAATTAATCTTTTTAATTAATTAATCAATCTACCCAATCCAATCTAATTAATTAATTAATCAATCAATTAAACTCTTCATTCTCATCCACACTCTTTGAGTAGGATCCCCACTTTTCAAATTTGATAAAATTAAATTTCATTTCCTGTGTCCATCTCACTCACCAAGACTAAAGATATAATACTTTTTATCATCCTTATAACCCCCAAATTACTCAACCCAATCAATCCTTAAACTCTCTACTTAATCATGGAATAAACTATGTGGGTTTTGATACCCATTCAATAGGGTACATAGGCACATTTAGAATATAAATTCAGACCTCAAATCTAATTCCAAATTAATTCCTTTTTCCATTTACTTTCAAATGCCATTATTTATATTCATGCTTTTGTAAGAAAATTTGTGGCCTTCCTAGAACCTATAAGGACTAGAGAAGGTATCCATTTGTTAATTTATGTAATTAATCATTTAATTATTTTAGAGTTATGGAGCAACTATGTGGTTCCCCCAGAATCCATCAGGACTATAATGGACACTCTCCTTAACTTATAGATGTTTTATTTTACTTTCTTTCTTTAATTTTTTTTCTATGTATTTTTAATTATTGTCTTATAATTATCATTCATGAAATCAATTTTCAAGCCAAACTAAACTTAGGAGCTAAATCCAGATTATTTAAAACTAAAAACCTAGTTCCCGAATGCTCTTTGGTTTCAAAAACTATTGATTTTATCCTTAGGTAAATTAATTAAAAATTAATGAATTAGAGTCAATTTTGGGTTTTTTCCTTAATATTTTTTCAAACAAATAAAATTAACATGGCGACTTCTAAATCATTCTAAAAAATCAACCCATCCGACCTTAAGGGCTCCAACTGTGGTCTAAACCCAAATTGCATTCTGATCCCCTCCTAGTGGATCAGGCCAGTACTCAATGAGGTATCACTACTGATGACTCTACAGGGGACTAGTTGCCACCTTTTAAAGGAAAAGCAAAATAAGAGGATTACTATTTAGTTTGGATCTTTTCCAAAATAATCTTCATTTGGCTCACTCAAGTTTAATTTGAGACTTTTATGTATATATCCATGAAACCTTTATTGGCATACATCATGACACCATCATGCATACATACCATGAAGAAACTCGATAATAAAAGCCTAAAATCCAAACAACAAAATTGGTGGTTTGTCACCTTAAACACATAACCACGTACTTACCAAATTTCATAACCCAATGACCAATTGAACAAAAGGAAATCCTTTTTCTGACACATCATTACACCTATACACACCCTTTTTTCCTTTCAAGTTTAAATTCTTACCCTTTCTTTTCTTCTTTTTCTTTCAAAGGTATTAGTGGACAACATTTCTAACCTTTCGAATAAGATGCCATGAGTGCTTTCTTCATTTACCTCCTCAAAAAGCAAGAGGAGACTTTCTAAACCATGCTCACCATTACCCTTAATACTCAAACCAACTCTTTCACTAATTCCCTTAATACCTAGTCCACCACCTTCACTATTGCCCTTAAATCCAAATGCCAATCCATCAATAACGAGGTTAAGAAAATGACCAATGCCACCATCACTCATCCTCTCACTCATGTTTAACTGGCTTCTGCTCAAGCTAGGACTAACCATGTCCCCACTTTTACTCCTTCCATTATCAATTTGACAGATAAAGGGAAAGCACATGAGACTCCTATCTCTCTTACTTTGGATCTGAATGCCACTGCAGCTTCACCCACTATGAATCTTTTTCAAAGTGGAGATTTTTCTAGCTCTCTCGAAGCTAAGAAATTGATGGAGAAATCCTATAGAAAGAACAACCAAAAACATCAAAAAGCATGAAGACATGATAGATGTTGACTCATTGGCTCTTTTCCTAAAGATATAGGTACCACCTAAGTTCAAGATGCTGTCATAGACAGAGTCAATCGCATTACTTGCCGAAAGATCTATATTAAAATGTATATTGGTGCCATGAGACCATTTAGTGTGGATGATGAGCTCCTTGCTTAGTTATTCTAACATTCCTTGACTAGAGCTACTATTAAATGGTTGGTAGATCTTAACTAAAATCATAAGAAAACCTAGGATGACATCTAAAAACAACCAAACAAGGCCAAAGAGACTCTTTCACCACATTCCTTACAAAGTGGAGGGCAAAAGCAGCCTAAATGGTCAACCATTTATCCAAGGAAGAGCAAATCAACATCATCATCAAGAATCTTCTCCCCTGGTACCAAACTCATCTATAAATGTAGCATCTCCTAGACTTTAAGGCCCTCATTACTATAGTCTCTAAGATTGAGGATTTAATATAGTCTGGACAAATTAAATAAATCTTCTAGTTCAAGATACTGCAAGAACACTAATTATTCCTCCAATTCTGCTCACTTTACTGCCCATAAGAAGGGAGAAGTAAATGTTGTTTCCTACCACCAACCTATGAGGTTGGAAAGAAGGACCTTTTTCAGAGATAGGCATGCCTTTTAGCACATTTTATAAAAAGGCTTTGGAGGCTTACCTTGTCTCTTAACCTATTGCCCAAGAACTATAATGCTAATGAGTAATGTGACTATCATCAAGGACTTGGGCATAAAATTGATGCTTGTAAGGCATTAAGGCACTATATTTAAGACCTAATTGATTACTCAAAGAATCAAGCCCTAACATTGCTATGAATCCTCTCCCAAATCATCAAGCAAAAGTCAATTTCATCATTTCTACCAAATTGGAATTTGATCCTCTCTTTATGATCCACCCCATTTCATATTGTTATTGTGTGCTAGACCTTAATGACTTTGTCACTAAGTTGATGCCATCACTCGAAGTGGGAGAATTTGTCATGACTAGAACTAGGGGCACAGGACTAGCACTAGAAAATGGGAAAGCATAAGGCTTTTAAAAACCTATAATAAGCCTAACTAGACAATAAACATTAAAGTTATGATAACAGTCACATCATATAATGCAAAGACTTAAATATTCTCTAAGCTTAACAAAAATATTAAAAATTTCCTTAACTAAATATAATGCGAAGTTCTAGATTTGGAAATTTAATTTACATCAAATAGGGTAAATAACTGAGCAACTACAAAGAAGGAATGCAATGCTAATCTTTAAATGTAAAGCCTAAAACCTAAGGGAAGATATTAAACAATGGTGAGCATTCTACTTAATAAGATGATATAAATTAATCTATCATGTCATGATTTTGAGATCTAAATGTGACATCACATCACATATATAACTCATTCAATACATAAAAATCATACATGATGAAAATAGTCTATGAATCTAATCCTTATCTAGACCATCATCAATGGTGAGTCGACCCCCTCCTTTGGCTCTCTTAATTTCTAATATTAGATTATAGTGAGACCAATTCAAACCAGGCCCATCTTTTATCTAAAACATATAACCATAGTGAGACCAACTCAAACTAGGCTAACATCATAAACATTATCATAATCATATAATTCTATTATCATATCATACTACTATGTTATAATCACATTCCTATGTTAGTATGAATCAAATCTACTTCATCCCATTTTCATTGCAAACACAAAGCACATAGCATTCACAATCATTAGAATAGTATATGCTATAAACATAGGTCATGTTTCTATCTCTAATGCAATAGTGATAATTAATATTATACACATATACATTTAGTTATGCATGAATGAAAATGCTATAATGTAGGACTAAATTAAAATATATCAACTCATAGATTAGCTGGAAGAAGGAGGAAGCTTAACCCAATTATCACTAGGACCTACTACAGACGTACCAAGAGTATCTATAAAACAATAACAAATAATTAGTTAATTATCATTCTAAGGACTTTAACATCATAGACATCTAAAGAATTTGTTGGAGATCCGACAGAATCTCCCCTAAGATAGAACATGAACCCCTTAAAAGAAAATACCATCACAATCAACTTAACTCAAATCATCAATTGCTCATCCAGGCCTACTAATCAATACCATCCTTTTCTCCGGAACAGAAACAACATCATCATAATACTAAATATTTATTGGTTTAAACAAAATATCTAATTATCTTAAATTTCTTTTGGCTTGATAACCTAACGTACTATATAGCCTAAGGTTATTATTATGAATATGTTAAATAATATTAACATTTCATGAAATTAATATAAAATATATTCATCCATTTTATTATTGCATTAGCTAAACTTGTATCTATAGTAATAATGGTCTAAAAATTAAGTTAATTTCATAAAATAGTTTTGTAATATAGATTTATAATTAATTTCATGAACTAAAATTCATAATAAAATTTATTAAGTAATTTCAATAATAAATTCTTAACCAAACAAATAAATTAAATCCATATACTAAATTCATATTTTAATTTCATAGATTAACTTTATGATATAGTTAATTCTTTATTTAAATCTGAAATTTATATATATAATTAATAGGCATCAAATAATTTTAGAATCAAAATAATTCCATAAAAGAATTTCCTAATGTAATTTATAAAATAATGTCAATAAAGTTTCATATTATATAATAGTTTCCATTTACAAGTCTATAAACCAAATTATAAATTATATATTAATTTCATATAATAAATTCATATCGTCAATTATGATTTAATTAATTTAATTAATGAAGTTACTAAAATGATGATAATATAGACAAATAAAATTATTCATTTAGACCCATAAATCCCAATAATTGTATGATAATTTTTCATCCAATAATAATTTAACATATAATCATCAAATTTTCAATCAAAATTCACAATTAAGGATTAAAGTCAAAATGAAAAACTGCTGGAAATTCTGTCCACTAGAACATCGCTGGACCACCTTCGGATGGTGGCTGGACTGCCGTCACCAATGGTGCCTGGCAATAAAATTTATACTAGGAGCTTTGGCTTGAGAAGTAGGGACTGAAAATAACCTTGACTCCCTTTCACTGGCACCAAAAAAAGACTAAATAGTCCAATGGTGGTGGGTTTTTGATCTATAATTATGGTGACTATTAAGAAGTCAAATGGAAATCATTGGAAATATGGGAATGAGAGGAGAACAACGGTACCTACCATATCAGAAATGGCTATCGAATTCAGCCAGAATTGACCTAGAAAGACAATAGTGGTGGCTATGCTTCATCCGGTGCATGAATCATTCTTCGGTGGCGATTCATAGTGTGCCTTCTACTAGAGCTTTGTCGACACCTAGGCATTTCAATGGTAGGGCTTGTGCCTCCAGAGGTCAATGGTCCGTGGTGAATTAGCCGGCAAACCACTTCTCTCTCTCTCTCTCTCTCTCTCTCTCTCTCTCTCTCACTCTCATTTTCATGTGACAGAACTCAGTTGATTGGTTTTCACTTAGATATAATAATAATGATGATGATGATGATGATGATGATAAAATTTGAAAAATGCAGTTTATTATTATCAATTTAATATAATTAGATTTTAAGTTTATCAAATTAATAGAAATAATTATATTAACTTTAATAATAATTATAATCATAATAATAATATCAAACGCAACAATAATAATAAACAAAATTTTATTTAGGCATGTTCATAAAAATACCCTATTCACCTCAAATATAACATAATAAATTTTTAAATATAAAACTTTAATTAAATAATTTAATACAAATACATCGAATATAATTTAAATATTTACCTTTCTAAAAAAATATGAGATTTTAAAATAATCAAAATTATTTAAAAATTTAGGTTATTACAAAATCTTTTAACCACCTCCACAACCCACTATACCAAAAGAGTCAGTGAACCATGTTGTTCCCCCTTCGAATGTTTTTCTCCTTTCTTTCCCTCTTATTGCTTTGGCTTACACTTGAAATTTTGAGGGAATTATTCATTTTTTTCTTTTGATAATTATGAGTGTACCATGAAGTTAATTGAAGGATTTGATAGTCTAATTAAGCAAGTAATTTGTGATAGAACTCGATTTGATCTTATACTTTGAATTGGCGATCTAGGGTTTTGATTTGGGCAGAGTTTAGGATGCCAAAACTTTATCTATAGAGATTGGAGGAAGTGTTAATCATAAAAATTTATAATATTTTGTCTCAACTATAGGCCCATAAAAGGTTTGATGAAATTCTTAAAAATAATGAGATATTCTACCTACTAGTGAACTAACCTAGATTAGGGTTTAGCGAGCAATCTAAATTTGTTTGAACTAATTGAGGATATTATAAACATAATTTGGAAGTGACCCAAACATCAAAGTCATTATATATATACCTTAAGTTATGCTCAAATAAAGATAATAGGGTCAGTGCCCCTGCAATAGAAATAGAACAAGATTTAAATAGTCACCAAGTTTTCTATAGATTGAATTTTAAGCTCAATTTTGGATATATTATAAATTCATATGTCTAGTCTAAGATCTAAAAAGAATCAATATAATTGGATTAGTAGAGTATAAGAAATGACATTGAAATAAAGTCAGAAGGTTAGGTTGTGTAGTAGGTAATAAATAGAAAAATAATGTTTTAATGCTATCATCTATGACCCAATGAATCCCATACATATAAAAACTACAATGATAATCAATGAAAATGAAGGATATTGAATTGTGTATATTTATTAACATGAACTTAACTTGGGAATTAATTGAATGATAATTGAGATCTTTAATTAAGTGCTCTAGTTGACTATATTGAATCTATAGGAATTTGACTCTTGATTTTAGTTGATTATTTGAATTTTCATAAAGTGAACTTATGTAACTTAGTTAGACTTTTACCATTTCATCTACTAGACCATCTTGGAAAGTCAAAATTCTAATATGCTAATTGATAATAATTATGCATTTAATCCTATGAAATGACTTATGTGAAATGATATTGAAATGAGCATATCAACAATATGAATTGAGGGTTTAGACCTTAGGCCTACTTAGCCATTACATGAAATCTTATATGAATGTGCTATAATTCACATGATGTGCTTGTGTGTATTATATGAAATAAAATGAACTTTATGTGATTATTGTTGTTAGAATTGATCTTATGCAATTTACAGCTAAATCTATTAAGAATTAATATTAGGTTTAGGGTAGGTTAAGTCAATTGAACTATTTGGCATAATTCAATGTGCAACTTTATGGTATGATTGATTGTAAAGTATTAAAGGAAAAGAATGATCAAAGATTAAGGAACAACATTTCTACATGTGCTAGCTATACAAGCTAAGTGTTGAGATGAGTATATGATACTTGGCATAACATATGCAAGCATATATTTTCTATCTACCATTATTGATTCTTGCATCTGAAAATGAAATCTTTAGTTTAAATCTTCTTTAGTTGTCTTCAGCCAAAATTGGATAATCAACCATATGATTAATAAAAACATTGATTCATTTGAAATTCATAAGTTGCCATAAAATCATTGCAAACTATATGAACCTAAACTAATATTATGATAAATTGTTCTACCTTGCTCAATGGTAAACCTCTCAAAGCAAAAACCCCTAGCTAAAGTAGGGTTATACATCAGTCATGTGCGTATGGTAAAAAGGTCAATCAAATAAGGATAGCGTATCTGCCTCAACTAGGAGAGGTGGTCCTAGCCATAAGACCTAATTAGTCTTACGCTTTGATTGTGTTATGAGTATGCATGGCAATAGCTACCACTCTATTGTTTTACTTGTGAGAAGCACACCGCTTCCAAATTGCTAATTTTCTACTAAAGTTGATATTGGATATGTAACCATTGATATCTATATTCTTATTGCTACTAAACAATATTGATCCCATGTCGAATAACTAATCCCTCATTGATGATAACCATTACTGAACCTTCATTGCTATTCAACACTACTGAGCATTTCAATTCATTTGTCTTTTCCTTTATTTTATGTCAAGTTATCATGTACTCTCTGAACTTGCCTCACCTCTTATTATTTTACAATTTCAAATGTTATAAAAGGTTATGTAAGGTAATATTTAAGTATGATTCCTCTACTTAGGATTACTTTGCTTCATAAGGTTTATCTTGCTCATGGAATTCCAATAGTTATGTAACTTGAAGAATGTGGTATAAAACTCCATGGTCAATAAGGCTACAGTATTTTGATGATAGATAATCTGAATGTGCTATATTGGTTGTAATTAAATATGATACCGCACTTGATATATGATAACTACTAAAATGAATGACTATACATAATATGAATGATAATAACATAAGTATGACATACATATATGAATAGTATACATATGGTATATGTTAAATATATTAGGAGTATATTGGTATACATTGGGCATACTTTTGGTATATCCATAGTAAATGATACTGATAATTCAAGTTGTGATCTTGGGGACATGTTTAATGGATATTAAGCCTAATATACCATAGAAATAAGGGTTCTACAAGTTTAAGTGGCCTTATGTCTCCTTTTGTTCTAGGACCATCACACCTTTGAAGACAGGGTGTGACATTGAGCCTCTTAAACATTGTTCTCTTTTAGGGCTTATGGCTTTCTTATTTCTCGAGATGATGAGGCTTTGGCTTGAAGGTACCATGCTCTTTATTCAAACCTTTATGCTTTATTGCTTGACTACTCTACCCTAATTTGGTTTTAAGCCTACTTGATTACCCTATACACTCGTCCTCATGCTTAGGTTACACATGCCTTAAATCTATTCTTGGTTTGTCATAATGCTTTCACTTTTTTTTCCTTTTATGCCTCCATTCCCTCTAGCCATGATCCTTAGGCTCAGTAATTGGAAGTCTCTCCCTCTTTGGCTCATTACTCTTTAATATAACCTAAAACTCAAATTTTCAAGAAAGGCACATTCAATAAGTGTCAGTATTACCGAGATCTAATTTGGTATTGCTGGCCTAAACTGCCTCTTTTTCCTTTTTAAGATCGAACTCTACCATGGGCTTTTTTCCTTTAGCCCTTATTTGTAAATCCACCCATTCCTTTAATTGAACTATTGGGTTTAGCTGTAGCTCACCCGCTCCCAAGATTTTAATTCTAATCATATTTATTTCAGTGAGGTTGATTAATGTCTTGGGGAATGGGTTAGTCTCTACCAATAGGACCTTTTCTTTGCTTAAGAAGGTTAGTCTTCCCTCTTGGATGGCCTTCTGAATAACATTTTCTAAAGATTATACAATTGTTGGTATAGTTTTTAAAGAAGTTGTGCCACTTGTAATGGTCTTTCTTTCCCCACTCTTCCATTGGTTATGTCTGCCAATAACATAATTTGATTATCTTCGAGTAACAAACAAAATCTCATTGCCTTATTCAAGTCATGTGAGTACTCCTTAGTTTTTCTTGTTTAGATTGAAATCTTAAGCCTTCTTCTCAAATGCTAATGATTTACTTAGTGCCGAACACTTGTAAGGATTCTCAAGTTTGAGTTTGACCAAATTCACCTCTTCATCTGAGTCTAAGTCTTAGATTTGATCCACAATAGAAATCTCTAAATAATCTCGGTGATAAGTTCCCTTAGAAGAGGCCTTTCTTTGTTCTTTTTCCTTTAGCAACCTCTTATATCTAATGGTTGAGTCTAGGAGGTCATAAAAATCCTTGAACTTATTAGCTTTAAAGTACACCCTAATAGTGATATTCAGGCCATTGAAAGTAATGTTAATTAATTCCTTTTCAAGTATTGTTGCATTACAGTAAGCTTTTGCCTTTGTAACCAAGCTATGAACTTCTCAGCCAATTCTCCTGGCATTTGTGAAGTCCTTGCCAAATTAACTAATATTATTGTACTCCATATGTAATAACTCCTCCATCTGAGTCGAGGTAGTGACTAAGTCTGCCTTAAGATTTTTCAACCAAGTGAAGGTCGTCCTTGTCAAAGAGTTACCAAACAGATGAAGTTTAAGAAGTCTTCAATTGAAGCTTTCCCGCACTGAGTTGTGAATTTAGAGACATATTCTATTGTGCTTAAACTATCTTCCCCTAAAAATAGAATAAACTCTAGGATCTTCTATCCTTTAGGAAACGGATAAGCTCAATTAATCTAGTTAGCTTAGGGCTTTTTATAGATTGGCCAATTGGGTTGAGCGAATTTGACCCCTATATTCCTTAGAGCTCTAATTAGGTCATTTTTAGCAAACCGGGATCATAATCATCTTCCCTTTCTTAGTTCTATATGTACCATAATAATTGTTTAGCCCATCATTTAGCCTCTTATCATCATCCCTTTGCAACCTAAGGTCATAATCCTGCCTCCTATTATCATACCTCTCATCATATCTATTATTATTGCCAAAGGGAGGATCATTAATTGGATAATTACCTAGATAAGCTTGCCCAGCTGGAGCTTCTTTCTATCCATATCGATCAACCCCCTCTCTTTTAGCTTGGCACAAGATTTCAAACTCACTATACCTTAACTCATCTCTATAGTTCCTAAAAATGTATCCTCTAAATAGTTGGCAAAAGGTTCTACTCCCAACCATATGTTTGTCCTCCCTTCCATCAACTTGATGAATCAAGTCAATACATTGATCAATCGATCTAAAGACCTATCAATAGTCCTCTAAATAGTCTGATTCTCTACAACCAATGGCCTCATCACTGTGGCAATTTGCCACATCAAGCCACCATATAGGTCTTAATTCTCTTGGGCCACTCCAACTATGATTGAATGTCGATCGCTGCATATATAGTTGACCCTGTTCTCAATCTCTAAGCAATTCTTACCCGATCGAATTCAAGATCATTGATCTAATTAGCTTAAGACACAATTCCATTGGCTAGGGCGAATTTCCTAAATCTAGTAGTAGGTTCATCAACCAAGGTTCAACTAGATATGATCCTAGCATTCACTTGCACCCTATTCATGATTTGTTCCTCGATGATGCCAATCTTATCGGTCTTCTTATTGCTCGACAAAGTAGGATTCTTGTTGTTTTTTGCAATACTAGTCATTTTACTAATTTAAAAAAAAAAAAAAAGTTCCATTAGGCATACCAAAAGATGTTAACTTTACAATCTAATTCTGGATGAATTAGATAAGAGCTAATTAATCTTTAAATTGTTTAATGAAAGGGCCCTTAATTTCAATTCTAACTAATTAATACCATGTTTTTATATTAATAAAGCAATTAATTAATCTAAACCTATTAGTGTGTAGGTGGTGTCATGAATTGCTAGTTTAGGGATCTTTGCAAGAAAAGTAACTTGAGTTTTGTGGTATATGGGTAGTCTAACACCACCAAATTTGGCTTAGGGATTTGATATGTAGGCTATAAGAACCATCAATCAATGGTGAATATATAGGTGGCATAGTCAATCCTAGGATGAATATTTAGATTTCAGTAAACCTTCAATTCAAGTAAAAGAAGTGATCATGCAAGTCTCTATAGTAAAATTTAGTTGTTTATTGAGATAAGTGATAAAATATGTAAAGAGAGTTTATAAGAGTATTTATAGTGTTGACCTATGAGTTTTTAGTAATTTACATAGACAAAAACCTAACTTAACACATATTCCTAATTAAATTAGTCAATACAACTAGATTGTGCTTACATTATATCCAATTGAGCCCACTATTAGCCTAGACTTTATCTATATGGGTTGCTTCAAATTAAAACTCAATAGTGGCCTAATTGTCGTTTTTAGGCTAGTGTTAACACAAGTATGTACAAAGAAGTTGTTAACCCTAAAATTGAATATATTACTAAACTCTTTAATTTGTTGAGATCTAGTCCTTGTACATAATTTTGCCACCAAGAAAAAAATAACAATAAGAACAGCAAAACTAATTTAACAATGGCCCATATACAAGTGGTCGGCAACAATTCCAAGAATCAATATATAGGCTATTTGAGCTATCAACCATGACCAAAATAATATAGGTATTAGACACCTTTAGTCCCAAGTGAATTAAGGATTAACATAAATAAAAGACGATTTATATCATGGACCTGGGACCATATAGCACTGTGGTCCCAAGTCAAAAAGTATTGTTCTATTAAAAAAAAAAGATTACAACAAGATCTCTTCTTCTGCAAGCTCAATTTTCTTCTTCTTCTTCTTTTGGTGAATGCGCAATCTCTTCTTCTTCAAAATAGTGAAGTTTGATCGTCTTCTTCTTCTTCTTTTTCTTCTTCTACGAAATTATTTTAATTTTTTTTCTTTTTTTTTTGAAACTGTCTTCTTATTCTTCATATTTCTTTTATAATCTTTATTTTTTGTGAGTTGTACACTATTTGTTTCAATGTTTTGAGTTTTTTTTTTTTATTTGGAGTTGAATTGCTTGGTATTTTTATTATTTAATATTAAATTTTAAACTATTATATTCATTAAATTTAAAGGTTAGTTTCATCACATATAACTATCAGGTTCATTAGATATAAAGTTAAGATTCATCATATATCACATACAGATTCATTATTTTTTTACTGTCAAATTCATGATTTAATTATTCTATAATTTAATTTTATCCATTCCTCATATTTAATCTTTTCATTATTTAATATTTTATATATAATTATTAGGTGCATTAGATTTAAAGTTTAAGTTCATCACATATAACTATCAAGTTTATTATATATAACGTTTATGTTCATCATATATCACATACAGATTCATTATTTTTTACTGCCATACTAATTATTTAATTATTTTATAATTTAATTTTATTCATTTCTCATATTTAAAATTTTCATCATTTAATATTTCACATATAATTATGAGGTTCAGTATATTTAAAGTTTAAATTCATCACAGATAACTATCAGATTTATTAGATATAACGTTTAAGTTCATTATATATCACATGCAAATTCATTATATTTTAATGTCAGATTCATGATTATAAATCAATAATAATGTCTATTTTATTTTTTTATTAATCAACAACTAGCTCTAAAATTTAGCACAGAAATCACAAAAAAATTAAAAAAAAAAGAGTAATAATTATAGAAAACTTACTCACAGTGAAATAGAGCTCTGATAATGTAAATGATTACTGAGTTTTTTTTTTTTTTGTATAATACAATAAAGTTAATAAGAAGTAGTTGATGTAGTATAGTAGTGGATGGTTTTTGGAGTTGAGTGGTTGGGAGATTTTGGAGAATCAGAGTGATGAAGATTTCTGGTTTGAGGAAAATGCGTATGGAGCGCGAAAAAGATGAAACTAGGAGGAATAGTTTCTAATTTTTGAATTTTAAGTTTTAATTAAAAAAAAAAAAAGAAGGTAGCAGGAGATTTAATGAAATGGTGAGTTTTGGACCCAGGTTCATGATGCAATGTGAACCTGAGTTCATGACAACTCGCGCTGGCAAATTATATAGCGGACCTAAGTCCACATAGCACTGTGGACCAAGTCACCAATCAAGTGAAAATCACCGCCCCTTTACTCCTCAGAACACGTGTTTCTTTTTTTTTTTTTGAAATCAAATTTTTTAAATCATTTATTTCTTTTTTTATAAATCAATTGTTTTCTAATTTTTTGAAATCAAATCTTTTTTAAATAATAATAATAATAATAATAATAATAATAATAATAATTATTATTATTATTATTATTAAGCCCTTTGAAAAAATTATTCACTTGATTATATAATTAATTTTTACAATATTATTCTTTTTAGTTTATAATTTATGTTTTTATATTTATAAATTCTAAATTAAATTATCAGCAATCTAGAGGAGATTCATTGAAATTCACTATCAAATATAATTTATATAATTATCATGTTTATTACTTATAAGCAACAGTTTCATTAAGTATTATTTATAAGTTTATCAAGCATATAGTGTAAGTTCATTATTTGTAAACTGCATATTTATTTGTTATACTAATACTGTGATTCACTGTCATACAGATTTATATATGATAAGCTATAGGTTAATTAAATATAAACTATAAATTCATCAGTAGCAGAGTGTAGGTTCATTGAAAATTTATCGTCAAATATAATTTGTATAATAATCATATTCACCACTTATAACTAACATGTTGATTAAGTATTACTTATATGTTCATCAAATTTATGGTATAAATTTATCATTTGTAAAATATAAATTCATCAATAATACCAGTATTATGCTTCACTATCATGCATATTCATATATGATAAATTGTAGATTCATTGAACAGAAACTATAAGTTTATCATCAGTAGAATATAAGTTTATTGAAAATTCACTATAAAATATAGTTAATATAATAATTATATTCACCATAAACTGTGTAAATTTATTATTTATAAACTGTAGATTCATCAATTATCCCAATAAGAAAATAAAAGATACTTTTTACAAATAATGAACTTATGCTTGATATTTTATAAATATACACTTTATAACTAATGAAAACAAATTTTAATATATATAAATATTAAAACAAAATTTTCATGTCAAAAAAATTAAAAGTATTGTTTTATAATTAATTCAAACAAATATATATATATATATAGAGAGAGAGAGAGAATGAATTTTATTTGATACATTAGATAATTTACCTAAATAAATATAAAATAATATATAATAATTATATTAATTTTGTCAAGTCATTAAATTCAACGTGAACAAAGAATTAAATTAATAATTTTTTAAGAATAAATAAATAAATATTTTTAATTGAATCATATTTATTGTAGATAATAAATAATAAATTAAATAATAAAAAAAAAAAAAAAAAAAAAGGAAGAAAAAAAAAAAAAATTGGAAGTAGTGCAGCGCACGCGGTCCTGGCTTAATCCGTTATACATAGTAGACATAGGACCAGAATATGACAATCCATTGGGCGCCGATTTCGAGCAGGTGAGACTTCAAAAGTGGCATAGTTTTTATTTTTTTGGTACCAGTAGTATAATTATATTTAGATGTTTTTTATAATTATTTTGATTTTAAACAAAATAATATATTTTATTTGCGAAAAAAAAATAATTTTTTTATAAAAAATAATAATTTTATTTATATTTTTTATAAATTAGAATATTTTTTCGTAATTCTTTTTAGTTAAAAAATTTTTTTAATTTTACGAAAATATAACTTATTTTTTGCAAAACAATAATTTAAAAAAAAATAAAAATAATTTCGTAGTTATAAAAAATGGTTCTCTTAAAAAAAATTATAATCTTCTTACATTTTTTTGTAAATTAGATTTTTTTTTTTAAGTTTATAGATATATAAATTTAGAATAATATATTAATCATTCTATTATTTCTCATTTTTAATTCGTGAAATGTAATAGCAGGTTAATTTAATTATAATACTTTAAATATTTTAATTATATTATTATTTATAATTATCTTATTGGCTTAAAAAATAAAATATTATACTTTATTTTAAAATAAAATAATATTAAAATTTGCTTATACAATATTTTTTATAAGAATATTATGATTTAAAAAAAATAATAATATTTTTTATAATTATAAAATTATTTTTTCCCTGCCACATCCAAATAATAGTCCTTGCCTGATAAAACCCAATGAGATTGAGATTGCTTTGGACCTTTGTCAATCTGATCCATCTTTCTGCATATTTACTGAATAAACCATTATGATTCCGTCATCTGGCCAAACAAATGTTAATCGTGCGTAATCAAGTAATTGCTATAACAAGCATTCAACATGTAACATCATTCTTACTCTGGTTTCAGCAGGAGTGAACATGTAACAAAGAACAATAGTAGATGGAATTGACACTCCAAAGATAATATACCACCTGATCAATTTGCTGAAGATGACAATTTACCACTAGAAGGAACTTTGGGAGTTTTCTGTTTGCAGGTTAGAAATTCATAAGAAGACCATTCTTGGAACAACTGCAAAGCATACATGTGAGCTCTTTTAGTTGGTTCATTAGGCTCCCGTTGGGGCTTGAACTCGCAATCTCAACGACCTGGATACGCTCATAAAGTCACTCTTACATATGAGCTCTTTGTGAATTCATCATCTGAAGTAAAGAACAATGACTATTTGCTCATCTTCGAAGAAAGGAAAGACATGGATTTGATAACTATTTTAGTACATCTCATCTCGATTTTCAGCATGATTAATCAAAAGCTTAAACTGATCCCTACCTTTATATGCTTCTATCTCGCGAGCACGCTTTGCCACTAAACCATTGGGATAATGGAGCTGCAACTCTTGCAAGGTGGGCATGTGTTGCAAAAAAAGTGGAAGACCATTGAGACCTGCACACCTATTTATCACCACACTTCTGAGGCCTGGCATGGATCCTTGCGAGATGTGCCAACTAGTTACACCCAGATTGACTAATTTCAGAACTTCTAGCTGAGGGAAACCACCCTGAGTGCAGTTCAAGATTTCTCCACCATAAGCTCCATCTTTTAATTTTAGAACCTGGAGATTGGGTAGTAACTTCCCCAATACCTTCATTGGATCATCTACAAGATGTGTCTGCGACAAGGTCAGCTTGATGAGCGACGATGGAAATTTAGCCCAATCTGGAATGCGAATCACAGGTGGGTATCGGCGATCCCTCACCAATTTTAATTTTAGAAGGTGATGCAGCTTTGAAATGTTCTTGAAAGCCAGATTCTTGTGGCTTTCTATGTCACCATATATCCCTAACTCGGCAAGATCTGGCACCAGGGACAGTGCATTTTCTGTGCAGCTGTCTGGGCTTATGCTTGATAGCGTCTGAAGATTGTTCAGATAATAATCTTGGCACTTGATCATTTTCTTAGGTGGTTCTACAAGAACAGCTTCCCCATTGAAGTGGAAATGTCTCAACTGCGGCATCTTCCAAATGTTTATCTGAGGTCGTTCAATCAATGGAGCAGTGACTTCAAGAGTCTCTAAATTCCAAAGGTTGCATATGGATGATGGCAAAGTGTGGGCAGAGTCGCTCTTCAATCGCAGATATCTCAGGCATATCAGTTTGTAAATTTCACTTGGGATGTCATCAACATACACGTCCCACAAGTCCAATATCCTTAGCAACATATGGCCTTTGTAAAGCAACTTCCAGTGTTTTGAGGAAAGTCGTCTGTTGTCATTATGCTCAAAACAGATAAGAGAACGATGGTTTGAAGCAGCACAATTAGTACTGATACACTGCAGTGGGTCGAAGTGGATCCCCAGTCGACGAGAGTACCCTAGAAATGAAGAAGTACCATGCCTGTAAACTGCAAGAAACTTTCTCTTCATGGCCTCTGAAATGCAGAATTCTCGCAAGAGATCATGAATACGGCATGACTTGATGCTCCCATCGAATTTTCGGGTTGCAAACTGTACCAAATTTCGATCAGCAAGCTCCTCCAAGCAGTCGTAAGCCACTTCCTCGAGTGACATCCTCTCTTTTTCCGGTATGAATCCCTCTGCAAGCCACAGCAAAGTCAGTTGCTTGGTAGTGATCTCATGGTCTTCAGGGAAAAGACCGAAATAAAGGAAGCAAGGCCTTAAATGATGAGGCAAGTCTTCACAGTTCAAAGAGAAAATCTCTGAGCACCTTTCTGTATGTTCATTGATAAATGCACTAACCCTTGAGGACACTTTAGACCACCACCGGGTTGTCTTCTCTTTCTTTAGCAAAACTCCAGCAATGACTACAATTACCAAAGGCAAACCTCTGCAGTTTTTAGCAATTTGTTTTCCTGGATCCTCAAGTTTTGAATCAGGGCATTCTCGTTTCCCAAAGACCTTCAAACACAAAAGCTTCCAGCTCTCTTCATCTGTCAAGAATCTGAGAGTGAGGAGAATTACTGGGTTTTGCAGATAAAGCAACTTCCTTTTTCCGGGTTGTAAGGATGATTCTACTGCCGCTAAGATTAGGAAAACAATGTTGTATCTGATCCCAAAATGCAGTTTCACAAACATCATCCAACACAATCAAGTATCTGCGAGCACCTCTCAAATACCCACGAAGCTCCAAACCCAATTCTTTATTAGTCATTCCTTTCATCTCATCTGTTAATAACATAGTGGATTTGATAACAGCCTCCAATAGTTCTCTAACAGAATAATCTTTAGAAACAACCACCCAAGCCCGAAAATCAAACCAACTCGAAACAACAGGATCATTATTCACCTTGGTAGCAAGAGTGGTCTTACCTATGCCGCCCATCCCAACAATTGGGATAACATCTCGCTCTGTTTTTCCCTTAGTTAGCTGCTCTATTATAATTTTTGCCTCCGAATCAAAGCCAACGACATCAGTTTCTTCAATTGGAAGTCGTTTTCTACTATGGAAAAAGTCGTCTAAGTCTTCAACAGAAGTTGACCCTTCTGATCTACAGACTTGAGGCTGCGGTTCTTGAATTCTGAACCTGTCTCTGTTTTCATAGAGCATTGAGCTTTTTTCTGATGACTGTGATCTTCTCTGCGACTTTTCGTCGACCAGTTAGTTGGTAAATCTTCCATTTGACTACCTCCCAAAAACTGTTGCCTTGTTGTTGGAAATCATAAGCAACATACTCATCAATAACATCTTCAGCTTCATGAACTAAATCCCAGATCTGGCTCGAGTATTCATCGGCAAGAGCTTGCTGGTGATTGTGGTGTTTGCCTTCAAAACTTTTGAGGTACAAATGTGTAAGCTTCAGCTCATCTTTCAGTGACTCAACTTCATCTTTCACTCCAAAAAGCAAATTAGCTTCATGGGTAAGTAGCCTTGTCAGGTTATCAAGAAGAAGCCCAACTACAACGTCCGCCATTGCTGCTTTCTTTCTCTTTCTAGAACAAGAAAAACTAGTTCTGATGATTCAGAAATTTAATCTTTAAATCAATAATCTTCTTCTTGATTATGAAATTTTTTTCTGGGTCGTTTTTTAGCAGCTGACCATGGAAGCCCTCTCTGCCCGTCCTTTTATCTGGAAAAGTTTTGTTATTGAAAATTCTTAATTGGACTTGGGTCACCGGATCAGTATATGGACAGACTAGTGATATTGCGTCATGTCATCAACTTAATAAAAAACTTTTAATTGCTATTTTAACGAGTGTATCCGGAGCATAAATATCTTTGAGATTTATGTTATTTATTTTAAATCAACTTTAAACATTAATTAAATTGATTGGTTTCTTGTTATAAAGGTAAATAAATTTTATTTGTTTCACCTTTTACTTGCTTTATATGTAAGTTAACTTTAAAGGTGTAGGCCAATAAAATCTAATATAATATAATTAAATAATTTTTTAATATAAATTTATATTAAAAATTTATTTTATTAAATTACATTATGACTAACAAATGCACCATAATTATTTATTCTCTTTGTTTTGTTTCTCTTCATGCCACTTCTCTTCTTCCACCATATCGAAAATATTGATCCTTTTTTTTTTTTCAATTTTTGTAAAATATGTACTTATTCTTTTTTGTTTTTTTTTGTGTTTTCTGATTTTATGGTTTATTCATTATTATTGATGGGTTGAAAATCATTTTTATTTTTTAGGAATTTCTTGGAGGTTGAAGGAGTTCTAATGTGAGATTACTATTCACAATCTAGTGGATCAACAGCAATGGCGATGGAGCTAATCTTTGGCTGATTAGTGATGCAAAAAAACATTAGTGCTAAGGTGTTCTTTGCGCACGATCTGCATGACGATAGAGCAAGGAGTAGTGGTGATTGATAGGCCGCTGGTGCCAATGGCAAAAGGCTCCATGCATCTGGGCTAGCGGTTGTTCACTTCTTATGAGTCTTATGTCGTCAATCGAGGTAGTGATGGTGATGATGGTTGAAAAGGTGAGCAGGCAGGGAATACTGATGCTTGGCTTCTTCTCTGACACTGTCGAGCAAATTGCTCTGCCTTTCTTTACTATAGTTAGATTCTTTTGCCAAAGCTGGAGCATTTAGAGAACAAGACTTTGTTGCTCGTTTGTGAATTTCTCTTTTGCAAGTCTTTTGATTGGATGGATATAGATTTATCAAGAGCTATTGGTTTTGTGATATGACTTGGATCCAACTGTTATAGGCTTTTTTTTGTGTATAATTAACTAAGTTTTTTTAATGCTATTTCTATGTGATTTTCAAATTTTATGCAGCTGAAGTTTCAGGCTAATATGTTCTATTTGGTGATTGGAAAATGAGTGTTCATGAGGGGTCGTTGGGTTCTATCTAGGTTTGGAATGAAACGATTTAGCTCGTATTGCTTTATGATTCTCCAATAAGGCTCTCCAATATTACTTTGTTTATTCTAGTTTGAACTCTCTAAGTAGGATACCTTAATGTGGTTGCTGTACACATGTTTGGTTTTGCTTGTATCATTTTTAATGAAGCTCATACTTTAGTATCTCTAACAACTCATATTTTATCACTTGGTTTTAATTGTCTCTCATTTGGGCAAATACTATAACATGTTTTGTGTTTGACATATGATTTTGTACTAAGTCTTTATGTTACTAGTGTTGGTTTTTGGTACTATGTGTGAGGCCTTGCTCGAGCACTGACTTGATCTACTAAAGGGAATTGGGATACTCATTTGGGTGTAGACTCACAATGGAACCCTAAGGTTTGAATTTCATTGATTTTGAAAAATGATTTTTGGGAGTTGCTACCCTAATTTTTTTTTAAATGGGAAAATTAAGGAAAAACCTAATTGACTCCAATTCATTAATTTTCAATTAATTTAACCAAAGATAAAATCATAAGCTTCAAATTAGGTTAAGTTCGAGGATTATGTTTTTAGTTTTAAATAATCTAAATTTAGCTCTTAAGTTTGATTTGACTTAAAAATTAATTTCATAGACGATAAATATTACATGATAATTATAATATTATGATTAATGCATAAGTATGGTATTAGTGTAATAAGAAAATTAAAATAAAACATCTACAAATTTAATCAAAGAGGGGAAAGGAGATTGATTGTAATTTGAATTTGAGGTTTGGATTTAAATTCCAAATGTACCTATATACTCCATTTAATGGGGATCAAAACCCACTTAATTTATTCCATAATTAAGTAGAGGGGTTTAGGAGTCAATTAAATTGATTGATTTGATTTGGGTTTGTGGGTGAGAGGAAAAAGTTGATACCTTTATTTTTGAAGGGCAGAGGGTTTATCAGTCTGAAGTTTCATTTTATCAGGACCAGATGATTAGATTGATTGGTATATTAATTAATTAATTAAAATAATTAATTAACTAATTAATATAATGAAAAAGATAGATGAATTAATTATTTAAAAAGATTAATTAATTAATTAATTGAGTGATTAATTAAAAAAAGAGTTTTAGTTAGTTAAAAAGATTAATTAACTTGGTTAAGGTGAGATAAGTAATTAACTAAAAAGATTAATTAATTAATTAGAGAGTGGTTGGAGGGAGAAGAAAATAAGATTAGAGGATAGCTATCAACTCTAACTTAAGATGCATTTTGAAATGAGGAAATGGAAGAGCTATTTATAAGAAAATAAGATGAGGGTAATTTGGGAAGTGAAAATATGAAAAAACATAAAGGATAAGGCTAAAAACTACCAAAAAAATCATATTGGGGGCACTTTGAACTTTTGATTCAGGCAAGGGGATAGGGTCAGACGCGGCTCTGCGTTAGGTCTGCGCGGATCCGCATCAGAGATATGCAGTTGCCCCGTTTGAGAAATGCAACCACCACACCTCTCTGACTTGGATCTGCACCACTCAGATGCAGATCCATGCTGCATCAATGGCGGTTCAGCTCACTTTTTTCAGGTCTTTTTTTGGTAAATTTTTTAGGTGTCTTGGGTTAGTTTTTGAGATTTTTGGATCAATTTTCAAAAGTTATAGAGTTTAGAAATCTTATTGGTCAGTGGCAACATGCTTGAAATTAATTTTACAGCAGTTAGGCAGTCAGTTTAAGTGAAAATTCGATCAGTTTTGGAAAAATACTGCGTGGTACAGAAGGTCCGGTTAGGATAGGAAAAACATCAATATCTGAAAAATTATGTATCTTCGTACTAATGTGACTAAAAGTCCATTTTTCGCTCTAGGGCACTGCCCCCTTGACCCCTGCCTGCTAACCGGCTAGCTGGACCTCCATACTGACTCTGCGTATCGCACTAATCTTAGCAGGTATCAATCTGCAACTGGATGATCATGATGATAAATTGAGGGTTCACAGCTACCCCCTCATCAGAATTGTCTTATTTATAAGGCAATTTTGATGATAGTGAACCCAAAAGAAGGGTTGGTATAAGCAACTAAAGTGATGTCTAGGTCAGTGTTTGGACATGTTTGGGAAGAAGACATGGTTGAAAAAGGGAGATGGTAAAAAGAATCATAGAGATGTTTTAAGCAGTCGTTCTTAAAATTTATAAAAGGAAAGTGTGGATGATGAATGGAAATGAGAAAATGGACCAAATGGATATCTAAGTTAGTGGCTAGATATTTTTAGGTGAATTGATAGATTTGGATAAAAGATATGGAAAGTGAAACTATATAGATGTCTAGGTGATTGTTTCTAGATATTTATTGGTGTAGTTGATGGATTTGAATAAAAAAGATGGAAAAAAAAACCACATGGATGTCTAGGTGACCATTTCTAAACATTTATGGGTGGAATTTGATGGATTTTGATAAAAGAGATGGAAAAGAACTATATGGATATCTAGGTGACCATGGAAAAAGAACTATATGGATATCAAGGCGTCTATTTCTAAACACTTATGGATGGAAGAGGATTTGGAAAAGATAATTTAGTGAAAACAGAGCTTCGATCTATGGTGAGTCGACTCGAGAGATTTTGATAAGATTTTGGTAAAGGGAGAGCGTCAGCCTATGGCGAGTAGGCTCAAGAAATTTTGAAAAGATTTTGATAGAAAAGCCTTGGCCTATGGTGAGTCTGCTCTATAGATTCTGAAAAATTTTTTAATAAAGGGAGAGCTTTGGCCTATGGCGAGTTAGCTCAAGAGATTCTTAAAAGGTTTCGATAGGAGAGTTTCGGCATATGGCGAGTTGGCTAGATAGATTCTAAAAAGGTTTTAATAAAGGGAGAGCTTAGGCTTATGGTGAGTCAATTTAAGAGATTCTAAAAAGATTTTGATAAGAGAGCCTCGGCCTATGGCGAGTTGGCTCAAGAGATTCTGACAAGATTTTGGTTACACCAATGAAACTTGGGCTTCTGATTGTAAGGAGGTGGCCCTTTCAGAAGGCTTAAAGGAACTTTGCTAGGAGTAAAGGGACTCTGCAAGTCACACTTCATTGGTTAGATCTGGAAATATATCATTTAGTTTCAAAGAGACACTGGTTAACTTTAGGAGGTGTTGGTCAGCTTTGAGGAAGTACTAGTCAACTTTAGGAGATGTCAATGAGGCTATTGGCTTAACTTATGCATGATAGTGCATGATTACAGATGATTGCATAGATGTTCATGTACAAATGATTACATAGATGTTGGTGCACAGATGATGCATGTTTATATATATATGTTTTAGAATTCATGGACCTATTGCTTAACTTCTATGCCATACATGATTTATAATGATGCCTCTAATGAATGATTGCATAGATGCATAAGGGTGGATTCATGCATTTGCTTTGTGAATGCAATTTTTTCATGTGACTTTTACATCCATGGAGCCATGTCTTTGTGGACTGAGAAACTCAACAAAGTTGAGGAACTCAACTTGGGTTGATATGGAATAGTTGCCACGCTGGCATTATAAGGAGTTTGAGTGGATTGAGATTTTTCTGAGGGCATGCTTTAAGTTTTGGAATTTAGTGGCCTATGGTTTCTATTTTGGTGCTACTGAGGAGGAGCTATGCCTATTCTAAAAGAGTTCGGTACTATGGCCTGGCTACAATCCGGAAGTAGCTTTGGTGGTGCCAGAGCTTAGAGTTTGGCATCTCCTGGATTTTTCGAGATTTTTGTTTTGGACTTATCTCAAGATGTTGCAAGCCAGATGATGGTTGGTGATGGTCAAGTGAATTTAACCACTATGATTGAGAAGTTCCATGATCCCGGTGATCAGGGAGATATGAGGGGGATAGAGGCTCGGGATGAAGGCCTTGGTTTTCTACTTGAGAGTTAGATATAGGTTTATTAATTGGGGTGATGCCAGAGTGGTAGATGAAGTAGAGGTATTTTATGGTTAGAGCTAAGCTGGCAGAGACACTGATGATTCTTGATTACTTTGTTCAAGATTTAGAAAGATGAACTATCTTACCAATTATTCACCAAGTGAGAAAATTTTGTCTATTATTATCCTTTCTGTTAGAGGTGCTTAGTGGGTGTCTATTTTAGGTTTTGGGTTATCTTCCAAGTGTGGCTGATAGATCATTTTTGGGTGGTGGCCCCTACTTTTTAGTCTGCAAATGGTTTATTGAGACTCAATCAGAATTCAGATAGGATAGTCACTTGTAGCTTGCCCTTGGAGGACACATTTTTAGCATTGCCAATGGTAAAGGATTGGATCTCTTATAACTGGGGGCCATGGGTGTCAAATGGTTTGCCTATTAGGCTTTGTTTGAATGACTTTCCACTAGGGAATAAGGGTCTTGAGGCAGATGAGGTAGACTCAAAATGTGCACCTAGTTTTTTTTTTTTTTCTTGAAGTCTATGCAGATCATAGCTCCTATTGCTAGAACTATCAGGTGGTGGCTGGTTGAGGAGTTATCATGCTGTTTATTTTGGGATTTCATTTAGGTCTATAAAGAGATACGATAGGTGGTTGATAAAATGGTTTGTCTAGTTAAGAAAGAGTACAAGGCTGCCCTTTTGAGGGGAATAGAGGATGATGCAACTAGGGAAGGAGAGACTGTATGAGGAGCCAGTGGCAGCAAGAGGGCTACAGCACAAACAAAAAGGGGTGACTCATTCTTTGAAGGAGACTTGGGGATCTACTAGAAGTGCAACATCATAGTAGTGACTTAAACTATGGTAGTAGTGACAAAGGACACTGTGATTGCAGTGAGACAGGATGGCACTATTGTGGTGGTTTAGATAAGGGCTACTATAGTTAGGGTAGAAAGAGGTACTGCAGTTTCTAAACTATAGAGGAGGATTTTTGAAAGTAGTTTTAGGACTACTGGTACTCAGAAGAGGGTTTTCAATACTGCTGTGGTGAATAGTTCTAATTCTGTTGGTAACCAGAAGGAGCTATAGAGACATAGAGAAGGGGTGTGCCTATTTGAGGAGATTATGGCAAACTCTAATTCTAATGAGGACGTGAGAGATGTGCACTTTAGGAGGTAAAGAAAGATTGGCTGGATCATGACTTTAGACATGACCTTTTTTTTTTTTTTGCTTTTTATTCAAAATACTTGCAAGTTGATAGGACTATATGATACAGGATGAGCTATAGAGGATATTGAAAGGGCTATCCTTTTTTCATGATAATGGGCTTGCATTTTGTAAAATTTGATCATCATTAAATGAGACATCTTTTATGCTCTAATTTTTGTCTAAGCCACCCTTTTGGATTTTCAATTTAGTGAGCATTCTTTTCTTCTTCTTTTTTCTTCTTCTTCTTCTTTTTTTTTTTTTGGTTTAGGCAAAAGAATTAAATGAATGATGTACTAGGCATAAAGAAAATAAGAATGTGATGCAAACAAAATATTTTGTATTATGATTTAGACTACACTCGAGTTCGACTGCCTACGTATCCCTTATATCACTTTTCTATCGGTTATTTCTTTTAGGTAAAATTAGGTTTGCGTAGTTCTGATTGTGTATGCATGAAAAATAGAAATGAAATACTGATGTCATCTTCGAATGATGTATAGTTTTAACTTATTTGGGTTGCCAGGATGGGAGAATTCACTTCCGTCCACGTTTGTGCAGATGGTGCCTTTATCGGATAGGATCTTCTTGAGCATATAATATTTAGCCTAGTTTAGTTTGAACTTCTTCTTGGATCATGAATAAGGGCTTGGATTTCTCCCATAACTGGATTTCCTTTATGTGAATCATTGTTTCTCACCTTCCAATTAAAGTGCTCGGCTAGTCTCTATTGGTGACTTTGAATTTTGTATAGAGCATCGATTCTCTTTTCATCAATGGCATTCAGCTGGTCATGATACAATTTGATATATTCTGTCTTTATTCTCTATAGCTTCTCCTTAACAGGTTTCTTATATGTGTAGGTTGGGATCTCATAGACTGCGATGCTTGGATGAGATTAGTGCGCTAACGTAGTTGTCCATTGATCTAAATTTTAGATGAAAGGATTATATGATACACCAGCCATGGACTTTTATGGTCTTGGCATCTTATTTGATGCTGTCAAGCTAATTGCTCTACATTTACTTGTTTGTTCTTAAATTTCATTACTATAATAGATTCTTTTGCTAAAGTTAGAGAATTTAGGAACAAGACTTTGTTGCTCATTTCTGAATTTCTCTTATGCAAGTCTTTTGATTGGATGGATATAGATTTATTAATTGCTATTGGTATTGTGATATGGCTAGGGTCCAACTGTTATAGCCTGTTTTCTGTGTATAATTAGCTAAGTTTTTTTAATGCTGCTTTTGTGCTATTTTCAAATTTATGTAGCTGAAGTTTTAGGCTAATATGGTTTAATTGGTGATTGGATTGTGCTTTGTCCTTAGTCTTGCTTATGCACTTTCTGGTTACTTTGGTGTGGTTTTGGCTAGTGCAAGGTTCATCAATGTGGTTTTGTCTCTGAAGGGCAGTGTTTTGGGTTTAGTTTAAATCGTTGCACTAATGTAGTTGTCCATCGATATGAATTTTAGATGTGAGGGTTGTTTGATACACTAGTTGTGGACTTTTAGGTCTTTGATTGGTTCTTTATTGTGGCTTGGATTTTGTTGATGTTGGGCTTGTTTTTTCTTTTAATACTTTGGTGATCTTGCTCGTTGTTGGGAGGTTGTTTCAATTACCTTGATATTCACTTAAATACTAAGACCTAGTGTTGAGGAAATTTTTTTGATAAATGAGTGTTGGTGAGGGGTCGCTGGGTTCTATCTAGGTTTAGAATGAAATGATTTAGCTCATATTGCTTTATGATTCTCCAATAAGGTTCTCAAACATTACTTTGTTTATTCTAGTTTGAACTCTCTAAGTAGGACACCCTGATGTGGTTGTTGTACACGGGTTTCGTTTTGCTTATATCGTCTTTAATGAAGCTCATACTTTAATATCTCCAAAAACTCATATTTTATTACTTGGTTTCAATTTTCTCTCATATGGGCAAATACTGTAACATGTTTTGTGATTGACATATGATTTTGGTACTAGGTCTTTATGTTACTAGTGTTAGCCCAATTCGTTAGAGGGAATTGACATGCTCATTCGGGTTCAGACTCATGATAGAACCCTCGGGTTTGGATTTCATGGATTTTGAAAATGATTTTTCGGAGTCACCACCTTAATTTATTTTTAAATGGAAAAATTAAGAAAAAACCCAATTGACTCTAATTCATTAATTTTCAGTTAATTTACCCAATGATAAAATCACTGGCCTCAAACCAGGTTGAGTTCGGGAACTAAGTTTTTAGTTTTAAATAATCTAAATTTGGCTTCTAAGTTTAATTTGACTTAAAAACTAATTTTATGGATGACAAATATCATATGACAATTATAACATCATGATTAATGCATAAGCATGGTATGAGTGCAATCAGAAATTTAAAATGAAACATCCACAAATCTAATTAAAGTGGGGAAAGAGATTGATTGGGATTTGGATTTGAGATTTGGATTTAGATTCCAAATGTGTCTATGTATCCTATTTAATGGGAATTAAAACCCATGTAGTTCATTCCATGGTTAAATGGAGGGGTTTAGGGGTCGATCAGATTAATTGATTTGATTTGGGTTTGTGGGTGAGAGAAAAAGGTTGATACCCTTGTTTTTGGAGGGCAAAGGGTTTTACCAGACCGAAGTTCCATTTTATTAGGACCGGGTAATTAGATTGATTAGGAGATTAATTAATTAATTAGAATAATTAATTAACTAATTAATATGATGAAAATGATGGATGAATTAATTAATTAAAAAGATTAATTAATTGATTAATTGAGTGATTAATTAAAAAAAATTTTAGTTAATTAAAAATAATAATTAACTTGGTTAGGGTGAGATAATTAATTAATTAAAAAGATTAATTAATTAATTTGAGAGTGGTTGGAGAGAGAAGAAAAGATGAATTAGAGGATAGCTATCAACTCTAACTTAAGATGTGTTTTGAAATGAGAAAATGGAAGGGCTATTTATAGAAAAATGAAGTGAGGGTAATTTGGGATGTGAAAATGTGAAAAGATGTAAAGGATAAGGCTTAAAAATACTAAAAAAAAAAAAAATCATACTAGGGGCATTTTGAACTTTTGATTGGGCAGGGCGATAGGGTCAGACGCGGCTCCATGCCCTTTGATGCAACTTTGCATCAAGTTTGCGCCAATCTGCATCAGAGATAAGCAGTGGCCGATTTTGAGAAATGCGGCCGCAGCACCTCTCTGACGCAGATCTGCATCACTCAAACGGGGATCTACGCTGCGTTAGTGGCAGCTCGGCTCGCTTTTTCATGTCTTTTTTTGGCAAGTTTTTTGGGTGTCTCAGGTTAGTTTTTGGGAGTTATAGAGTTCAAAAATCTTATCGATCAGTGGCAACATGTTTGAAATTAATTTTAGAGCAGTTGGGCAGTCAGTCTGAGTTAAAATCTGATTAGTTTTGAAAAAAATACTATATGGTATAGAAGGTCCGGTCAGGGTAGGAAAAATATCAATGTTTGAAAAATTAAGTATCCTCGTACTAATGTAACTAAAAGTCCATTTTTTGCTCCAGGGGCACTGCCTCTTTAACCCTGCCCATTAACTGGCTAGTTGGATCGCCGTATTGGATTTGCATATCGTATTAATCTTAGCAGATGTCAAGATGTGGCCAGATGATGAGGGTGGAAAATTGAGAGTTCACAGCTGCCCTCTCATTAGAATTGTCTTATCTGTAAGGCAATTCTGATGATAGTGAACCAAAAGAAAGGGTGGTACAAGGAACCAAAGTGATGTCTAGGTTAGTGTTTTGACATGTTTGGGTGAAAGACATAGTTGTCAAAGGAATATGGTAAAAAGAACCACAAGGATGTTTTAAGTAATCGTTCTTAAAATTTATGGGGGAAAGTGCGAATGATGAATGAAAGTGAGAAAATGGACCAAACAGATATCTAAGTAAGTGGCTAGATATTTTTGGGTGAATTGATGGATTTAGGCAAAAGATGTGGAAAGTGGAACCATATAGATGTCTAGGTGATTGTTTCTAGACATTTACGGGTGCAATTGATGAATTTGGATAAAAGAGATGGAAAAAAGAACCACATGGATGTCTAGGTGACTATTTCTACACATTTATGGGTGGAATTTGATGGATTTTGATAAAAGAGATGGAAAAAGAACCATATGATGTCTGGGTGACCATTTCTAGACACTTATGGATGGAAGAGGATTTGGAAAAGATAATTTAGTGAAAAGAGAGCCTCGACCTATGGCAAGTCGGCTCGAGAGATTTTGACATGATTTTGGTAAAAGGAAAGTATCGACCTATGGCGAGTCAGCATAAGAGATTTTGAAAAGGTTTTGATAGGAGAGCCTCGACCTATAGTGAGTTTGCTTGACAGATTCTAAAAAGGTTTTAATATAGGGGAGCTTTGGCTTATGGCGAGTCAATTTAAGAGATTCTAAAAAGATTTCAATGAGAGAGCCATGACCTATAGTGAGTCAGCTCGACAAATTCTAAAAAGATTTTAGTAAAGGAAGAGCCTTGGCCTATGGCGAGTTGGCTCAAGAGATTCAGATAAGATTTTGGTTGCTCCCATGAAACGTAGGTTTCTGAATATGAGGAGTTGGGCTTTTTGGAAGGCTTAAAGAAACATTATTAGGAGTAAAGGGACTCTGAAACTCACACTTCATTGATTAGATCTGGAAAGGTATCATTTAGCTTTAAAGAGACACTAGTCAACTTTAGGAGGTGTTTGTCAGCTTTGAGGAAGTACTAGTTAGCTGTAAGAGATGTCAATGAGGGTATTGGCTCAGTTTATGCATGATAGTGCATGATTACAGATGATTGCATATATGATGCATGTTTATATATACATGTTTCAGAATTCATTGACCTTTTGCTTGACTTCTACATTATGCATGATTTGTGATGATGCTTATAATGGATGATTGCATAATTGCATAAGGGTGGATTCACGTATTTGCTTTGTGAATGCAATTTTTTCATGTGAATTTTGCATCCCTAGAGCCATGTATTTGTGGACTGAGAACTCGACAAAGTTGAGGAACTCAACTTGGGTTGATATGGAATAGTGTAAACTCTTAATTTTACACCCTCATCATACAACCGCAACCTTAGCATCTGCTGAAATTAACACACTATGCAGAGTCGTTACAGTGGTCCAAATTTTTTTTAGCCTTAATTACATTGCTACCGAACATCCAAATATCCCAAACCACTAACCAATCTCTTTAAAAAAAAAGGAGGAATCTCGAAAAATGTGCCAGCGCCACGTGGCATGCCACATAGCATGCATACGGCGCCACATCAAAACTGTGCGGTGCCACATGCCCCATATGTGGCATGCCACAATAGCTTAATGCGGTGTCGTACAGGCCTAGTGCAGCACCGAACAAGGCACTGCAGCTTCTAATGCCAGTGGGCCCCTTCCTGTGCAGGGAATGGCCCTTTTACCCCTTCCAGTCTAATTTTCATCCCTTTCTAGCCCTACCCTTCATCGTCTTTTCACATTTTCAATACCTAAACTACCCTCAACCCTATTTGCCTATAAATAGGCCCCCCATTTCCTCATTTCTCTACACCCCTTGAATTTGAGTAGATTGCTATCCTCAAATTTCTCTCTTCTTTTCCCTCCAATCACTCTCTAATTAATAATTAATCTTTTTAATTAATTAATTATCTCACCCTAACCAAGTTAATTAATCCTTTTAATTAATTAAAACTCTTTTTTTAATTAATCACTCAATTAATTAATTAATCTTTTTAATTAATTAATTAATCACTCTTTTTTTCAAAAATCATTCTTCTTTTTTTCAAAAATTAAATTAATCTTTTTTCTTAATCCACCTTTCAACCAAATTAATTAATTAATCATTTTAATTAATTAATCCTTCAATCCATCCATTTTATCACATTAATTAGTTAATTAATCATTTTAATTAATTAATTAATCTCCCAATCAATCTAATTATTCGGTCTCGATAAAATGAAACTTTGGTTTGGTAAAACCCTCCACCTGCGAAAAGTAAAGGTATCAGCCTTTTTCCTCAATCTTAAAACACCCAAACCAAAATCAATATGAACAACTCTTAAACCCCTCCACTTAATTGTGGAACAAAATACGTGGGTTTTGATCCCCATTCAATGGGGTATGTAGGCATGTTTGGAATCTAAGTTTAAATCTCAAATCCAAATCTCTATCAATGCTCTCAATGCCCAGTCTGCCACCTTTACAGATGCCCTCAACTCTCAACACGAATTGATCATCAATGAGGTCAAGGAAATGACCAATGCCTCTGTCACTCCTCCTCCTGCTTGTGTTAAGCTTGCGTCTGCCCAAGCCAGGACTAGCCATGCCCCTACTTTTACTCCTCCCATTATCAATCTCACTGATAATGGGAAAGCAGTTGAAACTCCAACCTCTCCTGTCGTAGACTTAAATGCAATCATTCCCTCTCCCACTGCAAATCCTTTTCAAAGTGGAGATTTTTCTAGCTTTTCAAAAGCTAAGAAATTGATGGAGAAAATTGAGGCCATGGAGAGAAAAATCAAGAACATAAAAAAGCATGAGGATATGATAGATGTCAACTCTTTAGCTCTCTTTTTGAATGCACAGGTTCCTCCAAAATTTAAGATGCCGATCATAGATAAGTTTAGTGGCACTACATGTCCCAAAACTCATCTCAAGATGTATATGGGTGCCATAAGACCCTTTGGTGTGGATGATGAGCTCCTTGCTCAGTTATTCCAATAATCTTTAACTGGAGTAGTTGTTAAGTGGTTACTAGATCTTAACCAGAATCACAAGAAGACTTGGGATGACATATGTAATGCATTTGTCAAGCAATACCACTACAACAATGAGGTGGATGTCACCCGTCGAGATTTGAAAACCACCAAACAAGGGCCAACAAAATCCTTCATCATGTTCCTTACAAGGTGGAGGACAAAAGCGACTCAAATGGTGAACCGTCCATATGAAATAGAGCAAATTGACATCATCATCAAAAGCCTCCTCCTCAAATATCAAGCTCATCTGCAAACTCAATATCTCCCTAGCTTCAAAGCTTTCATTGTCATTGCCTCCAAGATCGAGGATTTGATTCAATCGAGACAAATCAAAGATGAATCCTCTAGTTCAAGGTATTATAAGAATAACAATTACACCACCAACTCCACTACCAAAAGAGAAAGCGAGGTAAATGCTGTCTCTTATCACTAGCCAATGAGGTTGGAAATGAGGACTTTTTTCAAGCTACGCATGCTCCTCAGTGTCATTTACAAGAAAGCCTTAGAGGCTAATTTGGTTAAGCCCTTAGACCCACGATCTTCTCCAAATCAATTGCCTAATAGTTATAATGCTATTGAGTACTATGACTATCATCAAGTGTTGGGGCACAAAACTGATGCATGCAATGCTTTAAAGCAAAAAATTCAAGACCTTATTGATAGTGGAGACATTATTGCTCCCAAACCCAAAATCTAGCACCACCATCTATCCTTTTATGAACCACCGAGTTCACCCGACCATCTCAAGCTTCACCTGACAATTGGCATTTTGAGAAGAATTTTGCCCTACTGTGCGCCTATCCAAATCCTCCGAGTCCATGCCTGAGTCATTTGAGTCCTTGTCTAAATCACCTGAGTCAAAGTTTGCATCAGAGTCTTTTGGGTTTGTTTCTATTAAATCTTTCTTTGAATTTAAGTCTGTTAGGTCTTGCCCTTTGGAATTTGTATTTTTTCTTTTCAGCTTATCCTTTAATGTACTCATGATGGGACTCTTTTAGTAGTAATAAAATTTTGAACTTTCTGATTTGCTTTAATTTCTTTCTAATTCATCTTTAAATGGGACATCTTAAAAAAAAAAATGAAAGAACAAAAAAATGAAAAATACAAAAAATAGGAAAAAGGATTAATTATGGCACAAAAAAAAAAAAAAATCTCATACATTGCATTTGCATGGCAGCAGTGAAAAAGCTCATGGACTGTTCTAAACAAGACAAGATAGGGATGATCCAAGCTTCACAGTTCATGAGATCCCTACCTACATACATAAGAAACTTGTCAAAGAGAAGTCATAGAGAATGAAGACAGAATAGACTGAAAGGTATCATGACTAGGTGAATGCCGTCAAGAAAAAGAGAATTGATGCTTCGTACAAAAGTTAAGGTTATTAATGGAGACTAGCTGAGCACTTCAACTAGAAGGTGAGAGACAAGGGTTTGCAAAAAGGAAATCTAATTTTGGGAGAAATCCAAGCCCTATTCATGATCCAAAAGGAAGTTCAGGTTGAACTGGGCTGGACAGTACAACAAGATCCTATTCGATGGAGGCACCATCTTCACGGATGTGGACTGAAATGAATTCTCCCATCCTGGCAACCTGGATCAGTGGAAACAATACATCATCCAAAAATGACATATGCATTTCATTTTTATTTCTAATGCATATGTAATCATAACTACATGGATCTGATTCTCCCTAAAAGAAATGACTGACACAAAGGTGATGTAAGGTATACATAGGTAGCTCGTCTCAGGTGTGGTCCAAATCATAATACAAAATATTTTATTTGCATTGTATTCTCATTTTCTTTGTACCTAGTACATCATTCACTTAATTCTTTTGCCTAAACAAAAAGAAAAAAAAAAGAAGAAAAAGAAGAATGCTCATTAAGCTGAAAACCTAAAAGGGCAGCTTAGGCAGAAATTAGAGCAAAAATAAAAGATGTCTCATTTAATGATGATCAAATCTTGCAAAATACAAACCCATTATAAAGGATAACCCTTTCAATGTCATCTATAGCTTATCCTTTTTCATGTAGTCCTGTCAATCTATAATTATTTCAAAGAAAAAAAGGTCATGTCTGAAGTCATGGTCTAGCCAATCCTCCTCTACCTCCTAAGATACAAATCTCTCCTGTCCTTGTCAGAGACAAAGTCTGTCACAATCTCCTTTTTTTTTAGTCATTACTGCAACCTATGGTGTCACACTTCTAATAGAACCTTGAGTCTCCTTCAAAAAATGAGTCACCTCCTTTGTTTAGGCTGTAGTCCTCTTACTACCAATGGCTCCTCATACAGTCTCTCCTTCCTTAGCTACTTCATCCTCTATCCCTTTCAGCAGGGTAGCCTGGTACTCTTTCTCAATTTGCCAAACCACCTTTATCAACTACCTGGCATGTCTCTCCATGGTCCCAAGTGAAATTTCAAAATAAACAGCATGATAACTCCTCAGCCAGCCATCACCTGATAGCTCTAGCAATGGGAGCTGTGATCTGCACAAACTCTAAGCAGAAAAAAACTAGGGGCACATCCTAAGTATGCCCCATCTACCTCAAAACCTTTATCCCCTAATGGAAAGTCATTCAAACTAAGCCCAACAAGCAAACCACCTGACACCCATAGCCCCTAGTCATTAGCAGTGCTAAAAATGTGTCCTTTGGGGGCAAGTTGCAAGTAACCATCCTATCCAATCTCTGAGCATTAATAAAGCATGTGCAGACTGAAAATATGGGCCATTAGATTTCAAAACCTGAAGCAACCCCTCAATCTCCTTATAATGCCACCATAGTGAATATCCCATACCAATCAAAATTGAGTTTTTCAAACTTTGCAAAGTTTCTTAGTCCACAAATGCATGTCTCTGCGAACACAAAAGTCACATGAAAAATTGCATTCTAATGAATTCACCCTCATGCATCCATGCAATCATCCATTACAAGCATCATCATAAATCATCCATGGCATAGAAATTGGATAAAAGGTCTATGAATTCTGAAACATGCATACATGAACATGCATCATCTATGCACAAACATACCTGTATATGCAATCATCTGCAATCATACATCATCATGCATAAGCTGAGCTAATAGCCTATTAACATCTCCTAAAGCTGACTAGTACTTGCTCAAAGCTGACTAATACCTCTTAAAGCTGACCTATGCCTCTTTGAAGCTAAATGATTCCTTTCCAAACCTAATAAATAAAGTGTGACTTTTAAAGTCCCTTTACTCCTAACAAAATTTCGTTGAGCCTTTTGATAGGCCCAACCCCTCACATTCAGAAGCCCAAGTTTCTTTGGCACAACCAAAATCTTATCAGAATCTGTTGAGCTGACTCGCTATAGGCTGAGGCTTTCCTTTCATTAAATTATCAACTCCACACATAAATATCTAGAAATGGTTGTCTAGACATCTATATGGTTCTTTTTTCCATATCTTTTGTCCAAATCCATCAATTTCACCCATAAATGTTTAGAAACGGTCACCTAGACATTAATATGGTTTCACTTTCCATATCTTTTACCCAAATCTATCAATTTCACCCATAAATGTCTAGAAATGGTCACCTAGACATCTATATAGTTTCACTTTCCATATCTTTTACCCAAATCTATTAGTTTCACCTATAAATGTCTAGAAGGGGTCACTTAGACATCTATATGGTTCCACTTTCCACCTTTTTTACAAATCATCTTTACATCTAGCATTAAGGCCAAACAGATAGCCATGATTGAGATTTACCTAGATCATCTTTACCTCCAATATTAAGGTTGGACACATAGCCTTGATTGAGATTTACCCCAAATCTTCTTTATCTCTAGCATTAATGTCAAACAGATAGCCTTGATTGAGATTTACCCAAATCTTCTTTACCTTTAATATTAAGGCCAGACAGATGCCCTTAATTGATATTTACCCAAATCTTCTTTACCTCTAACATTAAGGCCGAACAGATAGCTTTGATTGATATTTACCCAAATCTTCTTTACCCCTAATATTAAGGCTAGACAGATAGCCTTGATTGATATTTACCCTAAATCATCTTTACCTCTGGCATTAAGGTCAAACAGATAGTCTTAATTAAGATTTACCCTAAATCTTCTTTACCTCCAACATTAAGGCTAGATAGATAGCCTTGATTAAGATTTATCCTAGATCATCTTTATCTCTAACATTAAGGCCGGACAGATAGCCTTGATTAAAATTCACCAAACCTTCTTTATCTTCTAACATTAGGGCCGAACAGATAGCCTTAACTGAAATTCACCAAGACCATTCGCGCATCCAACGTTAAGGTTGAATAGATAGCCATTGATAAAGTCTCATTTATCCTAAAGGGCCTCCTCCCAAAGGACATGACAAGAACACATAAGCTCAGAGTTTGACATGGCACCTCTTTCCAACGTTCACTATCATCAGAATCACCTTTTGTTCAAAGGTAATTCTAATGAGGGGGCAACTGTAAACCCTTAATTTTACACTCTCATCATCCATCTGCAACCTTAGCACCTACTAAGTTTAACGCACTACACGAAGCCGTTACAGTGGTCCAAATTTTTTTTAATCTTCAATTACATTGCTACCAAACATCCAAATATCCCAAACCACCAACCAATCTAAAAAAAAAAAAGAAATCTCAAAAAATGTGCCAATGCCATGTGGCATGTAGCACGACAGGTGTGCGGAGAAGAGTCAAAATTGTGTGGCACCACATGCCTCATATGCAGTGTGCTGCAATAGCCTAACGTTGCGCCGCACAGGGCGCTACAGCTTCTAACGCTAGTGGGCCCCCTCTTGGGCAGGGAATGACCCTTTTACCCCTTCCAATCAAATTTTCATCCCTTTCTAGCCCTACCCTTCATCGTCTTTTCACATTTTCAATACCTAAACTACCCTCAACCCCATTTGCCTATAAATAGGCCCCCCATTTCCTCATTTCTCTACACCCCTTGAATTTGAATAGATTGCTATCCTCAAATTTCTCTCTTCTTCTCCCTCCAATCACTCTCTAATTAATTAATTAATCTTTTTAATTAATTAATTATCTCACCCTAACCAAGTTAATTAATCCTTTTAATTAATTAAAACTCTTTTTTTAATTAATCACTCAATTAATTAATTAATTAATTACTCTTTTTTTTCAAAAATCATTATTTTTTTTCAAAAATCAAATTGATCTTTTTTCTTAATTCACCTTTCATCCAAATTAATTAATTAATTATTTTAATTAATTATCCTTCAATCCATCCATTTCATTATATTAATTAGTTAATTAATCATTTTAATTAATTAATTAATCTCCAAATCAATCCAATTATCCGGTCCTAATAAAATGGAACTTCTATCCGGTGAAATCCTCCACCTACCAAAAGGAAAGGTATCAGCCTTTTTCCTCACTCTCAAAACACCCAAACCAAAATCAATATGATCAACTTCTAAACCCCTCCACTTAATCGTGGAATGAACTACATGAGTTTTGATCCCCATTTAATGGGGCACATAAGCACGTTTGGAATCTAAGTCCAAACCTCAAATCCAAATCCCTATCAATCTCTTTTTCCCTTTTTAATTTATGGATATTTTATTTTAATTTTCTCATTGCACTTATGTCATATTCATGCATCTTATTTACAATTATCATCTTATAATATTTGTCATTCATGAAATCAATTTTTCAAAGTTAAATTAAATTTAAGAGCCAAGTCGTAATTATTTAACTAAAAACCTAGTCTCTGAACTCAATTTGGTTTGAGACTAGTGATTTTATCCATAGGTAAATTAATTGAAAATTAATGAATTGGAGTCAAAATTGGGTTTTTCCTTAATTTTCCCATTTAAAAATAAATTAGGGTGGTGACTCCTAAAATCATTTTCAAAGTCAACCAATCCAAACTCGAGGGTTCCATCATGAGTCTAAACCCAAATGAGCATCCCGATTCCCTTTAGTGGATCGGGCCGATACTCGGGCGAGGCCTCACAAAGAGTTGTCATGTTGGCATTATAAGTAGTTCGAGTGGATTGAGATTTTTTTGAGGGCTTGCTTTAAGTTTTGGGATTTGGTGGCCTGTGGTTTCTATTTTGGTGCTACTGAGGAGGAGTTGTGCCTATTCTAGAGAAGTTCAGTACTATGGCTTAGCTACAATCCAGAAGTAGCTTTAGTGGTGCCAGAGCTTAGAGTTTGGCATCTACTGAATTTTTCAAGAGTTTATTTTTTTTTAGACTTGTCTCAAGATGTCGTAAGCTAGATGATGGTTGGTGATGGTAAAGTGAATTTCACTGCTGTGATTGAGAAGTTCCATAATCTTGGTGACTAGGGAGATATGAAGGGGATAGAGGCTTAGGATGAAGGCCTTGGTTTTCTGCTTAAGAGTCAAATACAGGTCTATTAATTGGGGTGATGCCAGAGTGGTAGATGAAGTAGAGGCATTTTATGATTAGAGCCATACTGGCAGAGACATTGATGATTCTCAATTGCTTTGTTTGAGATTTTGAAAGATGAACTATCTTGCCAATTATTCACCAAGTGAGAAAATTTTATCTATTATTATCCTTTCTGTTGGAGGTACTTTGTGGATCTCTGTTTTAGGTTTTGGGTTATCTTTTAAGTGTGCCTGATGGATCATTTTTGGGTGGTGGCCCCTACTTTTCAGTCTGCACATGCCTTATTGAGACTTGATCAGAGATTGGATAGGATGGTTGCTTGCAGCTTGCCCTCGGAGGATACATTTTTAGCACTGCCAATGGTAAAGGATTAGATCTCTCATGACTAGGGTCTATGGGTATTGAGTCATTTGCCTGTTGGGCTTGGTTTGATTGATTTTCCACTAGGGCATGAGGGCCTTAAGGCAAATGAGGTAGACTCAGGATATGCCCCCAGTTTTTTTTTTTTTTGTCTATGTAGATCATAAATCCCACTTCCAGAGCTATCAAGTGGTGGCTGGCCGAGGAGTTATCATGCTGTTTATTTTGGGATTTCACTAAGACCACAAAAAGGTATGAGAGGTGGTTGATGAAGGTGGTTTGGCTAGTTGAAAAAGGGTACAAGGTTGCCCTTCTGAGGGGAATAAAGGATCATGCAACTGAGGAATGAGATATTGTATGAGGAGCCATTGGTAGCAATAGGGATGCAACACAAACAAAAAGGATGACTCATTCTTTGAAGGAGACTCGGGGATATACTAGAAGTGCAACATCACAATAGTGACTCAAACAGCAGTGGCGGTGACAAAAGACATTATGATTATAGTGAGACAGGATGACACTATAGTGGTGGTTTAGATAAGGACTGCTATAGTTAGGGTAAAAAAGGGTACTGCAATTTTTGAACTATAGAGGAGGTTTTTTGGAAGTAGTTTCAGGACTACTAGTACTTAAGAGAGGGTTTTCAATATTGCTGTGGTGAATAGTTTTAATTTTGTTGGTACTTTTACTGTTGCACTAGAAGGAGCTACAGAGACTTGGAGGAGGGGTGTGCCTATTTAAGGAGATTGTGGCAAACTCTGATTCAAATGAAGGCATGAGAGATGTGCCCCTTAGGTGGTAGGGAAAGATTGGCTAGATCATGACTTTAGACATGACCTTTTTTTTTTTTTTTGCTTTTTATTCAAAATACTTGCAAGTTGATAGGACTGCACAATACAAGATAAGCTATAGAGGATATTGAAAGGGCTATCCTTTTCTCATGATGATGGGCTTGCATTTTGCAAAATTTGATCATCATTAAATGAAACATCTTTTATGCTCAAATTTTTGCTTAAGCCGCCTTTTTGGGTTTTCAGTTTAGCAAGCATTTTTCTCTTCTTCTTTTTTCTTTTAGTTTAGGTAAAAGAATTAAGTGAATGATGTATTAGGCATAAAGAAAAAAGAGAATGCGATGCAAACAAAATATTTTGTATTATGATTTGGATTGCACTCGAGTCAAGCTGCCTATGTATTCCTTATATCACTTTTCTATCAGTTATTTCTTTTAGGTAGAATCAGGTCCACATAGTTCTAATTACATATGCATTAAAAATAGAAATGAAATGTAGATGTCATCTTCAGATGATGTATCATTTCAGCTTATTCGGGTTGCCAAGATGGGAGAATTTACTTTCATCCACGTCCGTGTAGATGGTGCCTCTATCGGATAGGATCTTCTTCAGCATATAATGTTCTGCCCAGTTTTGTTTGAACTTCTTCTTAGATCATGAATAAGGGCTTGGATTTCTCCTAGAACTAGATTTCCTTTATGCGAATCCTTGTCTCTCACCTTCTAGTTAAAGTGCTCGGCTAGTCTCCATCGATGACCCTGAATTTTGTATAGAGCATCAATTCTCTTTTCATCAATGGCATTCAGCTGGTCATGATACATTTTGATCTATTATGTCTTTATTCTCAATAACTTCTCCTTGACAGGTTTCTTATGTGTGTAGGTTAGGATCTCGGGGACTGTGATGCTTAGATCATTCTTATCATGTCCTTGTCTTATGCAGAATAGCTCATGAGTTTTTCCAATACTCCCATGTAGATATAACGTATGGGATTTTTTATTCTTTTCTTCTATGCCATAATTAATTAATCATTTTGCCTTTTTCATATTTTTTTGGTATTTTTCATTTTTTAAAGATGTCCCATTTAAAGACGAATCAGAAAAAATTAAAGCAAACAAGATAGTTCAAACTTTTTGTTACTGATAAAAGTGCCATCATGAGTACATTAAAGGATAAGCTGAAAAAGGAGGACAAGACTCGACGGACTCAAACTCAAAGAAAGATTTAATAGATATAGACTGAAAAGACTCAGACTCAAACTCAAACTCAGATACAGACTCAAACAACTCAAACATGGACTTGGAGGACCTGAATAAGGGCACAATAGTGTTGGCACTCTTCTCAAAATACTGGTTATTGGATGAAGCTTGAGATGGTTGGGTGAGCTCAGTGGTTCAAAAAAGGATAGGTGATGGTGTTAGACTTTGGGTCTAGGAGCGATGATGTCTCTATTATCAACGAGGTCTTGAATTTTGTGCTTCAGAGCCTTGCACGTATTAGTTTTATGCCTTAACCTTTGATGATAATCACAGTGCTTGTTAGCATTATAACCCTTAGGCAAGGTGTCACATCCTAACTTTGGATATATGACGGTCCTAGAACATTGGGAGACATAAGGTCACCCACGTCTGTAGAACCCACTTATACTTATACAAATACTGCCTAGGATCATACCAAAAACCTCTTACATTAACTTAAATAAACTTTTTTTTTTATAACCTTAAGTTGCAGAAGCATAATTAAAATATACTTTAAACATAATCCATAAGGAAATAATATTTAGAATTCAATTAAAACCTCGAAGGATAACATTTCAACATACACATCCAAAAATAAATATTCCCGGAGCGTCTAAGGATAACTCTTCATGACATATTAAATTAATTTTCTTAGATAAGGAATTCCCCAAGCGAATTAGGATGCTTGAGCCATCACCTTGCCTCCACATAATGCTCACTTGGAACCACACAAGGAAAAGGGGTGAGATAGATGATCTCAATGAGTAAACAATAGGGATTGTACAATAATACATATCTCTTAGAAAAGGCTCATAGCTCATAACTTACAGTTCATGATTCATAGTTTGCAATTTATAAAGGTTTGCAAAAATCATACTTATAACACATAGAGTGAAGGCTACTGCCATAATCACTTGAACACATAGAGTGAAGGCTATTGCCATAACCACTTGAACACATAGCCGATAATTACTCACATCGGTACGAGGAGCACATAGCTGATGATTACTCGCATCAGTACGAGGAGCACATAGCCGATGATTACTCGCATCGGTACGAGAATTTTTGCATAAAAGGTAAAAGGTATCATAGCTAGAGCTAATGGTAATCACGATTAACAATATCACATAAGGCAATAATAACATGTATCTCAATAAAAATAGTGGCTTAACTTTCAAACAAAAGATACAATGATAGTGTCGTTCCAGAAGAAATAAGTTAGGGTGATAATCACAAGAATTTCTCATTGGATAAATAAAATAGTTTTGGACCAAATGTCCTTTAGCAACCCAAGCTTGTCAAAGAAATCACTTAATTAAATTTTAGGATAAAAGGAACTTGGGTTTCAAAGATTGCAAAGGCTTATATAATAATATATCACATTCTTATAACACAACATAATGTTGTTCACACTTATAACATGAACATGGCGTTTACTCAGCTTAGGATTCCTTTGCTCCTAGTATACGTAGTCCCTTTGCACTTCTAAAGCTCCTCAAACTCTAAAATAATATTTAATTTAATACTTAGTATTTATTTACTCATGATGCTCCTATCTCATAGCTATCCCATGCACATATAGCATACACATACACTTAGAGTTCACATATAGGTGTACTCATTACTTGCACATAACACGTTGACTTTGAAAGTCTTGCACACTTAGGGCTTATAGGCTCACATGTAAACACATTACAATCATGTCAATACCTATCTAAGGTCATCACAATATTATTACCTCAATATGAATTTACTTTAACAATCATCTTAAAATACTTTACACTTCCATACATATCAACTTAACAATTAACCTTTTAAGTGTCATGCTTAACTCTTATGATCCTTTTTATTCAATTGTCACTTCATCAACTCAAAACCATGTGTTCATCATCAAGTCATCATAACATCTAGTTCCAAATTTCCCAATCACGTTTACGTTCTAATAACAATATAAGGTTAAGATACCTTAAGTATACCAAAATGCCTTTAAGCTTGTCTAGGGTCATACCTTCAACTAACATGCAATTTTATCATTTATTATACATACATACATGCCAATAATCATCAAAATACATCACATAAAAATTATAAACATTGGAACAAAAATATTCATATAGGCCGAATGCATCACCAAAGTAAAAACTAAATTCTTTTTCTTTTTTGCATTTTCTGTCCATTTCAGAAATATGTAAAAATATGGTTTGAACTAAGATTTTTCATGTAAACACAACAAAAATCATTTTATAATTTTAATTCATATAAATCAGCCACACTTGGTGTTGTTCATACATAAAAATTTAACTTTTGAATTATAGAGTACAAAACCATGAGTTTTCTTGTTTTCGGTATTTTTCGGTCATTTCAGAAATATGTAAACAGGTTATTTAATCCATTATTTTTCATTCAATCTCAGAAAATATCTGTTTAGAACACATCTATATATGATTCGGCAGCCATAGATAGTATTTATATAAAAAAAAATTCCAAGTTTTAAGGCTTAGGTGAAAAATCATGAGTTTTCGCGCTTTCTGCGCTTTCCGTTCATTACAGCAATATACAGACACATGATTCAAATCAGTATTTTTCATCTAAGAAAAAAAAATATCATATTATAATGCTTTCTCACACAAATCAACAGCCACATGTTAATTTAGTGATAGAATTTTCCAACTTCTAAGTTCTAGCACGAAAACCTTAAATTCCTTTGTTTTCTGAAACTTTCTGGCCATCACAGAAATATGCAAAAATATTATTTGATCCAATATTTTCCATCCAAACAAATCAAAAGTCAGTTTAGAAAACAATAATGCACAAATCGCCCCCCTCTAGTGATGTTTATGTATAAAAATTGTGATTTTAAGTTATAGAAATCACCTTTGGAGAAATCTTGCGGAATGATTTGTGTTTTCGGTAGAAATTAGATTTTTTCTCCCAAAAACTCACCCAAACAGAATTAAATCTATAAAAATCAGTAATCAACCAGTTCAAAATAATTTTTCCATAATTTATTTCATAGAAATCGGTTTAGAAATTGAAAGAGAATAAAAACTTACGATTATGATCAAGAAATTGTGAAATGGAAAGGTGTTTTCTTAATTTCGATTGAGAGAAATATTTTGAGAGGATTTTTTGCCAAGATATAGAAAAATGGAGTGATGGCTACTGGAATGAGAGTACTGGCTGAAATTTTCATTATATATTAGGGTTTGGGGTGCAATTTCCAAGTTTGCCCTTGATGAGCTAGGTTACGAGTGTTTTAGTGTAGTGGGCTTTTGGGTATTTGGGCTTTTAATTAATTTAGGGCTGATTATAGGTAATTAAAAATAAAATATTTTTCTTATTATTTTCATTAAAATTTCCCCCAAAAAATTTATTTAAAAATATTTTAAAAATACTCAAAATTATTTTATGCTTAAAAATCGTGTTTTTACATGAAAATTTATTTTATGAAAAATAAATTATTTCATGCTAATGCATTTTATTCAAATCATTTATTTTATAATAATAATTCATATTAGGTATATTAAAATTAATTTAACATGCCGCAAACTCATTAATCACGTCACCCATGAATTTTTATATAGTCACACAATTTGTCACAATAAGCCTAAATTCAAATAATTTATCACTAAAACTCCTAGGGTAGATGTGGGTTGTTACATTCTCCCCCCCTTAAAAGAAATTCATCATCGAATTTCTAAATCTAATAGCACAACACAGTTTACTTAAGTTCTCTGCCACGCTTCTACTGCGCCACTCAAACCCAATATCTAACTACAATTAACTTATCAAACACAGTAAGGCATATACTCACAATCTATTAAAAAGAATCATATTGATAAACTTTCAGCTTAAGCTACACTTATGTTAATCTCTTGTTAAAGCAAATTTTAAAACTAATCCTTAATAATTTTATATCCCCTTAACCTCAAGCAAAAGTAATTGAACTTTTAATTTCACCTTTAATCAAATATAATCCCAAGCATTGTTTGTCCTTATATCTCTATTATTATTAACATATATACTAATACCTTGATCACCACTTCCATTCATTATTTATCACATTAGTCATATAAGAATCTAACAGGAAATTCCAAATTAATAACTCTAATTGATATTTGATAATTCACTTTCCATTTTAATAATTATTACTTAATCTATTATAACCTTAATAAATATTTTCGTATTTAATACCTTACTAACATTACAATTTCTACACTCCCATCATTCATCATTTAAAACATATTTAAACTTAACAAACATTCCTATATATATCATATCCCAAATGAACTTACATCCTATTAATTTATAATCCCAAATAAACTTCTTATTACTATTTTCGACTTACTCCCTTTCAAAAAATATATATGTCATTATCATGACCTAATTATTTAATGCCTAATAATTTTTATACATTTAGCTAGTAATATCATCTCACTTTAGATTTTTTTTTTCCACTTACATCTTGCTATACTTCACATTCCTAATCATTTAACTTATCCATATTAAAATAATAAACCTTCTAATACCATTGATATTCAATGAAATCTCTTTGCAACTCTTATATCTCTCCAAATCTATGTCATTCTAGGTTATCTCAATAAAAATTCTTTCCATACTAAAGATCACTACCAAATTTTCTAGTAACCTCAATTGAACATTATTGTGTCTAACACCTTAAAACATTTCTCATCTGAGGACTCAAATCCCTTTCAAGTATATTCAAAACTATTAAATTTTCAAAACTGCATAGAATCATTTATAAGAACTAAAACATTTTCATCCTTGCATGTAACATGCAACCTTAATGCAATGCTTGATACGGTTCATGATGTATGATTGATGATATATGATTTTATAAAGCAAAACTTAGTACATATAGATAGACACACTGGACGCAAGTACATAATCAAATCAAATCTAGAACATTTTATCTTAAAATCATGTTATACCCTCATAGATCAAGTCCTTATGGATCCTCCAATTTACAATTCATATGGCCTTAACATCTGTCATCTTATAAAAGTTTAAATCCTTATACTCTGATTGCACCCTATATACTCAAAGGAATCTCATCACTAAAGAGTCTCCACTAGAATCATACTTATCCTTTTATCAACATTACAAGTCTGATAATACTTATACTTTTATATCTCCAACTCTTAAAAGAAATTCATTCTCGAATTTCAATACTTACTTATATATTCTCGAAAAACTAGGGATGCTTCTACTGCATCCCTTCCTCAGTGTCTTAAGTATACTCATCCATTCCATGATTACACTAGTAAACCTTAATTATAGATATCTCCTTGATACACCAATATCTCCCATCCTTAGCTCAAAATTTTAATTGCTTTCCTCTATAGTCAATACAAGAAGTTTTCATCCATCAATGTCTACCTCACAATCCTTAAACAATGCCTTACTTCCATCATTTCTCCCCAAAGGGTCAACACTACTAAGGGTTTATTAATTTATTCCTTATCTCTGTTGGGACTCCTAGCAAAATATGGAGATACAAATGAATTTGCAGCACCAGAATCAATCAAGCATCTTGTACTAAAACTTCAAATGGGAATAATACCTTCTTATTTTTAAATCACACTAGATAAAAATTCTTCCTTCGACTATACTCGATATCTATATAAGTGATAGAGAAATCCCTAGCTTTCTTGATGTTCTTGTTTATAGGGTAGCATCTAGACCATAAATTCCTTAATGTACTTCACTTACTTCATACCGTATACTTAAATAAAATGTAACTGATTCATTTTATTCTCCTACTGATCATTAAAAATCCTTCCTTCTTCTTTTGGTATCAATCAAAATTACCATTTAATAACTCTATTTAATTGATATATCAGACCATTGTAACATGTAAGCATTTCATACCTCACGACATTATACCTATCAATCATTAATCTAAATTGGATTAAAAATTAATCAGCTTCTCTTTCTAATCAACTTAACCCCACTATCAACTATCATATTTACCATGCATTTAACATAGGTACTCATCATACCATATCATATCACAAGGCACATGTCACATATCACATATCGCATAGCATATATCACATAGCATATGTCACATATCACTTATCACATAGCATATATCACATATCATAATCATGTAATATATATCTCATAGTATGAAGAATTCTCTTATTATGCAAAAGTGAAACATGCTATAGGCAAAAAGAATCAATCCATATTAAGTCACTGAGCAATCAATTAACATCATTCACATTGCAGGAGTCTTCTTTTTCTTGAGGTCGATCACAGGCATAGCTTTCTTAAACATCTTTTGCCATGTCCTCTTGTATGCCATATGTGGTGCTCTGGGTTGCAGTCCTCCAGCAGGGGTAATCTTCTTGGTCATCTAGTAACGGAACCATAAGGCACACAAGCAAACAATAACAAAGAGTACTATAACTTATTAGGATTTGGTGGAACTATACTAGCGATAGACTGCAACTGACATGATAGGAAAATTCCTATGCTTCAAGATTATACTTAGTCAAACCAATAAGCAGACAAGTCTAAACTAGACTTTAAAAACTACAGCTCTGATACCACCTTTGTCACATCCCAACTTTGGAGACATGATGGTCTTAGAACATAGGGAGACATAAGATCACCCACGTCTGTAGAACCCACTTATACTTATATAAATACTGCCTAGGATCGTACCAAAAACCTTTTACAGTAACTTAAATAAACCTTTTTTTTTTTTTATAACCTTAAGTTGCGAAAGCATAATTAAAATATACTTTAAGCATAATCCATAAAGAAATAATATTTAGAATTCAATTAAAACCTCGAAGGATAACATTTCAACATACACATCCAAAAATAAATATTCCCAGAGCGTCTAAGGATAACTCTTCATGACATATTAAACTAATTTTCTTAGACAAGGAATTCCCCAAGCGAAGTAGGATGCTTGAGCCATCACCTTGCCTCCTCATAATGCTCACTTGGAACCACACAAGGAAAAGGGGTGAGATAGATGATCTCAATGAGTAAACAATAGGGATTGTATAATAATACATATCCCTTAGAAAGGGCTCATAGCTCATAACTTATAGTTCATGATTCATAGTTTGCAATTTAGAAAGGTTTGCAAAAATCATACTTATAACACATAGAGTGAAGGCTACTGCCATAATCACTCAAACACATAGCCGATAATTACTCACATCAGTACGAGGAGCACATAGCCGATGATTACTTGCATCAGTACGAGGAGCACATAGCCGATGATTACTCGCATCGGTATGAGGAGCACATAGCTGATGATTACTTGCGTCGATACGAGGATTTCTGCATAAAAGGTAAAAGGTACCATAGCTAGAGCTAATGGTAATCACAATTAACAATATCACATAAGGCAACAATAACATGTATCTCAATAACAATAGTGGCTTAACTTTCAAACAAAAGATACAATGATAGTGTAGTTCCAGAAGAAATAAGTTAGGATGATAATCACAAGAATTTCTCATTGGATAAACAAAATATTTTTGGACCAAATGTCTTTTAGCAACTTAAGCTTGTCAAAGAAATCACTTAATTAAATTTTAGGATAAAAGGAACTTGAGTTTCAAAGATCGCAAAGGCTTAAATAATAATATATCACATTCTTATAACACAACATAATGTTGTTCACACTTATAACATGAATATGGTGTTTACTCACGTTGGGATTCCTTTGCTCCTAGTATACGTAGTCCCTTTGCACTTCTAAAGCTCCTCAAACTCTAACATAATATTTAATTTAATACTTAGTATTTATTTGCTCATGATGCTCCTATCCCATAGCTATCCCATGTACATATAGCATACACATACACTTAGAGTTCACATATAGGTGTACGCATCACTTACACATAACACGTTGACTTTGAAAGTCTTGGACACTTAGGCCTTATAGGCTCACATGTAAACACATTAGAATCATGTTAATACCTTTCTAAGGTCATCACAATATTATTACCTCAATATTAATTTACTTTAACAATCATCTTAAAACACTTTACACTTCCATACATGTCAACTTAACAATTAACCTTTCAAGTGTCATGCTTAACTCTTATAATCCTTTTTATTCAATTGTCACTTCATTAACTCAAAACCATGTGTTCATCATCAAGTCATCATAACATCTAGTTCCAAATTTCCCAATCACGTTTACGTTCTAATCACAATATAAGGTTAAGATACCTTAAGTATACTAAAATGTCTTTAAGCTTATCTAGGGTCATACCTTCAACTAACATACAATTTTATCATTTATTATACATACATACATGTCAATAATCATCAAAATACATCACATAAAAATTATAAACATTGGAACAAAAATATTCATAAAGGCCGAATGCATCACCAAAGTAAAAACTAAATTCTTTTTCTTTTTTGCATTTTCCGTCTATTTCAGAAATATGTAAAAATATGGTTTGAACCAAGATTTTTCATGTACACACAACAAAATCATTTTAGAATTTTAATTCATATAAATCAGCCACACTTGGTATTGTTCATACATAAAAATTCAACTTTTGAATTATAGAGTACAAAACCATGAGTTTTCTTGTTTTCGGTATTTTTCGGTTATTTCAGAAATATGTAAACAGGTTATTTAATCCATTATTTTTCATTCAATCTCATAAAATATCAGTTTAGAACACATCCATACATGATTCAGCAGCCATAGATAGTATTTATACAAAAAAAAAAAAAATCCAAGTTTTAAGGCTTAGGTGAAAAATCATGAGTTTTTGCGCTTTCCGTGCTTTCCGTTCATTATAGCAATATACAGACACATGATTCAAATTATTATTTTTCATCTAAGCAAAACAAATATCATATTAGAATGATTTCTCACACAAATCAGCAGCCACATATTAAGTTAGTAATAGAATTTTCCAACTTCTAAGTTCTAGCACAAAAATCTTGAATTCCTTTATTTTTCGAAACTTTCCAGTCATCACAGAAATATGCAGAAATATTATTTGATCCAATATTTTCCATCCAAACAAATCAAAAATCAGTTTAGAAAACAATAATGCACAAATCGCCCCCCTCTAGTGATGTTTATGCATAAAAATTGTGATTTTAAGTTATAGAATTCACCTTTGGAGAAATCTTGCGGAAAGATTTGTGTTTTCGGTAGAAATTAGATTTTCTCTCCCAAAAACTCACCCAAACAGAATTAAATCTGTAAAAATCAGTAATCAACCAGCTCAAAATAATTTTCCCATAATTTATTTCATAGAAATCAGTTTAGAAATTGAAAGAGAAGAAAAACTTATGATTACGGTCAAGAAATTGCGAAACGAAAAGGTGTTTTCTTAATTTCGGTTGAGAGAAATATTTTGAGAGGATTTTTCTGCCAAGATACAGAAAAATGGAGTGGTGGCTACTGGAATGAGAGTGCTGGCCAAAATTTTCATTATATATTAGGGTTTGGGGCGCAATTTCCAAGTTTGCCCTTAATGAGCTAGGTTAGGAGTGTTTTAGTGTAGTGGGCTTTTGGGTATTTGGGATTTTAATTGATTTAGGGATGATTATAAGTAATTAAAAATAAAATATTTTTCTTATTATTTTCATTAAAATTTCCCCCAAAAAATTTATTTAAAAATATTTTAAAAATACCCATAAAATTATTTTATGCTTAAAAATCGTGTTTTTACATGAAAATTTATTTTACGAAAAATAAATTATTTCATGCTAATGAATTTTATTCAAATCATTTATTTTACAATAATAATTCATATTAGGCATATTAAAATTAATTTAACATGCCCCAAACTCATTAATCACGTCACCCATGAATTTTTATATAGTCACACGATTTGTCACAATAAGCCTAAATTCAAGTAATTTGTCACTAAAACTCCTAGGATTGATGTGGGTTGTTACACAAGGGGTTTAGAAGAGGTCATGGTTCTAAGGGCTTAACCATATTACCCTCTAAGGCTTTCTTGTAAAAGATGCTGAGGGGCATGCCCAGCTCAGAGAAAGTCCTCATTGTTTCTAACTTTATTGGCTGGTGATAGGACATAACATTTACCTCCCTTTCTTTTTAGGTGTTATTAGTGGTGCAGTTAGTGTTCTTATAATACCTCGAACTAGAGGACTATTCTTTGACTTGTCCCAATTGGATAAAATCCTCGATCTTAGTGGCAGTGACAATGAGAGATTTAAAACTAGGGAGCTACTGCATTTGTAGATGAGCATGATATTGGGGGAGGAGGTTTTTGTCGATGATATCAATTTGCTCTACTTCATATGGATGATAACTCTATATTTTTAGAGTTATTTTACTTGTTTAAATTTAAATTTTAGCTCAATTCTCAAGAATGCAACAATGTTATTACTTATTTTTAGAAATAAATAGCTATACAATTTATAAATAAATTATAATATATTTTTAGTATTTTTATTTTATTTTTGCAAATCAAAATGATATCACAATGAAGCAATAATATCATGACTCAAGTGATGATGTCATTTTATAAATGATGCAGACAATGATGTCATTTTATAAATGATACAGGTAATGATGTCATGAAATTAATGATGCAAGAGATGATGTCATGAAAATAATGATGTAATCAATAATGCAACAATGTTGAAAATGAAGATGGAATTTGCCTATAAATAGGCATTACCTCCCTTCTCCAAAAACACAACTCAAAGTAGCAAAAAATAGATGTAGAGAGAGTTACATGTATTTTCTTAAGTAGATTTCTTTTATTGTTATTTTGATCAAGAAGAGGAGTTTTTGGAGCTCGAGTTCATCAAAGATTGTATCTCAAAACAAGTTCCTCCTAAACTTTATTCTTGAATTTAATTATAAGATGTTATTATGTTTGTTATTTTGATTGTTAATTTAATTATTTCTTATTGTTATTATTTTTGTTATTTTGATTGTTAATTTAATTATTTCTTCCTTCTCAATTATGAATAGCTAAATTTATTTTTCTAGGATTTAGATGTAATCTTTTGATTTGCATATGATTATTTATATTTAATTGATTGGGTTTGATTGTTGGAATTAATCTTTTATCTTAGAACTTAATGCTTATAATTAACTGGCCATTAATTGCATGATTTAAGATATTGTGTGAAGTAGCGAGAGTGGAAACACAATATTATTTCATTAGGATAATTGACCTAGGGAATGTATTGCTTAGAGCTAAGAATACTCATTTGTGATTGTTAAATGATTTCCATAAAACTTAATGGGTTTGTGTTAATTGCTTATGATCACGAGAGTAGACATAAGGTTAATATGAGCACACATGTTGTATCTTGAGAGAGAACATCATATAATTTAGGGAAATCTAATTATTAATTCTAGCAAAAATAATCCAATCTAAAAAATATAAAGTAATCATAGGTAATCAATTGATGAATTCTAAATCCTAGACCTTTAATCTTATTTCATATTATTATCATTTATTTACTTGAATTTTACTTTAGCTTAAATACGAATTCTCATAATTGATTTTCTAAATAATAGAGTAGTCTTAAAATTAGTACTTGTCAACCCTTCTTTGTGGATTCGACACTCTATTCACACACTATTACTTAGCACGACCTGTATACTTGTAGAAATCGTGCAACAAGTTTTTGGCGCCATTGCCGGGGAAGGCAATTTTTGACAATATTAATATAATTGATATATTCTATTACTTTAGACACCTTGATTTATTTTTAAAACTGAATTTTTATCTTTTTTTTTTATTGTACAGCTTATACAGGTGTTTATGAGAAACAATCCTGAAGCAATTTTAGAGGAATTGGATCATGAAATTGAGCAAAGGTGTAAGGCTTTAACCAAAGCCAAAAAGGAGAGACTTAAAAAAGAGAAAGCAGATAAGGCCAAAGAGCAAGAGGCTTTGGAAGAACGAGTAGAATTTGAGCAAGAAACTTTTGAGGAAGGACTTGAAGGAGCAGAGGAAGAAATGGCGGACAATGGAGCTAATAGGGCACTGCGCGAATTTGCCATGCCAAACTCAGTTATGCGGTCCAGCATAGAAAGACCCACTGTTGCAGCCAATAATTTTGAAATCAAACCTTTACTCATTTAGATGGTTCAATAGTCCCAGTTTGGAGAAGGAGTCATGGAAGATGCCAATGCTCATTTGGCAAATTTCTTAGAAATCGGTGATACAATCAAGATGAATGGCATTACTGATGATGCCATTAGACTAAGGCTTTTCCCATTTTCTCTTAGGGATAAAGTAAAAACTTAGCTAATATCTTAAGCCCCATGATCAATCACTACATGGGATTAACTCACAAGTGATTTTCTTGCAAAATATTTTCCCCCTAGAAAGACTATTAAGCTAAAGAATGATATTACTAGTTTCATTCAATTTGATGGAGAGACACTATATGAAGCATGGGAAAGGTTCAAAGATTTGCAAAGAAAGTGTCCTCATTATGGTATCCTAGATTGGATGATAGTGCAAACTTTTTACAATGGTCTTTCAAATCAAATAAGGAGCATGATTGATGCAGCAGTCGGAGGAGCTCTTATGAACAAAAGTACCATCGAGGCTCATAATCTTCTTGAGCAAATGGCGACTAATAACTACCATTGGTCCAATGAAAGGACTATAACAAGGAGGGTTGCAAGTGTTCAACAGGATGATGGGTATTCTCTTCTTACAGCAAAAGTTGATGCAATTGCCAAGTCATTAGAGAGGGTAAACATTAATGTTCCATCAAGTAGTCATCTAATTGTTTGTGACTCATATGGGGGTAATCATCATAATTTTGAATGCCATGGAGTAGAGCAAGTCCAATTTGTCTCTAACCCTAATAGGCAACAAAATAATCCCTACTCGAACACCTATAATCCAGGATGGAGGAATCACCCCAACTTAGCATAGGGAAATCAAGGAAACCAAGGAAGCAATCTAAGGCCACCATACCAATCCAACTTTCAAGGGAGAAATCAAATTCCATCCCAAACACTATAAGAAATCAAGCCTTCCTACGAAACTGCTTTGGAGAAATTCATAGGAGCCACTTCTGAAAGGTTTGACAAGTTGGAGAAATACTATGATAAGTTGGAAGCCAAAGTAGATCAAATTGCTAGCCAAAATAGAAACTTGGAGTTTCAAATGGGGCAAATGGCTAACTCTTTTAATGCAAGACCTCAAGGTACATTGCCTAGCAAAACTGAAATTTATCCTAGAGAACAATGCAAGGCAATTACTTTGAGGAGTGGCAAGCGACTTGAAGAAGTGGTATCGAAGAAAACAAGTGAATATAATGGTGAAGTTTCAAAAGAAGATACTCTAGTAGATCAAGTTGAAGAAGAAAAAGGAGAGGAGGTATCTAAACCTTCACAAGTCAACCCTTATACACCACCCATTCCTTATCCTCAAAGATTGAAGCAGCAGGAGTTAGAAAAACAATATGAGAAGTTTCTAGAAATTTTTAAGCAACTTCACATAAACATACCGTTTGTTGAAGCCTTGGCACAAATGCCATCCTATGTGAAGTTCCTTAAAGATTTACTGTCTAACAAGAGAAAGATTGAGGAGCATGCTGTGGTAGCACTTACTGAGGAGTAGAGTGCAATTATTCAGAACAAACTTCCATAAAAGCTCAAAGATCCAGGTAACTTTTCTATCCCTTGTCTAATTGGTACCACTAAATTTAAAAAGCTTTATGTGATTTAGGAGCTAGTGTTAGTCTTATGCCTTTATCTGTTTGTAAGACATTAGGGTTGGTTGAGGTAACCCCAACCATAATGACCTTGCAATTAGCTGACCATTCTGTTAAGTATCCAGTAGGTATCATTGAAAATGTCTTGATAAAAATTGGTAAGTTTTATATACCTGTGGACTTTATGGTATTGGACATGGATGAGGATGTTGAGATCCCGTTGATTCTTGGAAGACCATTTTTAGCAACAACAGGAGCCTTAATTGATGTAAAACATGGCAAATTGACTTTGAGGGTAGGTGATGAGGAGATTGAGTTTGACATTGCTAAAGCAGGAAAACAACCTGCCATCATGGATTGTTGCTTTCAAATTGATGTCATTGATGAGGAAGTTCAAAAAGTCTTGGAGGAAAAGCATTTTGCGAATCCCCTAGAAACATGCTTGGTTAATGGAGTAATTAGCAAGAATGAAAATCATGAGGTTGCCACAATTGCTAGTCTTTTTGAGGGGAGCTCACCTATGCCTTCCTGCAGTTTGAAGAATTGGAAAAAGGTAAGTCACTTCCTCCACCATCAATTGAGCAAGCACCAGTTCTTGAGTTGAAACCACTTCCTACACATCTCAGGTATGCATTTATTGGTCCTAATGATACTTTACCTGTGATTGTGAATGCAAACTTGAATTATGTTCAACTTAAGAAAACATTGAGAATTTTGAGGGAAATTCAATCAGCAGTAGGTTGGAATATTTCTGACATTAAAGGGATTAGTCCAACTATTTTCATGCATAGAATTTTGATGGAGGATAACCACAAACCTATAATTAAACATAAATGTAGGTTGAATCCAAACATGAAAGAAGTAGTTAGGGCTGAGATTACTAAATTATTAGATGCAGGAATAATTTATCCCATTTATGATAGCTCTTGGGTTAGTCCTGTGCATGTAGTGCCTAAAAAAGGTGGGATAACTATTTTGAAAAATGATAATAATGAATTGATTCCCACTAGGACTATAACAGGTTGGAGAATGTGCATTGACTATAGAAACTGAATAATGCTACCCGAAAGAATCACCTTCCTTTACCTTTTATTGATTAAATGTTAGAAAGGCTTGCAGGTAATACATATTTTTATTTTCAAGATGGTTATTCAGGGTATTTTCAAATTCCTATTGCTCCTGAAGATCAAGAAAAGACCACTTTTACATGTCCCTATGGTCCTTTTGCATATAGAAGAATGCCCTTTGGTTTGTGTAATGCCCCTGCTACTTTTCAACGTTGTATGTTGTCTATTTTCTCTGATTTTGTTGAGAAGTCCATGGAGGTCTTCATGGATGATTTTACTGTGTATGGTTCTTCATTTGATGCATGCTTAGAAAACTTGAGAAAAGTTTTGCAACATTGTGTTTAGTGCAATTTTGTGCTAAATTGGGAGAAGTGCCATTTTATGGTATAAGAAGGAATTGTTTTGGGGCATAAAATTTCTCAAGTAGGAATTGAGGTTGATAGGGCAAAGGTAGAGACTATTGAAAAATTGCCTCCACCTACCAATGTAAAAGGGATAAGAAGTTTTCTTGGCCATGCTGGTTTTTATCGTCGGTTTATCAAAGATTTTTCTAAAATTGCTAAGCCTCTCTGTGATTTGCTTAATAAAGATGCTACTTTTGATTTTAACCAGGAGTGCTTGAGTGCTTTTGATAGGTTAAAGAAAGCTTTGATTTTAGCTCCCATTATTGCATTGCCCAATTGGAGTTTGCCATTTGAAATGATGTGCGACGCAAATGACTTTGCAATTGGAGCTGTCTTAGGCCAAAGAAAGCACAAAAAGGTACACGTGATATACTACACCAGCAAGATCTTAAATGATGCACAGAAAAATTATACAACTACTGAAAAGGAGATGTTGGCAATGATAGTGGCGATTGAAAAATTTTGCTCCTACTTGGTTGGGTCAAAAGTTATAGTCTTCACAGACCATGCAACAATTAGTTACCTAATGTCCAAGAAAGATGCCAAACCCAGATTGATCAGATGGGTACTTTTGCTTCAAGAGTTTGACTTAGAAATCAAGGACAAGAAAGGAGTAGAGAATGTGGTTGCAGACCATTTGTCTAGATTGGAATGAGAGCGAACAGCTGAAGATGATGAGCCAGTCAATGATTATTTTCCAGAGGAGTAGTTATGGGTAGTGAAGGGATCAACTCCATGGTTTGCTAATTTTGTCAATTACTTGGTGAGTGGAATCATTCCTAGTGATTTTTCTTATCATCAGAAAAAGAAATTTCTTGCAGATGTCAAGTATTATTTCTGGGATGAACCATTACTTTTCAAGTATTGTGGAGATGGGATGATTAGAAGATGCATGCCAAAGGAGGAAATTCCAAGCATTTTGGAGCATTGTCACTCTAAGGAAAGTGGAGGGCATGCAAGCACAGATAAGACAGTTGCAAAGGTATGGCAATGTGGTTTTTATTGGCCTTCTATGTATAAGGATGCTAGAAACTTTGTGATGTCTTATGATCATTGCCAAAGAACAGGGAACACAACTTGAAAGCAAGATATGCCGCTTAATGGGATTTTAGAGGTTGAAATATTCGATGTTTGGGGGATTGATTTCATAGGACCATTCCTTTCATCCCTAAACAATCAATATATTTTGGTAGCTGTCGACTATGTGTCGAAGTGGGTTGAAGCAATTGCAAGTGCCACCAATGATTCTAGAGTTGCACTGAGGTTTATTAAGAAAAATATTTTTTCTCAATTTGGTGTTCCGAGAGTGTAACAACCCACATCTACTCTAGGAGTTTTCATGACAAATTGCTTGAATTAAGAGTTATTATGACAAAATATTTGATTTTATGAAAATTCATGTGTGACGTGATTTATGAGTTTGGAGCATGTTAAATTAATTTTAATATGTCTAATATAAATTATTATTATGAAATAAATGATTTGAATAAAATGCATTAGCATAAAATAATTTATTTTTCGTAAAATAAATTTTTAGGTAAAAAAGCGATTTTTAAGCATAAAATAATTTTATGAGTATTTTAAAATAATTTTTAAAATAAATATTTTGGGGAAAATATTACAGAAATAATAAGAAAAATATACTTTTTATTTTAATTATAATCAGCCCAAAATTTAAATAAAAAGCCCAAATACCCAAAAGCCCACTGCACTAAAATCCTCATAACCTAGTTCATTAAGGGTATTAGTGGAAATTTCACCCAAACCCTAATATATAACCTAAATTTCGGCCAAACCAAGGTTTCAGCAGCCATTCTCTTATTCATTTTGTATCTTGGCAAAAAATTCTCTCAAAATATTTCTCTCCACCGAAATTAAAAAAACACCTTTCCATTTCGCGATTTCTTGATCGTAATCGTAAGTTTTTCTTCTCTTTTAATTTCTAAAGTGATTTCTATGAAATAAATTATGGGAAAATTATTTTGAACTGGTTAATTACTGATTTTTACAGATTTAATTCTGTTTGGGTGAGTTTTTAGGAGAGAAAATCTATTTTCTACCAAAAACACGATTCTTTCCGTGAGATTCCTCCAAAGGTGAATTCTCTAACTTAAAATCAAAATTTTTATGCACAAACATCATAGGGGGGGGGGGGGGGGAGAGGGTGATTTGTGCATGGTTGTGTTCTAAAATAATTTTTGATTTGTTTTGATGGAAAATATTGGATTAAATAATATTTCTGCATATTTCTGCAATGACCGAAAAGTTTTGAAAAACAAAGAAGTTCAAGGTTTTTGTATTAGAACTTGGAAGTTGGAAAATTTTATTCTTGAATGGACATATGGCTGCCGATTTGTATGAATAAGTGCTCTAATATGATATTTGTTTTGTTTAAATGAAAAATAATGATCTGAATCATGTGTCTATTTATCGCTAAAATGAATGAAATGCGCGAAAAGTGCGAAAACTCATAATTTTTCACCTAAGCCTTTAACTTGAATTTTTTTTTGTATAAACCCTACCTATGGCTGCTGAATCATGAAGGGATGTGTTCTAAACTGATATTTTCTATGATTGAATGAAAAATAATAGTTTAAACAACCCGTTTACATATTTCTGAAATGACCGGAAAATACCAAAAATAAGAAAACTCATGATTTTGTGCTCTATGATTCAAAAGTTGAATTTTTATGTATATATAACACCAATAGTGGCTGATTCTTATGAAGTTAAATTCTAAGATGATTTTTGTTGCATTTACATGAAAACTCTTGATTCAAACCATGTTTTTACATATTTCTGAAATAGACGAAAAGTGCGAAAAGAAGAAGAATTTAGTTTTCTTCCTTGGTGATGCATTCGACCTACATGAATCTTTTTGTCCCAATGCTTATAAATTTTATGTGATGTGATTTGATGATTGTTGACATGTATGTATGTATAATAAATGATAAAATTGCATGTTTGTTGAAGGTATGATCTTAGATAAGCTTAAATGCATTTTGGTATACTTAAGGTATCTTAACCTTATATTGTGATTAGAATGCAAATATGATTAGGGAATTTGGAACTAGATGTTATGATGACTTGATGATGAACATATGGTTATAAGTTAATGAAGTGAAAGGGATCATAAGAGTTAAGCATGATGCTTGAAAGGTTAATTGTTAAGTTGACATGAATGGAAGTGTAAAGTGAACTAAGATAATTGTTAAAGTGAATTGATATTGAGGTAATAATATTGTGACAACCTTAAAAAGGTATTAATGTTATTGTAATGTGATATCAAGAGATAGCCTATAAGGCCTAAGTATGCAAGACTTTTAAAGTGAATGTGATATGTACAAGTGATGAGTACACCTATGTGTGGACTCTAAGTCTAACGTGTATGCTATATGTGCATGGGTAGTTTTGGGTTAGGAGCATCATGAGTAAATAAATGCTAAGTATTAAATCAAATATTATGTCAGAGTTTAAGGAGCTTTAGAAGTGCAAAGGGACTACGTGTACTAGGAGCGAAGGAACCCCAAGGTGAGTAAACATCGTATTCATTCTACAAGTGTGAGTAAACACTATGTTCATACTACAAGCATGAGTAAACATTGTATTCATTCTACAAGTGCAAGTAACATTTTGTTATATTACAAATGTGTGAAAACATGCTATGTGAGCCTTTGTGATCTTTGAAACTCAAGTTCTTTTTATTTTAAATATTATTATATGATTTCTTTGACAAGCTTGGGTTGCCAAGGGACATTTGGTCCAAAACTATTTTGTTATCCAATGAGAAATTCTTGTGATTAACACCCTAACTTATATTCTTTCTGGAACTACACTATTATTGTATCTTTTGCTTGAAAGCTAAACCACTATTGTTATTGGAATACATGTTATTATTGTCTTATGTGATATTGTTAATTGTGATTACCATTAGCTCTAGCTATGATACATTTTACCCTTTATGCAGAATCCTCATGCCGATGCGGGTAATCATCGGAACTTGTGCACATAGTCTTAACCTGATGGATAGGGGTAGTGTATCCACCTCAGTTAGAAGGGGCGGTTCTAGCTGTGGAGCCTGATCAGCTTCATGCCTTATAAGTGATAGGAGTTGGAATTTGGTATAAGGCCACCTCTCCTCAATGTGTTCGAGTGATAGAGCAATAGCCTCACTCTTTATAAGTGATAAGTATGATGATTTCTGCAAACTTGCCAAATTGAACCCTTGCTAAATTGCAACCTGATTCATGAATTATAAATCATGAACTATGTGTATAAGCTATGTGTTTCCTTTTTAAAGGAATATGTGATAATGTATGTGCCTTTTCGTTTACTCATTGAGATCATCTATCTCACCCCTTTTTCCTTGTGTGGTTCCAGGTGAGCAAATGTGAGGAGGCAAGGGGATGGCTCAAGCATTCTACTTCGCTTGGGGAATTCCTTGTCTAAGTTATCAATAATACTATTTTTATGAAGTCTTGCCATTAAATGCTCCAGGAATGTTAATTGATACTTATTGATACATATTATTTTTCCTTATGGATTTTATATGTAATGATTTACTTTAGTCTTCAGCAAATATATAGTATTCATCTAAATGTTTTAAATGAGTTAATCTAAGAGGTTTGGTAAGATCCTATGCATGATTTGCTTACATGTAAGTGGGTTTTACCGGCGTGGGTGACCTTATGTCTCCCCATGTTCTAGGACCATCATGTCTCTAAGGTTGAGATGTGACAGAGAGCCATTATCAGTGATGGAGGCTCCCCTTTTTGTAACTGGGCTTTTGACGCTTTGTTAACGAAAAGTGGTGTCAAACATAGAGTACCCATTCTGTATCATCCTCAAATAAGTGGTCGGGTGGAAATTTCAAATAGAGAATTGAAGAATATTTTAGAAAAGATAGTGAATAACTCTATGAAGGATTGGGCACTCAAATTGGATGATGCTCTATGGGCGTATAGGACTGCTTTCAAGGCCCTAATTGGTATGTCTCTATACCGACTTGTCTTTGGTAAAGCATGTCACTTACCTGTGGAGCTCGAACATAAAGCTTACTGGGCAATAAGAAAGTTGAATATGGATGTGGAAGCTGCTAGAAGCTTATGAAAATGCCAAGATTTACAAAGAGCGCACCAAACATTGGCATGACAAACACATCCGTAAGAGGCACTTCGAGGAAGGCCAACAGGTATTGCTTTTTAACTCACATTTGAAACTTTTTCCAGGAAAGTTGAAATCCAGATGGTCAGGACCGTTTCAAATAGTGAAAGTATATCATCATGGAGTTGTGGAGCTACAAAACAATGCGGGAGAAACATTCAAAGTAAATGGACAATGCCTTAAACATTATTTTAGTGGAGATTTGGTGGAACAAGGGATAGTTTACTACTTAAAAGAGGCCACGTGATCAAAATTCTAAGAAAGTCTAGCTAAAGACTATAAATTAAGTGCTTTTAGGAGGCAACCTAAATTTCTAACTTCTTTATTTATTTACTTATTTTTTCTAGTTTCCAAAATAAAAAAATTTAAAAAAATTAAAAAAATACAAAAAAAAAAAATTGTTTTATGTGATTAGTTTCTCATACTTGCTTTTAGTTGTTTCATAATGTTTTATAGGAAACAAGGAAGTGCAATGCATATCCTGCTTACAATTTGGAATCGACTTTTCTACAAAAGGGAGTATTTTCTTTCTTTTGGTTTGTTTCTTTGACATTAAGGACAATGTCAATTGCAAGTTTGGGGGAGGTTTAGTTTATTTTTTATTCATTTCTTTTGTGTTTTAATGAATAAATTAAAAAAAATAATAAAATATGCTTATGTTAAATAATTTGATGAAAGGCCAATGATTGATTATAATTGGTATTTATGACAATTTATTAAAGTATTTTAGGTTAAGCAACTATTTTGGGGTAAGAAATTAACTTTTATTAAGATTATGTTTTGCTTAGCTTTGCATTATACTGATTGCATTGAATTTGTGTATGCTTACTTAGAGAGGGCTTCTACACATTTTTATCTTCATTTGCTTCACCTATCTTAGAACATGTTTTTACAAACTTTCGAGGCGAAATTTTGAATTCATTTTTAAAGAAAGATATGATTTAGGCATTGTTTTTTTAGCCTGTTACTTATATCCACCCTTATTTTAGTTTTTTCCCTAGTTTACCCATTTGTGCCTTGTTAGTTTTAGCCTTCTTTTCTTTGTTAATTAATCTTAGTTGTTATCCTTCACTCTGTTTGTGAGATAATTTTGTCAAATTTACATTTTAATGAAGAAAAGGGAATTATTTAAGTTTTAAAAGAAAATAAGAATCTCTAATATCTGAGAGTATTATTCATTGTAAAAGACCACCTTCTGCTTAAAATAAGTTTAGGGGAAAGCAAGAAAATTGAATAAATAAAAGTTAGTAATTCTTGCTTACCTTTAGAATAATGTTGTTGGGAAAAAAAAAAAAAAAGAAGAAGAGGAAGAAGAGGTGGGCTTAAAAGAAGAAAATATTGAAAAAGAATAGTGCTTAAGATGAAAGGGATCGTTCATTAATATAATCCCTTTATTTGAGCTATTGATTTTGTAAACTTGACATAATTATTTTACTTTTGTTCATTTAGACTGTTCTTTATTTAGCCAAAATACCCTGTGTTAGCCCCATTACAAGCCTAGTCAAGACCTATTGATCTCTCTTTATTTGTGAATTCCATTAGTGGAGATTGTTTGCTTTAATATGATTATGAGATTTGTACATCTATTTTATATCTTTTGATAGAGGCATTTAAAGATATTAGTATGTATATGCCTATATGAAGTGCAACAATTTCTTTGCAGTTAATTTAATGCATAGTTATTCGGACATGATTAAGATGAGGATTGTTTTGAACTTGAGATAGAAGCTTGACTTGCAATACTATTGATATGTTGTTTGTAAATATTAATTTCTTGAGACCTTTAAAAAAAAAATTCAACATAAGCATGAGAGGATTAAATTTCTTTTTTGTGGTATTTGATTATTCTTTGAAATAAATAGTTGAAAATTTAGAGTTTTATAGGTGTTTGTGGGTATTACCACTGGAAGCCCTCATGAGACTATAATTCGTCCTCTATGGGACACCTAGGGGTTTAAAGGCTTGTTGCATATGCTAAATGCAATCTTAATTTCCTAGGAAAGTGGATTAGTTTAGGTTTTGAATTTTCTTTTGCTTGAAGACAAGCAAAACCTTAAGTTTGGGGGTGTGATAACTCCATATTTTTAGAGTTATTTTACTTGTTTAAATTTAAATTTTATTTCAATTCTCGAAAATGTAATAATATTATTACTTATTTTTAGAAATAAATAGTTCTCTAATTTATAAATAAATGATAATATATTTTTAGTATTTTTATTTTATTTTTGCATATCAAAATGATGTCACAATGAAGCAGTAATGTCATGACTCAAGCGATGATGTCATTTTATAAATGATGCAGACAATGATATCATTTTATAAATGATGCAGGCAATGATGTCATGAAATTAATGATGCAAGAGATGATGTCATGAAAATAATGATGTAATCAATGATGCAATAATGTTGAAAATGAAGATGGAATTTGCCCATAAATAGGCATTACCTCCCTTCTCCAAAAATATAACTCAAAGTAGCAAAAAATAGATGTAGAGAGAGTTACATATATTTTCTTAAATAGATTTCTTTTATTGTTATTTTGATCAAGAAGAGGAGTTTTTGGAGCTAGAGTTCATCAAAGATTGTATCTCAAAACAAGTTCTTCCTAAACTTTATTCTTGAATTTAATTAAAAGTTGTTATTATGTTTGTTATTTTGATTGTTAATTTAATTATTTCTTGTTATTATTATGTTTGTTATTTTGATTGTTAATTTAATTATTTCTTCCTTCTCAATTATGAATAGCTAAATTTATTTTTCTAGGATTTAGATGTAATTTTTTTATTTGCATATGATTATTTATATTTAATTGATTGGGCTTGATTGTTGGAATTAATCTTTTATCTTATAACTTAATGCTTGTAATTAACTGGCCATTAATTGCATGATTTAATATATTGTGTGAAGTAGCGAGAGTGGAAACACAATATTATTTCATTAGGATAATTGACCTAGGGAATGGATTGCTTAGAGATAAGAATACTCCTTTGTGATTGTTAAAGGATTTCCATAAAACTTAATGGGTTTGTGTTAATTGCTTATGATCACGAGAGTAGACATAAGGTTAATATGAGCATACATGTTATATCTTGAGAGAGAACATCATATAATCTAGGGAAATCTAATAATTAATTCTAGCAAAAATAATCCAATCTAAAAAATATAAAGTAATCATAACTAATCAATTGATGAATTCTAAATCCTAAACCTTTAATCTTATTTCATATTATTATCATTTATTTACTTGAATTTTACTTTAGCTTAAAATATGAATTCTCATAATTGATTTTCTAAATAATAGAGTAATCTTAAAATTAGTATATGTCAACCCTTCCTTGTGGATTCGACACTCTATTCACACACTATTACTTAGCATGACCTGTATACTTGCAGAAATCGCGCAACAATGGATGGTTCACCATTTGAGATGCTTTTGTCCTCCATCTTGTAAGGAAAACAGTGAAGGATTCTCTTAGCCTTTGTTTGGTGGTTTCAAAATCTCGATGTGTGACATCCATCTCGATGTTGTAGTGGTATTGCTTGACAAATGCATTACATATGTCATCCCAAGTCTTATTGTGATTCTAGTCGAGATCTAATAACCACTTAATAGTAGCTTTAGTCAAGGACTTTTGGAATAACTAAGCAAGGAGCTTGTTGTCCATACCAAAAGGTCTCATGGCACCTATATACATCTTAAGGTGAGTTTTGGGATATGTGGTGCTATTAAACTTATCCATGACTGACATTTTAAATTTTGCTGAAACCCACGCATTTGGGAAGAGAGCTAAGGAGTCGACATCTATCATATCTTTATGCTTTTTGACATTCTTGAGTGTTCTCTCCATGACCTCAATTTTCTCCATCAATTTCTTAGATTCGGGAAAGCTAGAAAAATCTCCACTTTGAAAAGGATTCGTAGTGGGAGAGGGAGTGGTTACGTTCAAGTCCATGATAGGAGAGATTGGAGTTTCAAATGCTTTCCCATTATCAGTGAGATTAAAATAGGAGGAGTCAAAGTAGGGGCATGGCTAGTCCCAGCTTGGGCATGTAGGCTCAACACAAGTAGGAGGGGGAGTAACAGTGGCATTGGTCATTTCCTTAACCTCATTAATGATGGATTGGCATTGGGAATTGAGAGCACTAATGAAAGTGGCAGACTGGGCATTGAAAGTGTCACATCCCAACCTTATGAGATACGATGGTTCTAGAACATGGGGAGACATAAGGTCACCCACGCCTCCATTAACATATAACAATCATGCCTAGGATCTTACCGAACCTTCTTCATTTACTCATTTAAACCATTTAGATAAATACCATAAATTACGGAAGACTTAAAATAAATCATTATATATAAAATCCATAAGGGAATTAATATAAATCTCGATAAGTGTCAATCAACGTTCTCGAAGCACCTAAAGACAAAACTTCATAAACATAGTATTATTGATAACTTGGACAAGGAATTCCCCAAATGAAGTAGAATGCTTGAGCCATCACCTTGCCTTCTCACATTTGCTCACCTGAAACCACACAAGGAAAAGGGGTGAGATAGATGATCTCAATGAGTAAATGAAAAGGCACATATATTATCACATATTCCTTTGAAAGGAAACACATAGCTTATACACATAGTTCATGGTTTATAACTCATGAGTCAAGTTGCAATTTAGCAAGGGTTCAATTGGGCAAGTTTGCAGAAATCACACTTATAACAAGTAGAGAGTGAAGGCTATTACTCTATCACTCGAATACATAGAGGAGAGGTGGCCTTATGCCAAATTCCAACTCCTATCACATAGAAAGCGTGAAGCTGATTAGGTCCCACGGCTAGAACCACCCCTTCTAGCTGAGGTGGATACACTACCCCTATCCATCGGGTTAACATTGTGTGCATAGGTTCCGATGATTACCCGCATCGATACGAGGATTTTGCATAAAGGGTAAAAGGTACCATAGCTAGAGCTATTGGTAAACACAATTAACAATATCACATAAGGCAACAATAACATGTAATTCAATATCAATAGTAGTTTGGCTTTCAAACAATGATACAATGAAAGTGTAGTTCCAGAAAGAATACAAGTTAGGGTGTTAATCACAAGAATTTCTCATTGGATAGCAAAATAGTTTTGGACCAAATGTCCTTTGGCAACCCAAGCTTGACAAAGAAATCATATAATAATATTTAAAATAGAAAGAACTTAGGTTTCAAAGATCACAAAGGTTCACATATCAATATATCACATTCTTATAACACAATATGATGTTGTTCACATTTGTAACAAGAACATAGTGTTTACTCGCCTTGGGGTTCCTTTGCTCCTAGTACACATAGTCCCTTTTGCACTTCTAAAGCTCCTCAAACTCTAACATAATATTTGATTTAATACTTAGTATTTATTTAGTCAGGATGCTCCTATCTCATAACTACCCATACACATATAGCATACACATTAGAGTTCACACATGGGTGTACTCATCGCTTGCACATAACACGTTGACTTTGAAAAGTCTTGCATACTTAGGCCTTATAGGCTCACATGAAAACATATTGCAATCATATCAATACCTTTTTAAGGTCATCACCATATTATTACCTCAATATCAATTCACTTTAACAATTAACTTAGTTCACTTCACACTTCCATACATGTCAACTTGACAATTAATCCTTCAAATATCATGCTTAACTCTTATGATCCCTTTCACTTCATTAACTCATAATCATATGTTCATCATCAATTCATCATAACATCTAGTTCCATATTTTCCAATCACATTTGCATTCTAATCACAATATAATGTTAAGATACCTTAAGTATACCTTGAGTATACCAAAATGCATTTAAGCTTATCTAGGATCATACCTTCAACTAACATGCAATTTTATCATTTATTATACATACATACATGTCAACAATCACCAAGACACATCACATAAAATTTATAAACATTTCGACAAAATTTTTCATGTAGGCCAAATGCATCATTATGGTAAAAACCAAATTCTTCTTCTTTTCATGCTTTTCGTCTATTTTAGAAATATGTAAAAACATAGTTTGAACCAAGATTTTTCATGTAAACATAATAAAAATCATTTTAGAATATATCATAGGAATCGGCCACTATTGGTGTCATTAATATATAAAAATTCAACCTTTTGCATTATAGTGCACAAAACCATAGGTTTTCTTATTTTTGGTATTTTCCGGTCATTTCAGAAATATGCAAATAGGTTGTTTAAACTATTATTTTTCATTCAATCATAGAAAATATTAGTTTAGAACACATTGCTTCATAAATAGGCAGCCATATATAGGGTTTATACAAAAAAATTCCAAGTTCAAAGGCTTAGGTGAAAAATCATGAGTTTCTACGCTTTCCGCGCATTTCGTTCATTTCGGGGATAAACAGACACATGATTCATTATTTTTCATCTAAACAAAACAAATATCATATTAGAACACCAATTCATACAAATCGGCAGCCATATATTCATGAAAGAATAAAATTTTCCAATTTCCAAGTTATAACACGAAAACCTTAAATTCCTTTGTTTTTCAAAATTTTTCGGTCATCACAAAAATATACAAAAATATGATTTAATCCAATATTTTTCATCAAAACAAATCAAAAATCAGTTTAGAATACATCCATGCACAAATTGCGCCTGCCCCCTGCCCCCACACCCCCACCCCCCCCCCCTTATGATGTTTATGCAATAAAATTGTGATTTTAAGTTATAGAATTCACATTTGGGGAAATCTTGCGGAAAGAATCGTGTTTTCAGTAGAAAATAAATTTTTTCTCCCAAAAATTCACTCAAACAGAATTGAATCTATAGAAATTAGTAATCAAATAGTTCAAAATAATTTTTCCATAATTTATTTCATAGAAATCAGTTTAGAAATCGAAAGAGAATAAAAACTTACGATTATGGTCACGAAATCGCGAAACGGAAAGGTGTTTTCAATATTTCGGTAGAGAGAATTATTTTGAGAGGTTTTTCTTCCAAAATACAAAAAGAATAAGAGAATGGCTGCTGGAAACCCTTGTTTGGCCGAAAATTAGCATATATATTAGGGTTGGAGTGGAATTTCCACTATTACCCTTAATGAAATAGGTTAGGAGAATTTTTGTGTAGTGGACTTTTAGGTATTTGGGCCTTTCCTTTAAAAATTTCAGCTGAATGGAATTAAAATAAAAATAATATTTTCTTATTAATTCTGGAACATTTCCCTCAAAATATTTATTTAAAAATATTTTAAAAATACCCATAAAATTATTTTATGCTTAAAAATTGTCTTATGCATGAAAATTCATTTTATTTAAAATAAATTCTTCTATGCCAATGCACTTCATGTAAATTATTTATTTCACAATAGCAACACATATTATGCATATTAAAATTAATTTAATATGTCACATACTCATCAATCACTTAGATCACAAATTTTCACACAAGCACACACACTTAACTTTATTAGTTCTAAATCAAGTAATTTATCACGGAAATTCCTAAGGTGGGTGTGGGTTGTTACAGAGAGCATAGGTGAAAGTGTCGGCTTTGGTCTTAATGGCGGTGGTAAGTGTAGCTGGAAAATATTCCTTTTGTTTCTTGAGGAGATTGGTGAAAAAGGTGCCCATTGCATCTTGGTCAAAGGAGCTAGAGGTGTTGGTTGTTGGTACCTTGAAAATAAAAAAACAAATAGAAAAAATGGGTAAGAATACATAATTGTTGAAGGAAAAAAGGGAACAAATGTGAAGGTGTGTCAGAAAAAGGATTCCTCTGTACACAGTTGGTCACCGAGTTTAAAGGTTGACCGGGTGAGTGTGTGAGGTTGCTATGTTTTTAGGGTAACAGACTACTGGTTTAAGGTTTTACCTTATCGAGTTTCTCATGTTATGTATGCATGGCAATGTCATGATGCATGTTGAAAAAGGTTTTATGGGCATATGCATAAATATCTCCATTATTATGGTATATGGAACCTAGGGTCAATACTATAGTGATTACATGCACCAGGGTGAAGGGTGGTTTGATTAAAGGTCCCCATCCCACTACAGCATCGATATATCTAACCACATATGAGGCAAGGAGTCTTGCATGAGGCAAGGAATCTCGCGTGAGTCCAACAGTACTAATTGCTCGTTACACTACCAAAATGATCGGGGATTCATCACAGGTAGAATGCTTTCGCTATCTCCCAACATATTCAAAGAGAGTTGTCAAGCCAATACTACTCACCATCCAAGAGTTTTCCTAAAGCTAAGGTTAGGTAAGGAGCCTTTATTATGCAAAGTAATGCATGAAAATCAAATTATACTTAATGAGCCAAATAGAGATTATTTTAGAAAATTTTTTCCTTAACTAATATTAATCCTCTTATTTTCCTTTTTATTTTATAAAAGGTGGCAACCAGTCCCCAGTGGAGTCACCAGCTGCGAGGCCTTACTCGAGCACTAGCTCGATCCGCTAGAGGAAATTGGGATGCTCATTCAGGTTTAGACTCATGATAAAACCCTTCGGTTTGGATTTGGTTGATTTTGAAAATGATTTTTGGGAGTCGCCACCCGAATTTATTTTTAAATGGAAAAATTAAGAAAAAACCCAGTTGACTCTAATTAATTAATTTTCAATTAATTTACCCAAGGATAAAATCACTAGCCTCAAACTAGGTTGAGTTCGGTGACTAGGTTTTTAGTTTTAAATAATCTAAATTTGGCTTATAAGTTTAATTTGATTTAAAAATTAATTTCATGGATGACAAATATTATATAACAATTATAACATCATGATTAATGTATGAGAATGGTATGAGTGCAATGAGAAAATTAAAATGAAATATCCATAAATTTAATTAAAGAGGAGAAAAGAAATTAATTGGGATTTAGATTTGAGGTTTGGATTTAGATTCCAAACGTGCCTATGTACCCCATTGAATAGGGATCAAAACCCACATAGTTCGTTCCATGAGTAAGTAGAGGGATTTAGAGGTCGATCAGATTGGTTGATTTTATTTGAGTTTGTGAGTGAGAGGAAAAGGCTAATACCTTTAATTTTGGAGGGCAAAGGGTTTTACCAGACCGAAGTTTCATTTTATCGAGACTGGGTGATTAGATTGATTAGGAGATTAATTAATTAATTAAAATGATTAATTAACTAATTAATATGATGAAAATGATGGATGGATTAATTAATTAAAAAGAATAATTAATTAATTGAGTGATTAATTAAAAAAAGAATTTTAGTTAATTAAAAAGATTAATTAATTTGATTAGGGTGAGATAATTAATTAATTAAAAAGATTAATTAATTAATTAAAGAGTGGTTGGAGGGAGAAGAAAAGATAAATCAGAGGATAGCTATCAACTCTTACTTAAGGTGTATTTTGAAATGAGAAAATGGAATGGCTATTTATAGGAAAATGAGGTGAAAATGATTTGAGAAGTGAAAATATGAAAAGACATAAAGGATGTGGCTAAAAAATACTAAAAAAAATCAGATTGAACACATTTTATCAAGAACTTGTGCGTTGACTAAGTTATCCAAGTTTATTATATATACTTGCTTAAAACTTCCAATTCTTGCCCATCAATTGCCTATCATAAAGGCCAAATGCAAGCCCTTATAATAAGAATTTCTATTATAAAGTCTGCAGCATAGGTTGAGCCTCAACTAAGAGGTTCAAGCATTTTGTCAAACATGATATGTGCAAAAAACACAAGTATAATAGAGAGGAGAATTTAAGAAAAAATAAATTCACTGAATCTGCAGCAAGATATATAAATCCTCAAAGCAACAACCAAACTAGAGGAAAAAAAAATAATGAACTGAAATTTACTTGTCAAAAACGATGCCCAACTATTCTCATCTACGAAAAAGAAATCATCTGCAAGAAGTTTCTCTATTGTTCTACACAAATACCTTGTTCATATGAAGAATAGCCATTCAACCTAGTTCTTAACCAGGGTTAGTAATTTTTAACAATTAAAATAGCGATTGAAAATTTTTTATTAAGTTGATGGCATGTCATAATATCATTGGTCGGTTCATATGCTGACACGGTGAACCAAGTTTACTTAAAAATTTCTAGTTCATCTAAAAATTTCTTATTGTTGTGGTCCTGAAACAGGTTTCAGGTACCAGGACAATAAAAAATGGATGGGTCCCACTCATGTGTAGAAGCCAAAAATATAGTACATAACATATGGGAGAGATATACGGTACAGTAATGTAATTTTAGGAACTTTAAAATTTGGGGCTAGGATAGTTGTAATTCAAATTGTGTTTCACTTTTGAAATTCACTCCCTTTGTCTTCCTCCTTAAGAATTGAAAGTTTGTAAATTGAGAGAAAAATTAAAAAAAAAATAAAATTTTATTATTTTGTTAGTATGAAAATAAAACAAAGTGATATTTAGTAATATATATTGAGAAAAAATTAAAAAAAAAAAAAGAAATTTGAATTGAAAATAAAGTTAGATCAAGTAATAAGTAAAGAAATTTTTTGTAGCTTAATTTTGTGTTTTCACTAAAGTTGTGTCTTATAATTTTATTAAACAGTTGAAAAGTTTAGTTTAAAAAAAAAGAATTTATGTTATTATTATTATTATTATTATTACATTTTCTAAACAATAAAATATAATATGCATCCATTTAAATAAATATTATAATAATAAATAAAAAATCATTTAGAATATCTTATATTGTTGATAACATCATACATTTTCATATAAATTTATGGCTTATATAATTCAAGTTAATGTATCATATATTAGGATGACAATCAATAAAAAAATTTATATTAATTAAGACTTAAATATAACTATATATGTAGAAGTCAATGTACCATGTATTAAGATTGTATTGTATTGAATTAATAAAAAAATAATATTATATTAAATAATATTAAGATTTTTTATTTCTTGAAATAATTAAATAATATTAAGATATAATCACATATTATTATTAAAAATTTTAAATCACTACATATATAAGAAAAAAATTTAACATAGGTTATATAATAATGAATGATAATAAATTAAAAGTTTGATATTGTAGTATGAAAGTTAAGTAATAGTGTTATTTTAATTGTTATTAAAACTTATGTGATAATAATAAAATTTTATATTAAATTTTGTTAATATAATATAATATAATACTAATATTTAAAAATATAGTTTTTATTATTTAATAACTGTGTGATACATTATTGATAAAAAGTGTTTGTAATAGACTAATAATTTGTAAAAAAAAAAAAATTAAAAAGTGATTATATGAAATTATGTATTAGTTTAAACTAGTATATAAGTTAAGATTAACATTATTTAAATTAAATTAAAAATTAATAAATCCTATTTACATGATACTATGAGACCTCACCTGAATGTCCTTCCTTGTTCGAGAAATTGTTTTAAGAAAAGTGGGACTAACTTTTAAGAAGATTATGGAACGAACTATGGTGCCCATGATTAGAGTGGCTATCGCTAGGAAAATTGATTTTTGATTTTTAAAAAGTGATTTCGTGAGTTGCCACCCTAATTTTTTTTTTAAAAATGAAAAAATTAATGGAAAACTCATTTTTAACTCTAATTCATTAATTTTTAATTAATTTACTCAAGGATAAAATCACTAACTTCAAACTAGGTTGAGGTCGGTGACTAGATTTTTAGTTTTAAATAATCATGAGTTGGCTTTTAAGTTTAATTTAATTTAAAAATTAGTTTCATGAATTATGATTATAAGATAATAATTAAAATGCAAGAGCATGGTATAGTTATAAAATGCGTGAGAGAATTGAAGAAATAAAGTAAATAAATATCCGCAAGCCAAGAAGAGTGTTCCTTTAGTGATTTTAAGGAACCATAAAATCGTTACTTGACTCTAAAGTAATCAAATAACTAATTCCACAAATTCTCTTACAAAAGTATAAAAATAGAAATTTACAATTGAAAGTAAATGGAAATTGGAATTAATTTGGAATTGTATTTAAGGTTTGGATTTAGATTGCAAATGTGCTTGCGTACGCCATTGAATGGAGATCAAAATCCACATAGTTCATTCCACAATTAAGTGAAGAGATTTAGGGATAGATCAAATTGATTTTGGTTTAGGGATTAGATTGATAGGGAAAAGTGTTATAGCTTTGTGCGAGTTGGGCAGAGGGTTTTGTCGAACCGAAGCTTGGTTTTATCGATACCAGAGGATTAGATTGGTTGATGGATTGATTAATTAATTAAAATAATTAATTAAATAATTAATATGATTAAGTGGGTTGATTAATAATTAATAGGATGGATTGATTTTTGAAAAGTCATTGATTAATTAATTAAAAGGATTGATTACTTAATTAATTGAGTGATTAATTTAAAAAATAGGTTAGTTAATTAAGAAGATTAATTAACTAGGTTGAGGTGGGTTAATTAATTAATTAAAAAGATTAATTAATAATTAAAAGAGATTGATTAGAGGGAGAGAAAGAAATGAATTAGAGGATAGCCATCACTCTAACTCAAGGGATGAACAGATATAGTGAAATGGAGAGTCTATTTATAGGCAGATGGGGTGATGGGTAGTTTGTAAAAATGAAATGTGAAAAGACAAGGAGGGGTAGGGCTAAAAAATGGGTTGAAGGGGTATCTTAGGAATTCTGCAGGGATAGGTATGGACTGCCATGGCAGAGCATTGCATGTAGGTACGTAGTGCGACGCCGTAGGTTAGTCCTCTGGTTGCCACATGGTGCGTGCCCTTCACTTGAGATTTTTTGGTTTAGTTTTTGAAAGTTCCATGTCAGTTTTTAGGAGTTTTGGCATTTAAAAAATTTACCTGTTAGCATCTGTAAGCTCAAAATTAATTAGAACAATTAAGCAGTCATTCTGAGGGAAAATCCAGTTAGTTTTGGGGAAGATGCTTCAAGTACAAAAATTTCATCAGGATCAAAAAAGTGTCAGTGTCCGAAAATTAAGTATCCTCGTACTACTATGACTGAAAAATTCGGTCAGGAACCATCATGCTGGCTTTGCGTAGAATACTAAACTTAGTAAGTGTTAAGTTGCAACTGCATGGTGAGAGTGCAAAATTAAGAGTTCATAAATACTAATAGAGTTTTTAGAATAATTTACTAAAAAATTACAAATAATTACTAATTTATTAACATAATATTATTATATCACAAAATCTATGTCATTTGAATATAAAACTATGCAATTTTGATGGTTATTAATTATTATACAATTTAATGTAAATCCAAAACTACATCATTCTACACAAAACTATGTAGTTTTGATTACTAAAAATAAAACCCTAACTTATTTTTGTAATTTTCTCTTCAATTTATGCACCTTATAACAAGTAAAAAGTAAAAAGTATGATAAAAATTAAATTTTCAAGATTCAAAAGAACATATCACAAAAGATTCAAGAGAAAAAATCATGAGGTATTTTTCAATTTTAAGTTCCCCCTATTAATCAATTATTAAATAAATTTAATTTAATTTTATTGTCTATTTAAATTTTTTTTTGTATATATCTCCCCCATTGGCAAGATCAAAAAGGGAGTTAAAGAATTTAAATAAGCATACAAGATCAAAGTAGATAGAATATATAATTGTATTCATTAAAAATATCAAAGTATTTCTTTGAGAGAAAATGCCAAAAGGATTGAATGTATAAAAAACATTAAAAATTCTAAAAAGAAAGAAAAAAAAAACATGAGAATAAGGAAGTCCTAAAGAAAGATTTAAGAAGCATCTCCTTCATCCCTTTGCTCCTCTTCTTCTTTATAGGGTGCTTCCTCTTTTGTCTCTTCCTCATCTTCACTAAACTTCCATTCTTGTAAATTGCATTAAGGAAGACCCATATGACCTTGAATATCAAAGATATCTTGGTGAATGTGATTTAAGAGAGTGAGTCTCCTTAAGACTTTGTGAAGAAGTCTATTAGTTTCATCTTGAGGTTGAGGTAGAGGTACTATGGGTTTTGCTTGTGTTTCCTCTTCCCTTGCTTAATTATCCTCACCCATCACCACCTTTAGCCTCTTTCTCGCCTTTTCTTGAATCCCAACTTCTCCAAAAATATATTGATATTTCCCTTGTTTTTCCCTCAATGCCTTGGCATTGATCATATATTGAAAATTGATAAGGGATTTTTTTTTTAAGCAATTTTAGAGAAGAGTTTTATTGGGTCGAGTAAGAGCCCTAACATGTTTGGGAATGATAGTGATATAAGAAGAGAGAAGAATGGCACCTTTTTTTTTTTTTTTTGTAGAGGAGAGATGAAGCAATTGATCAATAAGGAAACAAGTGGTTTGAATGATCTTTCCTTTCATAAGTCCATAGTAAAAGAAGAGGTATTTTTGGAAGACTTTTTCATTTACATCCCCTTTACCATTGACCAAGAGGGTGACAATTTTATGGAGGACCCAAATAAAAACGGTTTTGATGTATTTGGCTAGGGGTGTTTATTTCAATGGCAAAATCATTATAAGTGTAGGCTCCTTCAGTTTGAAGGACAAAGATATTTGCAAGATCTTTAAAGGAAAGTTCATAGAGCTTACCAAAAAATTGAAAGTCAATTATGTAATGTCCATGAGTTGGGTGTAGCTTTTTGTGGATCACAAAGGTGGTAAGAAATTTCCTTATAAGCTCTTTATACCCATCTTCATTAATGAATACAAACTTCCCCCATTGATGATTATGGAGAAAAGCAATAATGAAGATCATTGAGAAAAGCAATAATGATATCTTCAATTTCTAATATTTTGAAGCAAATAAGGCTGGGAATTTTTTAAGGAAGAATGGTTTTGTCTTTGCTTCTAAGGTATTTTTGCTTTTTCTCTTAGGTAATTTTTGTCTTTGCTTCTAAGGTAGTTTTGCTTTTTCTCTTAGGTAATTCCCATCATAATTTCTAGAGAAGAGGGTGCTTGAGAGAGGTTTGAACTTCCTTTCCCTTCTTAGAACTTTTTCTTAAGGCCATTCATGAATAAGATAAGAGGAGAGTTAGAAAGTGATAGGAATTCAAGTAGGAAAGAATTTGAGTGTTAGAAAACAATTAGTACTGATAATGTGAGGTCTTTACATGCCAAAAAGAGGTGAAAACAGCTAGTTTTGAATCAAATTTAGATTTTTTTTTGTTGTAAAATAGCTAGTTTTTGAATTGCTATTAGACATTGGGTCGGGACTATGATTTTTGAAAATTTAAAAATTGCATGTGGTTGAGAGGTTTGAACTTTCTTTCCTTTCCTAGAACTTTTTCTTGAGGCCATTAATGAATAAGGAATTGAAGAAAAAAGAAAGATCATAGAGATTTGAAAGGAGAAGGTGAGAGGAGAGTTAGAAAGTGATAGGAATTCAAGTAGGAAAGAATTTAAGAGTTAGAAAACAATTAGAAATGATAGTGTGGGGTATTTATAGGGCAAAAAGAGGTGAAAATGTCTATAAAATGGCTAGTTTTGAATTAAATTCAGATTTTTCAATTGTTACATTCTCCCCCTCTTAAAAAAAATTTGTCTTTGAATTTTCAAATTTAACAGCACATCACACTCTACTTAACTTCTCCACCACACTTCTATTATGCCACTCAAACATAATATCTAACTACAATTAACATATCAAATACAGTAAGGCACATACTCACAATCTATCAAAATCACACTAATAAACCTTTAGCTTAAGCTACACCTATGTTAATCTTCTTATTCAAACAAATCTTAAACTAATCCTTGATAATTTTCGTATCTCTTAACCTTAAACAAAAGTAATAAAATCTTTAATTTTACCTTCAATTAAATATAATCCCAAACATTTCTTTTCCTTATATATCTATTATCATTAACATTTATACTAATACCTTAATCATCACCTCCATTCATTATTTATCTCATTAGTCATATTAGAATCCAACAGATAATTTTAAATTAATAACTCCAATTGATATTCGATAATTCTCTTTCCATATTAATAATTATTACTTAATCTATTATAACCTTAATAAATATTTTTGTGTTCAATACCTTGCTAACATTGCAATTTCTATACTCCCATCATTCATCAACATATTTAAACTTAACAAACATTCCTATATATATCATATCCCAAACGAACTTGCATTCTATTAATTTACAATCCCAAATAAACTTCTTATAACTATTTTAGACTTACTCTCTTTTTGTATAATATATACATCATTACCATGACTTAAGTACCTAATGCCTCGTAATATTTTTTTTTATACCTTTAGCTTGTAATATTATCTCACTTTAGGTTTTCCACTTACATCTTGCTATACTTCACATTCCTAATCATTTAACTTATCCATTTTAAAATAATAAACCTTCTAATACCATTGCCATTCAATGAAATCTATATACAAACTCTTATTTCTTTCCAAATCTATGCCATTCTAGGTTATCTCACTAAAAATTCTTTCCGTACTAAAGATCACTACCAAATTTTCCAATAACCTCAATTGAACAATATTGTATCTAACACCTTAAAACATTTCTCATCCAGATGACTCAAATCTCTTTCAGGTATATTTAAAACTGTTTATATTTTCAAAACTGTGTAGCATCATACTTATGCTTTTCTGTCTCCCCCTCTTAAAGGAAATTCGTCCTCGAATTTAAATACTTACTCATACATTCTTGAAAAGTTGGGGATGCTTTTGTCGCATCCCTTCCTCAGCTTCCTAAGTACACTCATCCAATCTATAGTTACACTAGTAAACCTTAATCATAAGGATCTCCTTAATACACCAATATCTCCCATCCTTAGTTTGAAATTTTAATTGTTTTTCACTATAGTCAATACAAGCTCCATATTCAAATAGCAAATCCATTCCTAAGATCACATTGAATTCTAGGATACCAAATTCTAACACTCTATAGGAAGTTTCCATCCATCAATGTCTACTTCACAGTTCTTAAACATATAATTTACTTCCATCATTACTCCTAAAGGAGTTGATACTACCTAGGTTCATGAATTAATTCTTTATTTCTACCTAAACTCTTAGCAAAACATGGAGACACAATAAATGCGTAGCACCAGAATCAATCAAGCATCTTACACTGGAATTTAGAATAAGAATAATACCTTCTTCTTTTTAAATCACACTAGATTAATATTCCTCTTTTGACTATACTTGATATTAACATAAGTGATAAAGAAATCCCTAGTTTTTTTATCGTTCTAGCCTATAGAGTAGCATCTATTCCACAAATTCCCTAATATACTTCACTTACTTCTTACTGCATACTTATGTATATATAATGTAACTAATTCGTTTCATTCTCCTATTGATCATTTCTAAATATCATTTCTCTTCTTATGGCATTAATCAAGATTATCATTTAATAACTCCGTATAATTCATATATCAAACCACTGTAACATATAAGTGTTTCATACCTCATAACATTGTACCTATTAATCATTAATTTAAATTGGATCAAAACTTAGTTAATTTCTCTTTCTAATCCACTTGACCCTATTATCAAAATATCATACTTATCATGCATTTTTATGAGTGCCCATCATATCATATCACACGACACATATTACCTAGTAGATATCAAATATCATGGTACATATCATATATCCTAATCACGTAACACATAACCTATAGCATAATGAGCTCTCCCATCATTCAAAGGTCAATCAACTCATCGGCAATAGAAGAAATCAAATCTAACCTAAATAGCTAAGTAATCAAATAATGTCATTCATATTATATAAGTCTTATGCCATTAGGCCAATCATTACCAATTACTAGTGCGAGTCTCAACTATATCCCTCATTAAGGCCACCATCGGGTACATAGTCTCCCATCTGTTCCATTTCTCTAGCCTTAATATGCTCCACATCATCTCTTATAGCATGCACTAAGGACCTCAGACATTGATTTTCCTTCATCAGGTCCAAGCAATCTTTTCCAAACCTTTGTATCTTACTCTGAATCTAGTTATAACCTAGACACTCTATAGGGTCCTCCTCATCAAGAGTCTTCTTTTTCTTGAGGTCGATCACAAGCACAACCTTTTTGAACATCTCTAGCCAAGTCCTCTTATAAGTCATGCAAGGTGCTCTAGGTCGGGGTCCTCTACTAGGGGTAATCTTCTTGGTCATATGAAGAGAAAATCATAAGGCATAGAAACAATAACAATAAGGAGTACTATAAATTATTAGGATTTTGTGAAACTATACTAATGATAGACTGCAAGTGACATGATAAGAAAATTTCTATGCTCCAGGATTATACTTAACTAACCCTATAATTAGATAAGTCTAAACTATACTTAAATTATAGCTCTGATACCACTTTTGTCACATCCCATTTTTTGGAGACATAATGATCCTAGAACATAGGGAGACATAAGGTCACCCACTCTCGTATAACCCACTTATACATATACAAATACTGCCCAGGATCATGCCAAACCTCATACATCAACTTAATTAAAAAAAATTTATAAAGGAAAACCTTAAGTTGTAGAAGTTAAAAATATACTTTAATATAATCCATAGGAAAATAATAATAAGACTCCAAATAAAGTTACCAACATAATATTCCAAAAAAAAAGTTTCCATAATAACTATCGAAGCCTCTAAAGACTCATTATAGTATGGTATTATTATAACTTTGATAAGAAAATTTCCCAAGCGAAGTAGGTAGCTTGAGCAATCACCTTGCCTCCTCATAATGCTCACTTGGAACCATACAAGGAAGAAGGGGTGAGATAGATGATCTCAATGAGTAAACAATAGGGCTTACACAATAACACATTTCCCTTAGAAAGTGCTCATAGCTTATAACTTATAGTTCATGATTCATAGTTTGCAATTTAGAATGGTTCATAGAAATCATACTTATAACACATAACACATAGAGTGAAGGCTACTGCCATAATCACTCAAACTTATAGAGTAAAGACTATTGCCATAATCACTCGAACACATAGTCGATGATTACTTGCATCGGTATAAGAATCACATAGCTGATAATTACCCGCATCGGTATGAGAATTTCTGTATAAAAAGGGTTAAAGGTATCATAGCTAGAGCTAATGGTAATCATACTTATAACACATAACACATAGAGTGAAGGCTACTGCCATAATCACTCAAACTTATAGAGTGAAGACTATTGCCATAATCACTCGAACACATAGTTGATGATTACTTGCATCGATATAGGAATCACATAGTCGATGATTACCCGCATCGGTATGAGAATTTCTGCATAAAAAGGGTTAAAGGTATGATAGCTAGAGCTAATGGTAATCACTTATAATAATAGCACTTAATGAAAGAAATAGCATGTAGCATATTAGCAATAATAATTCAACTTATTAAACAAGAGATAAAAGAAGTGTGATTCCATAAAGAAAATAAGGTAAGGCAACAATTATAAAGGATCTTTCATATCTTTGAACAAACAATAATGGCTTTGGACAAATTGTCCTTTTGCAACCCAAGTTTAACAAAGAAATCATATAATCAAATTTAAAATTTGAAGTGAACTTGGGTTTCAAGAAGTCTCAAAGGTTCCCATAACACAATCATGATAGCTTGTACTTTAATAATAGCATAATATTTACTCATGTTGTGGTTCCTTCGCTCCTAGTACACATAGCCCTTTAGAACTTCTACAACTCCTCAATCTCTAACATAATATTTAGTTCAATACTTAGTATTTATTTAATCATGATGCCATCCTATCCCATAACTACCCCATGCACATATAACATTCACATACACTTAGAGTTGTACATATAAGTGCACTTCATCACTTGCACATAACATATTGACTTTAAAAGTCTTGTACACTTAGCCATTATAGGCCCATATGAAAACACATTATAACTCATACTATGACTTTTCTAAAGTCAAACAAAATATGTCATGATCTCAAAATCAATATACTTAACACTTCCATATATATCAATTTAACAAAAGCCCTTTAAGTGTCATGCCTATCTCTTATGATCAATTCATACAATCAATCCCTTCATCAATTCAAGATCATTTTCATTATTTAACTCATCATAAAACCTATTTCCATATTACTCAATCACATTCACATATTAATCACAACATAGGTTAAGATACCCTAAGTATACCAAATTGCCTCTAGGCTTGTCTAAGGTCATTCAATCAATCAACATGCAATTTAATCATTTATCATTCATGTATACATGTCAATAATCATTAAAATAAAACATATAAAAATTATAGATATTGGTAAAAAAAATCCCTACATTGGCCGAATGCTCTATTCAAGAAAAACATACAGTTTCCTTACTTTTTGCACTTTCCACCTATTGTAGTAACATACAAAAATATGGTTTAAACCAAGATTTTTCATGTAAACATAATAAAAATCATTTTAGAACATTAATAAATAAGAATCAGCAAAAATAGGTACAACATACACATGAAAATTCCAATTTTTAGTTTTAGGATGCATAACCATGCGCTTTCTTGTTTCTGGTACTTTTTCGTCATTACAGTAATATGCAAATAGGTGTTTTAAACCATTATTTTTTTTATTCAAATAAACAAATATCAGTTTATAACTCCATCATACACAAATTGGCAACCACATACATATGTAATCATAGAATTTTCCAACTTTTAAGTTCTAGAATGAGAACCTTGAATTTCCTTGTTTTCTAAAACTTTTTGGTCACTACAGTAATATGCAAAAATATGATTTAATTCAATATTTTTCATCTAAACACATCAAAAATCCATTTATAATGCATTTTTGTACAAATTTCCTCCCCTTGTAATGTTTATGCATGAAAATTTTCAATTTTGAGTTGTAGGATTCACCTTTGGAGAAATCGCATAGAGAGGTTGGTATTTTCAGTAGAAAAATTGATTTCTCTCTCAAGAAATCACTTAGGCCAAATTTAATAAATAAAAATCAGTAAACATTCAGTTCAAAATAATTTTCCCATGATTAGATTCAAAAAAATCAAATAGCAAATTGAAAGAAAAGGAAAAACTTATGAAACAGTCGCGAAATCACAAAGTTTGAAAGTATTTTGTGAATTTCGGTAGAGAGAATAATTTTGAGAGAATTTTTCTGCCATAATAATGAAATAATAGAATGGTGGCTTGTGGAGTGAAGGGCTGGCCAGAATTCATTTAAATATTTAGCGTTTTGGGCAATTTTCAAGTTTACCCTTAATGAGTTAGGTTAGGAGTGTTTTGGTGTAGTGGGCTTTTGAGTATTTGGGCTTGTTATTTAATTTTGGGGCCAATTATAGATAATTAAAAATAAAATAATTTTCTTATTATTTTCATTAAATTCCCCTAAAATATTTATTTAAAAATTATTTTAAAAATACTCATAAAATTATTTTATGCTTAAAAATCGCCTTTTTGCATGAAAATTCATTTTATGTACAATAAATTATTTTATGCTAATGCACTTCATATAATTCATTTATTTCACAATAATAACTTATATTATGCATATTAAAATTAATTTAATGTGCCACATACTCATAAATCACATCACACATTAGTTTTCATAAAATCACATATTTTGTCACAACAACTCCAAATTCAAGCAAGTTGGTCATGCAAACTCCTAGGATGAGTGTGGGTTGTTACAGTTTCTAGTAGGAATCTAATATCATTAAGAATTAGAATTGAGATAAGGACATTGAATTGAGACACATTACGGTTTGACATAAATCATTACCCTAGCCGAGATTGGGATCTTTAATGAAGGGATTCTAGTGCATAATGATTTATGATTGATGGTCCATGTGATATTTAAGTTTTCAACTATAAAAATTCATTTCTAATTAGGTATTCATGACATGGAATGCTAGCTATCCCTCACGACTTATAGGACTAAGTGTGAAGTGGAGATTACACATTAGTAGAGAAAAATATTTTCTCACTCCCATTGCTAATTAGACATGAACCTAAAAAGTCACACACCCAATAGTGATCACTTTCCAAGTGTAAAAGGTTTATCATAATAATTGATTAAAGTGTTTAATTAATTGATTAGTGGTAAAATGATTAAACATGTAATTAAATTTACAAGGACCCTAGCATGTCCTAATGTTTAATCTATGAAGGTTTCTATTCAATTAAATCTAAATTTGTATATGATACAAATGAAAAAGATTAAACTGAAAATTGATTTGGACTAAATCAAATACTTGATTTTAAGCTTAGTAAAAACCCTTAACACATGAGATGTGACCTAAGCCCATATGTGATATGGAAAAGAGGCAATTTAGGGGTTAGAGAAAATTCACTATTCATAAGCCCATATGATGGGTTTAGGGGTTAGAGAATTTTCTACTAAGGTTAAAACCATAATTACATCTTTTGGCTAAAAGAAATGTTCATTTTACTCCTAAAGGATATAATGGTCATTTCACCATTTGAAGAAGCAAAGTCAACTTTGCCCCTTCACCAAATGAAGAGCTAAAAGGATGTCATGGTCTTTGTGAAGACTTAAGAGTTAAGTCTTGGAAACATATAAAAGCTTTGAGCTTTTATGTTGTAAAGTGTGGAACATCATTTTTAACATTTGAAGCATTTCTAGAGAGAGAAGTTAAGAGAGAAAGAAAAATAAAGAAAGTGTTTCTTCAATTTTTCTTTTGATCTTTAATTCTCTTCTTTGTTCTTTGTGAAAGAACTAATGCTTGCAAATTGAAAATGTGTTTAGTCCAAAACAAACCAAAGAAAAACCTTAAACTTCCAAAAGATTTTTGAGGGAAATCTTGAATCAAATTAGGCAACCAAAAGAGGATTCAAGAACACCAAAGAAATCATGAGGAAACTTGGAGGTGAGCTAGGTGTGGATGATCTAGAGGCTTTACACTTGGGAAGCTCTTTGTAAATGAATGAAGGAACCTACAAGAGGTAGTATGATTACTCTTCCTTCTTCTTTATATGCATATTGGTTTTACACATAAATTAATTGATTGCTTGAATGAATTTTGCAGCAAAATTGGGTGAAGTGAAATTTTAAAATGTTTGAAATTTCAACTCACCACCTTCCTTCCCCTACGTTTGGCTCCACCATTCCTTCAATTAGTATCAAAACCACTTAATTTTTGTGTAAAACCTTTGTATATGTTGTTTTAGAGGTTTTTGATTTGGTTGAAAATGAGTTTGTGCACAAATGTTGTTCTGTCGGACACAAAATTCATGCTCGCGAATAAGAAATAGCAATTGCGATTGGAAAATCATGACCGTGAAAATGATGTCGCACCTGCGAATGAATGGATTAGAATAAACATTGTTTAGGTTAGTTTATTTTTTGTCATAGTTTTATCTTATTTTTATTTCCTTTAATTGTTAACTTATAATTTATTTCTATGATTTTATGATGTTTTTGATATGTTTGTTAAGTTGTTTTTAGTTGCATTAAATAATTAAAGAAACAGAAATTTGGAGCGAAAATAGAAAATTCGGCAAAATGTTGCATGGCATGGCAGGAGGAATGCTATCACACTACAGTAATGCAGCCTTGGCGCCATGTAGTAGCTTGTTGCTTGCAGCCAAATGTGAGGCCTCGCTAAGCACCGGTCCGATCCGCCGAGGAATCGAAATGCTCTTCGGATGAAACTCCACGATTGAAACTCGCTGTGAGTTCAGAAAATTGATTTTTGTATTTTGAAAGTTGAAAAATGAGTCACCACTTCAATTTAATTATTTTAATTGGGAAAATTAAAGAAAACACAAATTGATTGACTCTAAAAATGATTTGATTTTTTCCCAATAGAAAATACACCAATCCGCGAGTGACCAAGAAGGGCTGTGAACCCTCAAAATTACATCTCTTGTCGACTGTCTTTTAGTTACAAACCCACAAGATCAAATCGAGCTTGAATCAGAACTGAAATGAATCTGGAATGGATGAAAAAGCAGGAAACAGGTTGAACCAGCTAGCCAGTGTGCAAGAGGTGCATCGCCGCTCTAGGCAGCATGCCTATCGTGCCGCCGAATGGCCGGCATGCTTGCCATGCCGCCATATGGGCGACACGCCTGCCATGCTGCCTCATTGGTGGCACAAAATTCGTGTCGCCGATAAGGCGGCACATTGACACCCGGCATGTCGCCGGTGCTGCCCGTGCCACCGGCGACATGCTGATGCCGCTGTCCGTACTGCCGGTGCCCCCCTAACAGCTCTATAAATAGGGTCTCATTCAGGTTCATTTGACACACATTCTAAGGTAGAAATTCTCTCTAATATTGATATACTTATTTCTTTTAGATTCAGATTCCAAGTCTTTTGAATTCAAGGTGGAGTTGAGATCCGGAGCAAGGCTGATTCCATTCGTCCAAAAATCAAGGAAAGCAAAGGTATAATTGCTTTTATCTATTTTCAAAATTCTAAACTCATATCTAGAATTATATTTAAGTCTAAAATAGAGAAGATCTAAAAATTATTAATTTAAGAATTAGAATTAAATTAATAAACAAACCAACACTCTTTTCTAGAACCCCTCCTTTGCAAGAAGGAAGAACTGCATGGGGTTTGATTCCTATTCAATAGGATATGCAAGTTGCCATTCTGAAGGGCATCAACTCCAAAATCTTTTTATCAATTTTTTTTTCTTTTTATTTTAATTTATTTATATTAATCTTTTATTTATGATCTTATGTTAGTTTAGTTGGGGAATGTGTGCTTTTCCTAGTACCCATAAGGGCTAGAGGAAAGATCCTCTTTATTTCATTTATTTTGATATTGTAATAATTAAGTAGGGTTTATCTTGCCTATTTATTTACAATTGTCATTCCATCTCATCATATATATATCTGTTTCATTCATCATTATATTCCTGTTCATGCATACACAAAAATTCCTTTTTTTTTTAAGAGTTATGTTGCAATTTCAGCTGAACTAAAGAAAAATACATTTTTTTCAATTGTGTAATTACCAATACTTGATCCCTGAGCCCTCCTTGGTCACTCGCGGATTGGTGCATTTTCCATTGGGACAAAATCAAATCATTTTTGGAGTCAATCAATTTGGATTTTCTTTAATTTTCCCAATTAAAATAAGTAAATTAAAGTGGCGACTCATTTTTCAACTTTCAAAATACAAAAATCAATTTTTTGAACTCACAGCAAATTCCAATCATGGAGTTTCTCCTGAAGAGTATTTCAATTCCTCGATAGATCGGACTGATGCTCGGGCGAGGCCTCACAGTTGGCGACTCCACTGGGGACTTAAAATCTTTTTCAAATAAAAGATAAAGTGGATTACTTTTATTAAAAAACCAAGTTTGGCTTTAAATGCAAAATAACTCTGTCATGCATCACTACATCATACTCCTTGTCCAAAAATCCTAGCTTCCTAGGAAAACAAAGGATAAAAAGTAAAATTGAGTGGGCAACCTTCCTTAGGTCTGCTTGCCGATAGTGAAATCATCCAGCCCATGACATATCCTCTAATCCTTTTAGAGGTGTAACGAGTATGCACATACCATTGGACCCACACGAGGCTCCTTATCTCACATGTGGGTAGGTATATCGCATCTGTAGTGTGATAGGTTCCCTTTAAACCACCCTAACCCTTTCATATAATGACTCAAAGAACCTTCTTTTAGGATTTTATGTACCATAATACTGAACTTGGTTTATCATTATCATGAAATCTTTTCATTCATGCATACATGCATGCATGCATAAACCTGATAAATTTGAAGAGTTTTAATCTCACTCAAACAGTGCTAGTCCTAATCATAAACCCATATCAACTTATGGTCCCTATCAAAAGCTGATATATTCCATGATCTTTGTTCCACACCTAAGCTAAAAACTGACCCAGCTTTATCTCTTTATCTAAAGGTTGATAAGATGTCTGTTGTCGGAAATGAGAACACTACCACTAGAGTTGATGAGATCTTTGATGAGCTTCTTGCCAAGCTCTCAGAACACCAAGAAACCATGATGAAGAGGCAAGAGGCCCTTTTCCAAGACATGCTCAAAGCCCAAAGGAGGGCTATCATAGAGGATTTTCGAGCCATGTTGGAATAGACCTCCCTAGCTCAAAACCCAATTGACCCAAAATCATTCAAAGCTGACCCGAAACCTGCCTTTTATCTTATCTATGGATCCACTTCCAGAGTTGAATTCAGGGATAAAGAACTTGCAAACACCGACATCATTCCACCATTGCCTATCTCATCACCCAAGTTCCTCAAAAACAACTCACCAATAAATCTCACCTCTGCTTTCACTTCCCAACCCGCAGATCCTTTCCCAAGGAAGGAAGTTAATCTTGAAATAAAAGCCTGCATGGAAAAAATGGAACGCATGGAGAAGATGTTGTTGAGTATGAAAAAGAAAGAGGATCTGGTTGATATAGGGTCCTTAAGCTTGTTCTCTAATGCAGGAGTTCCTCCCAAATTCAGGATGCCTGAGTTTGACAAGTTTGATGGGACTACCTACCCCAAGACCCACCTTAAAGTATATGTGGGAGCCATGCATCCATTGGTTGTGGATAACGATCTACTAGCCCAATTATTTCAATAGTCACTAACTGGAATAGCTGTGAAATGGTTTGTAGACTTGGATGTTGCCAAAAAATGGACCTGGGATGACATCTGCAATATCTTTGTCCAACAGTATCATTACAACATCGAGGTTAATGTAAAAGAAGAGACCTCGAGACCACTAAGCAGTATGCAAAGGAATCCTTCTCGTCATTCCTTACGAGGTGGAGGAAAAAGGCTTTTCAGATGGTAAATCAGCCTCCTGAAAATGAACAAATTGACATAATTGTCAAGAATCTTCTGCCAGTTTATCAAGAAAGGCTACATACTCAATAGTTGCCTTCATTCAAAGCCCTTATTGCTACTACTTCAAAAATTGAAGACTTGATTTAGAATGGTCAGATTAAAGAAGGGTCAAGGTATAAATAGCCAACTCATCAGGGTAATGTGACTTCCTCAACAAATCAGAAAAGGGGGAAAATTAATGCTTTGACTATTAAGAAGCCTATTAGGATTGAAAGGAGGCAGTTTTCTGATCTAAGGGGTGTGCCTATGAGTATTATCCTTAAGAAGCTACTTGAGGGAAACATGGTGAAACCTCTTGAGCCAAAACCGGTCCCCAATCCACTGCCAAAAAATTACAACCCACATGAGAGGTGTGATTATCATCAAGGACTTAGGCATAAAACAGATGCATGCAAGGCCCTTAGACACAGAATTCAGGACCTTATTGATTCCAATGACCTGATACCACCAAAAGCCTGACCCAATATCATTACCAACCCTCTACCCAACCACATAGTCAATACCATAAATAATCACGAGGGAGTTGACCCTGCATCCTTGATTGAGTCAAATCCCAATTATTGTTGTGTCCTAGACCTTACTAACCTAGTTGAGGAAATTGATGCCATCACCAGAAGTGGCAGAGTCATCCAGAGCCAACTGAGCCCAAACACTCAACCTATTCTACCCATTCCTACACCTGCCAACAAATTAAAAGGGATTCTTGAACCAAATAAAGATCCCATTCTCAAACAAATCAAGAAAACATAGGCCAATATCTCAATTTGGAGTTTGATCCAGTCCTTATATCCTCATCGCTAAGCTTGTTGCTTCTATTACATCTGTTGCTAAAAGGGTGTTCATCACTTTTGGCGAAACTGACATTCTAGCAGGAGACTCTAGCCACAATAATGCCCTTTACATCACAGTGGTAACTCGGGGAAAGATTGTGCCAATGGTTCTAATTGATAATGGTTCAGCCTTAAATGTATGCCCTCTGAAGGTAGCAAGCTGCTTGGGACTGGAGGTCACTAATTTTACCCTTCAGATCAGATAGTAAAGGCATATGACAGTACTAAGAGAGAAGTCCTCGGGGTGGCTATCATAGATGTGACTAGTGGGCCGACATCTTTCACCATACCATTTCAAGTGATTGATGTACCTTCATGTTTTAACTTATTACTTGGAAGGCCCTGGATTCATCGAGCAAAGGCTATCCCTTCCTCCCTACACCAAAAAGTCAAGTTCCCTTTTAGAAATAGGGTTGTGATTGTTAAAGGGGACATGCATGGAAGACTAGACATCCCAAGCTCTGTTCTCATTGTTGAGATTCAACCTAAGCTATCCACTTATCCACTCTCTGGTTACTCCTTCATTCAATACATTAAGGGTGAAAAGGGTAAAGAATTTGTTCCATTTGATTTTGACCCCTTTGGGAATATTGCTGTTGCTAACATGCTCTACAAAATGAATTACTTTCCTAGTTTAGGTTTGGGAAGGAGCCAACAGGGCTTGAAGTCCTTCTTGGACTATCCAGTTGCAACACCACCATTTGGGCTAGGGTATGAGCCCACTGATGAAGATCTTGCAGAAATGGAAAATTGGGCTAAAGACAAAACAGCTGCCCTTAAAAGAGGTGAGGTTTATGACTGGCCCATGCGCCCTTACTTCAAAACTCTAAATGGCTATTTTATAAAGGAAGGGGACACAGTTCCTTACTGTAACTTTCCTGAGCCTTGGGTCTGCCTTATTACTAGAAAATTGATCCCTGGGTTTGAAATCTTTTATGATGTCAGGCTCAAGGTAGAAGACTGCAAACCAATCTACATGCTTAGTCAAGATTGGGAAGAGAACATGGAGGCTAGTCTTTTTGATGAAGTGTTCATGCTCACTGTTGAGGAGGAGAAAACTGACCCTTCCACCTTAATCCAGCCCACTGAGACCGAGCTACAAAATTAGTCCTTTAAGGAGAGCCCCTTTTATCCTTCCGAACTAGAATTCAAACTAGAATCTATACTAGAGTCCTAATCTGAATCAGAGTCTCAGTCTGAGATAAACTCATCTTCTGAATCTGAGTCTGTCTCTTTTATTTCTTTTGTTGATAATGATGTAACTGACCTTGATGGTCTAACTTTTCAGTTTGATGTAAATTGGGACATATCCCCATTTGAATTCAATAAAAAGTCTACTCATTCCTCTTACAACCCTGTGTCTCCATTTTTTTTTTGATGTTCCAACTTTTAAATCTGACTTAAATGAGACATCAAGTAAAAATGAAATAAATGAAATAAAATATGACACAATTAAAGAGACCATTAATGCTGGCACTCATGACATACCAAAAATTACATTCAGTGCATCTGCATGCATAAACAGGGATCGTATTGAAAAGATGAGAAGAGAATTTCAAGATTGTTTTGCATGGTAACCGAAAGACATGACAGGGTTGGATCCAAGCATAGTAGTTCATAAAATCTCGGTTTACCTAGGTGCTAAGCCCGTCAAGCAGAAATTAAGAAGACTCAAAACAGAATGGTCTATACCAATTAAAGAAGAAATTACCAAGTTACTAGACCACAACTTCATTGAGCCCATCAACTATCCATCCTGGCTTACTAACATTATGCCGATTCCCAAGAAAGATGGTAAAGTCAGAATGTGTGTGGATTATAGGGATTTGAATAAAGCCTATCCCAAGGATGATTTTCCCTTACCTCACATTGATTTGTTGGTAGACCGTATGGCAGGTTTTGAATTGGTTTCCTTAACCGACCTGGCTGCAAGGTATAATCAGATAATGGTTCATCCTTCTGACAAAGAGAAGACAACATTTATTACTGAATGGGGCAGCTATTGCAACGGGTTATACCATTTGGGCTTAAAAATGCCGGGGCAACATACCAGAGGATGGCAACTACCATTTTCCATGACTTGATGCATAAAGAGATTGAAGTTTATGTGGATGACATGGTAATAAAAGGCACCATGCTGAAGAACATTCAGAGGTACTAAGGCGATTCTTCCTTAGACTTCGCCAGTATAATCTCAAGCTCATTCCTGCCAAATGTGTCTTCGGAGCCTCATATGGAGTATTCCTAGGCCATATGGTCAATAAGAAGGGTATAGAAGTCGACCTTGCTAAATCAAAGGCAATTCTGGAAATGCCACCTCCAAAAATAGAAAAGGAGATTAGAGGTTTCCTTGGACGACTACAATACATTAGTCGATTCATCAATCAGTTGGCTGATGTATGTGGCCCTATCTTCAAGCTACTCAAAAAAGGAGTCTCTAAGCAATGGAACAATGACTGTCAGAAAGCTTTTGACCAGATCAAGTAATACTTACTAAACCCACCAGTACTATAGCCACCAAGGTTTGGAAAGCCTTTGTTACTTTATATATTAGTAACAGATGAAGCAATAGGGGCAATGCTTGCCCAAAATGCTCTTGACTCCAGCAAGGAAAATGCCATCTATTACTTGAGCAAAAAGATGTTATCGCATGAGCTCAAGCACAGTTTTACAGAAAAGCTATGTCTTGCTTTGGTATGGGTCTGCCATAAGCTGCAACACTACCTCTGCTCTTTTACAACTCATGTTCTTGCTGACAAGAGCCCTTTGAAATTCCTTATGGAGAAGCTGGTTCTTGATAGTAAGATGGCAAGGTGGATGGTTGTATTAGCTGCATATGATTTGAAATATGTACAATGGAAAATAGTTAATGATAGCATAATGGCTGATCAGTTAGCTGCAGCTCCAGTAGACGATCATTGGGGCAAGCCTGAATTTCCTGATGAAGACATCCTGACAATTGACAGTGAAATTTGGAAGCTTTACTTTGACGGGGCATCTAACAACAAAGGGTATGGTGTCGGCATTGTGTTCATTACACTGAGTGGGGAAAACCTACCTATAGCCATCAAACTAAACTTCAAGGTAACAAATAATGAAGCAGAGTATGAGGCATGCATCTGCGGTCTTGAGGTAGCAATAAGGCTCAGAATCAAATGCCTTGAGATTTATAAGGATTCGAATATGATAGTTTCCAAGCCTTGGGAAAGTGGAAGATTAGAGAAGAGCATTTGGTTCCTTACCATAAATGCCTAAATGAACTAACAGCCAATTTCTATGAACTGTCTTTCCATTATCTTCCAAGGATGAATAACAGATTTGTTGATGCTTTGGCAACACTTTCCTCAATGCTTGATATAAGCGATGGCTTCATAATCAGACCTATTATAATTGAAGTTAAGCATGAGTCAGGTTGCGTAACTCATTGTTTGAATATTCAAGCGATTGATAGCAAACCATAGTTTTGGGATATCTTCAATTACATCAAGAATGGACTCTATCCTGAAGGGGCCTCTAAAACAGAAAAGAGGACTTTAAGCCAGTTGTTTAAGGGTTTCATTCCAAATGGGGAAGTACTCTATAAATGGGTTTGGGATAACATCCATTTGAGATGTGTCACTGAAACAGAAGCCCAACAGATCATGGAATGGATGCATGGTGGTAACGAAGGTCCATACATGAACGAAATTGCTGTAGCCCATAAGATCATGAATCAAGGTTACTTCTGGCTTACCATGAATCAAGATTGCATAAGATATGTTCAAAAGTGCCATAAGTGTTAGATCTATGCCAAACTTCAGAAGAAACCTCCTGTACCTCTATCTCCTATCACCACACCTTGGCCATTTGCAACTTGGGGCCTGGATGTCATTGGCAAGATAAGCCCAAAGTCTTCCGGCAAGCATGACTTCATTCTGGTGGCTATTGATTATTTCTCCAAATGGGTTGAAGCTGCACCTTACTAGATATTGGATTCCAAATGAGTGGCCTAGTTTATTTGTACCAACATTCTTTATAGGTATGGGGTCCCTTTTGAGATCATCACTGATAATGGATCTCACTTCCAAAAGGAGGTTACTCAACTATTAAAGAAGGAGAAAATTCAACACCACAAGTCTTTTCCATATAGACCTCAAACAAACGGCGTAGTTGAAGCTGCAAATAAGACTTTTAAGAATATACTGCAGAAGATGGTTGACAACCATAAGGATTGGCACCTACATTTGCCATATGCCTTATGGGGATATAGAACAACAGTACATACTCCAACCGGTGCTACACCTTACTCTTTGGTGTACGGGATGGAAGCCATCCTGCCAATCAAGGTAGAAGTCAAGTCAGCTCGCATTATGAGGGACAGTCAGTTGGACGAAGTAGAATGGGCGAAAGGCTACCATAACCAACTTCTGGCCATCGATGAAAAGAGAATGGATGCCTTATATCAGATGTAAGGTTATCAACAAAAACTAGTTAGGCACTTTGATAAGAGAGTCAAGGACAGAGGATTACAAGAGGGTCACCTTGTCTTAAAAGAAATAAGGGCACCTGTTCATGATCCAAGGGGAAAATTCAGACCTAACTGGAGTGGTCTATTTGTGATCAAGAAGATCTTATCTGGTGGAGCAACAATCTTGACGGACTTGGATGGCATAGAATTTGCAAGCCCATGCAATCTAGATTAAGTCAAGAGATACTTTGCATAAGCATCCTTGTAATTCATGCATCACATTTGCAATCATTGTAAAATCATGCTCAGCATTCATATTTTTCCTCAAAGTCAGAACTACATGGACCTAATTCTCCATAAAGAGGAAAAAGAATAAAATCATGAATCATTGTAAGGAGATACGTAGGCAGCCCTTGCAGGTTCCGTCCAATTCATCAATAAAATTTTCATTTCACATTCACTCGGCTCTTAATTGTGTCACAAAAATATATATGGAAAAAATGAAAACAAGCTTGCTAAGTTGAAAACCCGAAAGGGTGACTTAGGCAAAAGTTAGATCAATAAAAGAGATAAAAAATGATAATGATGTCTTATTTGTCTCATTTAATTTTTGGAACATCAAAAGAAAACAAAGACATAATCAAAATTTGTCCTAAATCATGATTCTTGCTCTATCTCCTCAAATATAACAGCCCTTCTAGCCTTCTCTGATTTCTATGAGTTGGCTATCCACCAGTCAATATACTGCAAGGATTTACTGCCTTGGTCAGCAGGGTGAACAGCATGAAAACCCCTTACCCATCCATTTCTGACAGCCCGAGCAACGGTCTCAGTAATCAAAACAGATTCAAACAGAGCATTATCTAGGGGCACACCCTGACTATGTCCCATTTGGCGCATAACCCTAGTAGCTTGGTAAAATGTCATCATCCTCAACCCCAGCAAGTAGATCATCTTGTAGCCAAAGTTCATGGTCATGAAACTTCTAATCTTCTACCATTCACACCTCCATAGCAAGTCATCAGAATCCAGCTCCATCAACCATTTTGTCCACTCTTTCTCTGAATTCCATTTAATCACAATGGTCCGAGTCCTATACCAAAAAGCAGAATAATCCACTTTGGTGGGAGGTCCCACTATCCGGAGATGATCACTCAGCCAAATCTAAAAAAGTGCAAAAAAGAAAAGCATAAGAAAACACAGAAAGTAGTTGAAATGAAATTTAGAAGCCAGAATTCAACCTAAAGAATAATAGGGCTGATTGACCTTGGCCCATCAGAAGTGCAAGACCTGTCCAAACTCATAATGGTCTTAGCTAGCACTATAGCCGCAATAGATCTCCCTTCCTCCATTTATGGAATCAACTCAGTGACTCTAGCATCGCCCCAACCAGTAAGGCTCATAAAAATATATCCGGCAGTCAGACAGAAGGATAGAGCCCGCATCCTCAAATGAAACCACCCATCATCCTCAAAATCATTAGGATCATGGAATTTTGCTATCACAACAGTTAGATCTATCCAATCATCCACTGCTATAGGACTAGCAACTTCTATGCTCAAGTCAAGAAGTCCCTTGAAAGAGTTGAAATATCCTACTTTCTCAACAGGAGTAGCCAACATAGCTTCTAGATCAGATCCGAGCAACACAGAAAACTCCTCAAATGTAGGCCACATCTCCTCCATAGATGCCCCAAATATGAAGACATGGGCAGTTGGATCACAAAAGCGCATGCATGCACATAAAAATTCCCAATCAATTTTTATGCCTCTTAAGGTGGGCATAACGCTTACCCCATACTTTCCCAGGTTAATTCTCTCCACTTTAGTAAGGTTCTTGCACCATAAGAACATTGCATGGCTGAAATAGGGCTCCATTGTGAGGAATAAAAATAATAAAATTGATGGAAAGCAAAAAAATGATCGAAAATTACTTTTGGAGGCTCGAAAACCAATGGTACGGACTAGGAAATGGACAAAATCTACTTAAATAGGCACAATTTTGCCTGCCTGATCTATTACCGGCGACACGCTGATCGTGCCGCTCGGGACTGCAGCACATCGATCATGCCGCTGTAGTGGCGGCGACACAAAAACTATGTCGCCTGGACAGGCGGCACGCTGGTCATGCCGCCCTACCATCTTATGCCTCTTTCTGTCATTTGTGCTCTAATAGTTTTTACCGTGATTTCTCAAAATTTCAGGCTAAAAATAATTCATTTTTCTCAAAATCGGAGCAGAAGTGAAAGAAAAACATAAGGAATAGCCCAATGGAATCCTATTCAGTCGAATATCTGAATCCATACCATGCACCCATTTCATTCAAAACATGCATAAGTCATACATATCATACATAAGTCATACATATCATACATAAATAATGCATATATCCAAAATATCATACATACATCCAAAAGAGTGCATCATCCTCAGTACATGTACACATGTAAAGCAGAAGCTGATAAAATAGGTCACTAACGACCATGCCTGGGTCTATGGCGTCCTTGCCTAGATATCTCATTCTCGTGACTCTCCTTTGACAAATCCCTATCATGCAGAAAGAAGCTCAAAGCAAATGCATATCGGCCTAAGAGATTGTAATGATAGCAAACGAACTCCATGGGAACCTAGAGAAGAAAGAAAATATATGAGAATCACTACAAGGTAGACAAAGGGCCAAAAGTACCAGCTACGCAAAAAAATTTTACCTATGTAATAGTCTCAGAAATAGTAGGGAAGAAGGCCAATCAATCTTCAGGAAGATAGTAGCGCTATGATCGGCTGTCACAAGAAATATAATCAAGATGAGCTAGCAAGCAAATAAGACTAGCAGGCAAGGGAACCGAATCAGTCAAACCTCCCACTGAAGCATCTGGAGCTGGGGCTGGAGCTTAGCCATTAGCCCTTGAAGGACCAATCCTAGAAGGATCAGCTGCAAAACCTAAGGGGCTAGCCATAATACCTGAAGGTCCAACCCTAGGACCCATGCTGCCAATCGAAATAGTACTATCAACCCGTGGAGAGATGAAACTCCCAACTTTGGAAGGAGGTCCTCGGGAAGTTGTTGAGCTAGATCCTCGATGTGACAGTCCCCGCAATCTATCCAAGGGAGGTGAGCCCTGCATCAAGGATGCCTCACATAACTCATCATAGTCCATGTCAGGCAATAGGTAATCCAGACAGGAAACTCTGGTAGCCCAACCATCATCTCTCAGGATAGCCAACCCATACCTCATGTATGCTGGAGGGGGTTGTGGCATAGCTCTCTCTCCTGTAACTTGTGCCCTCATTCTCTCTTCTAAGTAGAACATCCTCAAAGACTCACAACGGAGCAAGAGTCGACAAGAGGACAAGTCCATGCTAGGCCTGATCTGGTAAGGAATCCATTCTGCAAACCTGGTAAAGGGCGACCATCTCACCTGCAAACGGATTGTAATACAAGCAGTAAAAGATAAACAGTAAGATTCAGGTTAAGATCAACAAAGGAATACCTAGTCTACGGTCAAAGTAGCAAAGATCTATCTGCAATTATCAAATGATAGTGCCATGAAGGAATTTCTATTGGACGCCCTCCAAAAATGTTCGTAGGGGGGTCAATAGTAGTAGGCTCTCTCAGTGGTGGAGCCAGCATCGAAAAGTGTTCATAAGCCCAGTACTGCAGGAAATATAATTTTGTCAGTCATTAGGCAAAGATCAGATAATAGAATACTAGAGTATAATACTCACCTCGAGCACAATGGAGGTACCATCATAGCTGCAAAGTGTGCCACATGAAATGCTGCACAGCTCCTGATACATAGCACAAAGGGTTGCACCTCTCCAGTCAAACTCACCAATCTCATCCAGATTCTCCAATGATCGCAGGACATTTAAATTAATGCTGTCCTTATTGTTATGCAGAAAGGTACAGCTCAAGATAATCAAGGCGCAAAGTCTAGCACCCCGATCAACACCATACTGACCTGGAGTATGACTTATGGTCATTAAGGCCTGATGAAGCCAGGAACGTGGGACATTAAGGTTCCCACGACGGGGATCAACCCTAATTAGAGCGGTCATCTCTATAGAAGAGCGCTCGATCCATGAAGAATAAAACTCAAGAGGGCGAGATCTGAAATGCATACTAATAAGCATGCTTCACTCGAGGGGAGTGACTGTCATCTCACCGCAGGAAAGGTGGAATGTGTTTGTAGTATCCCACCAGCGCTCTGCCAGTGCCTGGACCACAATGGTATTAACTGGCTGCTTGATGTCCAACTCCAGCCACCTGAGCAAGCCAGATGGCTCGAGGCACAGACGTATAGCCTACTAATTACTCAGATAAAGGTGGCCTAGCTCAATGACACTACGGCTTCCCCTAGGTCTCAATTATACTCTCTATAATTTTTGTAAAAAATAAAATAAAATAAAAATAAAAATAAAAATAAAAATAAAAATTTATTGATAATTATCAGAATTCTTACTAACTATGCAATGGAAAGGAAAATAGACCTGAAGAAATCCAGTGTAGCTGACGTGGCAATCTGGCTCCTTCAGTAATGTTTTCGGGTTCTAAGCACCCATTGCTGGCTGATTGAAGGTCTCCATATTGAGAGAGTAAAAAAGAGAGAGAAAGAAAAATATTTAGAGAGAGAAATGAAAGCTAGAGAAAGAGAGAGAAGAGAGAGAGTGGAAAATGAGTTTATGAAGAATATGAAGGAATGAAGGTTTATATAGGAGTAGAGGTGGGCCCCCCCTCATAAAATCTTTTAACTTTTTCTGATTCACAGACCCAGTTCACGTGGTTTCGCCATAATAGGCTCATTTTTAATTGGAATCTAGTTCCATATGAAGCAGTGAATCCGTATGATTTTTATCCACCTCCTGAAACAGACGAGGTCTCGATCAAAGTTTAGAATCTCCTAGAATTACAAAAAAATTGAAAATTCAAAAATAGCTTAAAAATTGGAAAACAGTCTAAATAGAGTCAAAATAGCCAGAAATTAGACATGAAGCTCTTGCACAACTCCCAATATTGAAAGGGACATTTAGAATGCTCAAAATGACGTCTTAGGCCTTCTAGTTCACACTTATCAAATTTGGCCTATGTCTGGCCAAATCAGATAAGGGGGGCAGCTGTGAACCCTCAAAATTATACCTCCAGTTGACTGTCTTTTGGTTATAATCCCATAAGATTAAACTAAGCTCGAATCAGAATTGAAACGGATCCCAAACGGATGAAAAAGCAGGAAACAGGTCGAACCAGCTAGCCAGCGCATAAGAGGCACGTCGCCATAAGGCAGCACAACTGTAGTGCCGCCTCATTGGTGGCATAAAATTTGTGCTAGCGGTAAGGCAGCATGCTCAATGTGCTGCTGGACACCCGGCATGTCACCAGTGCCTCCCGTGCCACCGGCGACATGCTGATGCCGCTGTCCGTACCATCGACGCCCCCTCAGCAGCTCTATAAATAGGGTCTTATTCAGGTTCATTTGACACACATTCCAAGGTAGAAATTCTCTCTGATATTGATATACTTGTTGCTTTTAGATTTAGATTCCAAGTCTTTTGAATTCAAGGTGGAGTTGAGATCCAGAGCAAGGCTCATTTCATTTGTCCGAAAATCAAGGAAAGCAAAGGTATAATTCCTTTTATCCATTTTCAAAATTCTAAACTCAGATCTAGAATTATATTTAGGTCTAAAATAGAAAAGATCTAAAATTTATTAATTTAAGAATCAGAATTAAATTAATAAACAAACCAACACTCTTTTCTAGAACCCCTCTTTCGCAAGAAGGAAGAACTGCGTGGAGTTTGATTCCTATTCGATAGGATACGCAGGCTACCATTCTCAAGGGCATCAACTCCAAAATCTTTTTATCAATTTTTTTCTTTTTATTTTAATTTATTTATATTAATCTTTTATTTATGATCTTATATTAGTTTAGTTGGGGAATGTGTGCTTTTCTTAGTACCTATAAAGGCTAGAGGAAATATCCTCTTTATTTTAATTTTTTTGGTATTGTAATAATTAAGTAGGAGTTTCTCCCAAAGAGCATTTCAATTCCTCAGTGGATCGGACTGGTGCTCGGGCGAGGCCTCACAGTTGCAAAATAACTCTTAAAAAAAAAGAATTTTTCATGTATGCATGAACAGGAATATAATGATAAATGAAATAGATATATATATGATAAGATGGAATGACAATTGTAAATAAATAGGCAAGATGAATCCTACTTAATTATTACAATATCAAAACAATTGAAATAAAGAGGATCTTTTCTCTAGCCTTTATGGGTACTAGGAAAAGCACACATTCCCCAACTAAACTAATATAAGATCATAAATAAAAGATTAATATAAATAAATTAAAAGAAAAAGAAAAAAATATTGATAAAAGATTTTGGAGTTGATGCCCTTCAAAAAGGCAGCTTGCGTATCCTATTGAATACGAATCAAACCCCATGCAGTTATTCCTTTTTGTGAATGAGGGGTTCTGGAAAAGAGTGTTAGTTTGTTTATTAATTTAATTCTGATTCTTAAATTAATAAAATTTAGATCTTTTTTGTTTTAGACCTAAATATAATTCTAGATTTGAGTTTAGAATTTTGAAAATGGATAAAAGGAATTATACCTTTGCTTTCCTTGATTTTCGGACGAATAGAACGAGCCTTGCTCCAGATCTCAACTCCACCTTGAATTCAAAAGACTTGGAATTTGAATCTAAAAGCAACAAGTATATCAATATCAGAGAGAATTTCTACCTTGGAATGTGTGTCAGATGAACCTGAATGAGACCTTATTTATAGAGCTATTGAGGCGGGCGCCAGTGGTACGGACAGCGACATCAGCATGTTGCCAGTGGCACGAGCAGCACTAGTGACATGCCGGGTGTCCAGGTGTCGCCTTACCGCCGGCACAAATTTTATGCCACTAATGAGGCGGCACAGCAGGCGTGCCGGCCGTTCAGTGGCATGGCAGGCATGCCGCCCAGAGCGACGATGCACCTCTTGCGTGCTGGCTGGCTGGTTCAACCTGTTTCCTACTTTTTTGTCCATTTTGGATCCATTTTAGTTTCGATTCGAGCTCGGTTTGATCCTGTGGGTTTGTAACTAAAAGACGATCAACTGGAGGTGTAATTTTGAGGGTTCACACCAAAGCAGCCCTAGCACCCCACAGCATCACATCTGTGCAGATATTGAAGATTATCCGAGATTTTGAAGGATTTTCAACCCTAAAATAATTTAGGAAAGTAGAAACAAAAAAAGAAGTTTGGATATTTTAAATATGGATGTCTAGAGGAAGAGAATCATTTGGATTTTGAGGAATTTTGGGGGATAGTATCTTCTCTTCCAATTTTCTATTCTTTGAATTTTTACTTTTGTTTTCAAATTTCAACACTTAAAGGAGATTATTTTTAGTAATTTTGGGAATTCTTTGTGAAGACGCCAAGAGATTGGGTTAGAACATCGAATTGGTTTATAAGATTAATTTCTTGGTTATTTGCATCTTTTGATTATTGAATTGAAGATTTTAATTCAATGAATTATTTTGATTTTAATAACTTAGAGAATATCATTATGTTTCTTATGAACTAATTTCAATCTTGTCTAGGGTTTGTATGATGTGTTCATGATATGGAATTGACTATAATCCCTTTTGTCTATTTTTATTATTCCTAATTGAATTGATTGATTGTTTGACTTAGGTTTTGAACGAAGGAACAAGAGTTGAAGTTTAATTCCAGAATTCATTCCTTTAGGATCTTAAAACGAATTAGAAATATAAGTTTTAAGATTATGCTTTAGTTTTTGATATATGATTTGATAGAATGATTTCTATGAATGCGATTGCTAATAGATTGATTTTTATTCTTTGAATTATTAGAAACTAAGGCTTTAGAATAATCAATTGGATATATTCATGAACATATAGGATTGATAAACTGAATACAAACCCTAGGCATCATTCATTCATTGTTTTAAAATCTATTGCATTTTAATATGCATTTTCTTTTAATTTCTTGTTTTGCAATTATTTCTTTTCAAATCATTCAAATTATTTTCATTTAATTTACTTTAAATTGAGACAAATATTTCCATTTGCAATTCCTGAGAGATGCGACCTTGGGTGCTTCCGATATACTATAATTACCCCATATAGTTGCAGATCGCTTTTAGACAGGTTATTTTGAGGCGAATAGTTTACCGATTGGTCGTGATTAGCTCTATGTCTCCACTTAACTTTATTTTTTCAAAAATTTTTTTGGATTAATTTTTCAATCAAATACATTTCTATGACTTAAAATATGATTTTGAGCTGTAGAAACCTTGAATATTTGATATTCAAAATAGATTTTTTGGAAATATTCCAATGAAGAACAACATATCTACAAATGCAATTATTATATATATATGTTTTGTTGTTGTTTGAGAGGCATGGATGGTTGATCATGGATTTAGAAACCATAATGTATGATTTCTAATGTGGACATGTAATAATTAATTTTATTATTTAATGGGAGTAATTAAATGTTAATTACTCATTTAGGTTATAAATCAACTCCATTGAGCCTATAAGCTCTTTTGTTTTTGTAATCTCACCTTTTTGATTAATAAATATTAATTTAGTGAAAAAAAATTAAATCAAAACTTGCAAACTTGAAATAGAATTAAAAAATATATATATTTATACAAGCACTTATAATTACATGAAATGAACCAAAATACATGCATATTAATTCATAACAAATCATATTATTATTTTTATTTAAGAAAAAAATGAAGCAAATGAGTTATTTGAAAATTCCAGCAGAGAAAATACTTAATTGGAAAGATTTATCATCCTACTTTAATTATGGGTTCAGGGGTTTTCGATAGCCTTTAACTTACCCATGCCATAGGACTATCACGACCCAGATGTTTGGTCATGACAGTTCATTTCTTATTGATTTGGATAAATTTTATAGTTCTTGATGGAAATTCACGATAGTGTAATATGATTAAGTCAGACACAATATGATATCATTTTCCGATTTAGACACCTATGCGACACCACGTTCTAAATATGAATATGGAGTAATTTTTTTATTGTCTAATTCATCTTGAAAGACGTGATTTCTCTCATGAATAAATAAAATAAGATTGATTTATAAAAAAAATTATATTTTTAAAGTCATGACAATATTTTATTAGAAATTTATTTAATTTAATTATTTTTATTATATATTATTCATAAATATATTATGTATTTGAACTTTTATAGTCTAGACTATAGTTATTTAAGTATCTATTAATTTAATATAATATATTTTAGATGTTATAGTCTATTTCTTATTTATTTGAATTAGTTTGCTAATCATGTTTTCAAATTCTTGGTAGTGTAGTCTAATCCAATTAGATTTATTATAATAGCACCACATTGATTTCAATACTGATACAATTCATTGTATCATTATTTAAAACCTTAATGGAACATTCTCAAGATTCTGAGACAAATTCTATGGGTCACAGTCTTATAAAAAGGAATAGTGGTTATTGACGGCTATAGAATCATGCAATTCTTACTCTCATTCTCTTCACATAATTATTTTGAGTTTGTAATTTGATTACAATTAGTTAAATTGGGAATAGCCGGCTAGTTCGATTTAGTTCACTAAAGAAATGAACTTTAATTAAATTGTCCTTTGACTATTTTTGATTGATTTTAACTGTAAGACCTTTATTAATGAAAATATTTTATAAAATGGCCAAAAAAAAAATAAATAAAGAGGTTTTTAGCAAGCTAACTAGTCATTGCTTCGATTTTAAAAAGAAGAAATTGACTTGCTGACTTAAATTTACTCATTTTGTAATAAATATTTTGTTTGAATTGAAATAAAAATCTCAATCATGGTTAGTAAATTAAGTTTTGTATAATTTATATAATAATGAGTTATACATATAGTGATACAGATTCTAATTCCAAAGAATTTGACTATGATCATCCTTCTAAACATGAATTTTGTGGTTTTGAGACAAAAACCAATGACTGCATTAGCAATTATAGTTGTATGAGTGAAAATAACATTGGCAATTATACTAATGAATAAAAAGCCAATGAACATAGTAAAAATGAAGTCAACATCAATGAAGCCAATAAAGTACCCAACAATAGTGATGAATACACAAAAAAAGTAGGAGAATATCTTATTGGATGATTATGATGAAGATAAAAATGATGCTAATGAAGATTAGAATGATGCTAAGGAGGAGGAGCAGGAGATTGATCGATGTTGTTTCCTCTTTATAATACTTAAGTAATTTATCTTCAATATTATGTTATGTTATTATTATTTTCCATAATCAAATATGAATGTGGAAACTAAAACTACAAGGGCAAAATATATTACAATTTTGCATTATATATTCAGGTTCATTGATATCCAATCTCATGTTACATTTATATTTAATAAGTGAATTATTATTATAATTAGATGAAAAATAATTCAATTAAGATATTTCATTACTTAACTATACTAGCTTTTTAATTAATAAATATTAATTTAGTGAAAGAAAAATTAAATTAAAACTTACAAACCTCTAAAATTTAAAGACAATATAGGAAAAACAAAAAAATAAAAATAAAAATAAGCATGCACTTATAATTACATGAAATGAACCAAAATACATGCATATTAATTCTTAACAAATTGTATTATTATTTTTGTTTAAAAAAAATAAGAAGCAAATGAGTTATTCAGTTTACTAAAGAAAATAAGTTCAATTAAATTTTTCTTTGACTACTTTTAACTGATTTTGACCGTAAGATCTTTATTAATGAAAATATTTTATAAAATAATTGAAAAAAAAAAGAAAAAATAAATGATGAGATTTTTAGTGAGCTAACTGATTATTGGTTTGATTTTAGAAACACTGAAATTAACTTGCTCACTTAAATTTACTTAGAGAGGATGTAGTGGGTGTAGTATTTCCCTAAATTTGTCTTAGGAAATTTATTTCGTTATTTTTTTCAAGGTTAATGCCTTGCAATTGTAAGCAAAAATTAACTTGCTAACTGAATACATTAATTGAACTTAGTCAATGTGTTTCAAGTATTAGGCTACATTTATTTTGTGGAAAATATTTTCTTCCGAAATGTTTTTTGCATTTTTAGATAGGTGAAAAAAATTGGTCATGCAATTCTAAAGAATCACGCATTATGTAACAAATATTTTGTGTGAATTGAAATAAAAATCTTAATCATGGTTTGTAAATTAAGTTTTGTATGATTTACACAACAATGAGTTAGACTGATAGTGATACGGATCCTAATTCCAAAGAATTTCACTATGATGATCCTCTTGACTATAATGATCCTTCTAAACATGAATTTAGTGCCTTTGAAACAAAAACTATTGATTGCATTAGCAATTATAGTTGTATGAGTGAAAATAGCATTGTCAATTAAAGTAATCAACAAAAAACAATGGAGATAGTAAAGATGAAGTCAATATCAATGATGCTAATAAAGGACCCAACAATAATGAAGAATACACAAAGAAAGTAGAAGAATATTTGATTAGATGAATCTGATGAAGGTAAAAATGATGCTAATGAAGATTAGAATGATGCTAAGGAGGAGGAGCAGGAGCTTGATCGATGTTGTTCCCTCTTTATAATACTTAAGTAATTTATCTTCAATATTATGTTATGTTATTATTATTTTTTGTAATCAAATATAAATGTGAAAATTGAAATTACAAGGGCTAAATATATTACAATATTGCATTATAAATTCAGGTTCATTGATATCCAATCTTATGGTACATTTATATTTAATAAGTGAGTTATTGTTATTGTTAGATGAAAAATAATTTAATTAAGATATTTTATTATTGAACACAACTAGCTGTTTAATTAACAAATATTAATTTAGTAAAAAAAATTAAATCTAAATTTACTAACCTCCAAACTTGAAAAAAAAAATTAAACATGCAGTTATAATTACATGAAATGAACCAAAATACAAACATATTCATTCGTACCAAATTGTATTATTATTTTTGTTTAAGAAAAATAAGAAGCAAATGAGTTATTTAGTTTACTAAGGAAAAAAGGTCCAATTAAATTTTTCTTTCACTGCTTTTGACTAATTTTCACCATAAGACTTTTATTAATGAAAATATTTTTTAGAACTAAAAAATAAGAAAAAATAAATGATGTGATTTTTAGTGAGTTAACCGGTCATTGGTTTGATTTTAAAAACACTGAAATTAACTTGCCAACTTAAATTTACTTAAAGAGGATGTAGTGGGTGTAGTGTTTCCCTGAATTTGTCTTAGGAAATTTATTTCGTTATTTTTTCAAGGCTAATGCCTTGCAACTATAAGGAAAAAGTAACTTGCTAACTGGATGCATTAATTGAACTTAGTCAATATGTTTCAAGTATTAGGTTCCATTTATTTTGTGGAAAATATTTTCTTAGAAAATATTTTTTGCATTTTCATATAGGCGAAAAAAATTGATCATGCAATTCTAAAGAATCACGTATTATGTAACAAATATTTAATGTGAATTGAAATAAAAATCTCAATCATGATTTGTAAATTAAGTTTTGTATAATTTATACAATAATGAGTTAGACTGATTGTGATACGGATTCTAATTCCAAAGAATTTGACTATGATGATCCTCCTAAACATGAATTTAGTAGTTTTGAAACAAAGACTATTGACTGCATTAGCAATTACAATTGTATGAGTGAAAATAGAATTGTCAATTAAAGTAACCAACAAAAAGCCAATGGAGATAGTAAAAATGAAGTTTATATCAATGAAGCTAATAAAAGGGACCAGCAATAATGAAGAATGCAAAAAGAAAGTAGAAAGATATTTGATTGGATGATTCTGATGAAGGTAAAAATGATGCTAGAATGCAAAAAGAAAGTAGAAAGATATTTGATTGGATAATTCTGATGAAGGTAAAAATGATGCTAAGGAGGTGGAGGTGGAGAATTATCGATATTCTCTATTTATAACACATAAGTAATTTGTCTTGTATATTAAGTTATGTGATTATCATTTTTTGTAATCAATTATGAATATGAAAATTGAAACTATAAGGGCAAAATATATTACAATATTGTATTATAAATTCAGGTTCATTGATATCCAATCTCATGATATATTTATATTTAATAAGTGAATTATTGTTATAGTTAGATGAAAAATAATTTAATTAAGATATTTCATTACTGAACTCAAATAGCTTTCTAATTAAAAAATATTAATTTAGTGAAAAAAAATTAAATCAAAACTTACAAACCTCCAAAATTGAAAAGAAAAAAAATAAACATATACTTATAATTGCATGAAATGAACCAAAATGCAAGCATATTCATTCATACCAAATCGTATTATTATTTTTATTTAAGAAAAATATGAAGCAAATGAGTTATTTATTTTACTAAAGAAAAGAATTACAATTAAATTTTTCTTTGACTGCTTTTGACTGATTTTGACTGTAAGACCTTTATTAATGAAAATATTTTATAAAATATTTTCATTAATAAAGATTTTATAGTCAAAATCAGTCAAAATAATGAAAATATTTTATAAAATAACTGAAAAATAAGAAAAAATAAATGATGAGATTTTTAGTGAGCTAACTGGTTATTGGTTCGATTTTAAAAACACTGAAATTAATTTGTTGACTTAAATTTACCTAAAAAGGATGTAGTGAGTGTAATATTTCCCTGAATTTGTCTTAATAAATTTATTTCGTTATTTTTTCAAGGCTAATGCCTTACAACTATAAGAAAAAATTAACTTGCTAATTGGATGAATTAATTGAACTTAGTCAATATGTTTCAAGTATTACACTCCATTTATTTTGTGAAAAATATTTTCTTGGGAAATGTTTTTTGCATTTTTATATAGGTGAAAAAAATTGGTCATGAAATTCTAAAAAATCATGTATTATGTAACAAGTATTTTGTGTGAATTGAAATAAAAATCTCAATAATGGCTTGTAAATTAAGTTTTGTATAATTTATATAACAATGAGTTAGACTAATAGCGATATGGATTCTAATTCCAAAGAATTTGACTATGATGATCCTGCTAAACATGAATTTAGTGCCTTTGAAATAAAGACTATTGACTGCATTAGCAATTATAGTTGTATGAATGAAAATAGGATTGTCAATTAAATAATCAACAAAAAGATAATGGATATAATAAAAATTAAGTTTATATCAATGAAGCTAATAAAGGACCCAACAATAATGAAGAATACAAAAAGAAAGTAGAAGGATATTTGATTGGATGATTTTGATGAAAATAAAAATGATGCTAAGGAGGTGAAGGTGGAGGATTATCGATATTTCCTCTTTATAATACATTAGTAATTTATCTTGTATATGAAGTTATGTTATTATTATTTTTTGTAATCAAATATGAATGTAAAAATTAAAACTATAAGGGAAAAATATATTATAATATTACATTATAAATTCAAGTTCATTGATATCCAATCTCATGGCACATTCATATTTAATAAGTAAATTATTGTTATAGTTAGATGAAAAATAATTTAATTAAAATATTTCATTACTGAACCCAACTAGCTTTTTAATTAACAAATATTAATTTAGTGAAAAAAATTAAATCAAAACTTACAAACCTCCAAACTTGAAAAAAAAAAAAAAAACATGTGCGTATAATTGCATGAAATGAACCAAAATACAAGTATATTCATTCATACCAAATCGTATTATTATTTTTGTTTAAGAAAAATATGAGGCAAATGAGTTATTTAGTTTACTAAATAAAATAAGTTCAATTAAATTTTTCTTTGATTACTTTTGACCGATTTTGACCGTAAAACCTTTATTAATAAAAATATTTTATAAAATAACTGAAAAATAAGAAAAAATAAATGATGAGGTTCTTAGTGAGCTAACTAGTCATTGGTTCGATTTTAAAACACTGAAATTAACTTGTTGACTTAAATTTACCTAAAGAGGATGTAGTGAGTGTAATATTTTCCTGAATTTGCCTTAGAAAATTTATTTCGTTATTTTTTTCAAGGCTAATGCCTTGCAACTGTAAGGAAAAATTAACTTACTAATTGGATACTTTAATTGAACTTAGTCAATATGTTTCAAGTATTAGGCTCCATTTATTTTGTGAAAAATATTTTCTTGGGAAATGTTTTTCTCATTTTCAGATAGGTGAAAAAATTGGTCATGCAATTCTAAAAAATCACGCATTATGTAACAAATATTTTGTGTGAATTGAAATAAAAATCTAAATCATAGTCTGTAAATTAAGTTTTGTATAATTTATACAATAATGAGTTAGACTGATAATGATACAAATCCTAATTCCAAAGAATTCGAAAATGATGATCCTGCTCAACATGAATTTAGTGGCTTTGAAAAAAAGACTATTGACTGCATTAGCAATTATAGTTGTATGAGTGAAAATAGCATTGTCAATTAAAATAATCAACAAAAAGCCAATGAAAATAGTAAAAATGAAGTCATTATCAGTAAAGGTAATCAAAAACCTAACAATAGTGAAGAATACACAAAGAAAGTAGATGAATATTTGATTGAAGGATTTTGATGAAGGTAAAAATGATCCTAATGATGTTTAGAATGATGCTAAGAGGGTGAAGGTGGAGGATTGTCGATGTTGCTCCCTTTTTATAATGTTTAATTAATTTATCTTGTATATTATATTATATCATTATTATTTTTTGTAATCAAATATGAATGTGGAAATTGAAACTATAATGGCGAAATATATTACAATGTTATATTATAAATTTAGGTTCATTTATATCTAATCTCATGGCACATTTATATTTAATAAGTGAATTATTGTTATATTTAGATGAAAAATAATTTAATTAAGATATTTCATTACTGAACTCAACTAGCTTTTTAATTAACAAATATTAATTTAGTGAAAGAAAAATAAAATCAGAACTTACAAATTTCCAAACTTGAAAAAAATAAATAAGTAAATAAACATATACTTATAATTACATGAAGTGAACCAAAATACATGCATATTAATTCAAACCAAATTGTATTATTATTTTTGTTTAAGAAAAATAAGAAGCAAATGAGTTATTTAAAAGTTCTAGCAGAGAATACTTAATTGAAAAGATTTATCATCCTACTTTAATTTTTGGTTCTAGGAGTTTTTGGGAGCCTTAGGCTTCCCCATGCCATAGGACCTTCGCAACCCAGAGATTGTGTCGTGATAGTTCATTTCTTATTAATTTGGATAAACTTTATAGTTATTTTTGGAAATTTACGATAGTGTAATCCGATTAAGTTAGATACTGTCCGATATCATTTTCTGATTTAGACACCTATGCGACACCACCTTTTAAAGATGAATATGGAGGAATTTTTTTATTGTCTTATTCATCTTGAAAGATATGATTTTTCTCTCATGAATAAATAAAATAAGATTGATTTATTAAAAAAAAATCATAATTTTAAAGTCATGATAATATTCTATTAGAAATTTATTTAATTTAATTATTTTTATTATGTATTATTCATAAATATATTATGTATTTGAACTTTTATAGTCTAGACTATACTTGTTTAAGTATCTATTAATTTATTATAATATATTTTAGATGTTGCAGCCTATTTCTTATTTATTTGAATTATTTTGTTAATCATATTTTCAAATTCTGGGTAGTGTAGTATGATCTAATTAGATTTATTCTAATAGCGCTACATTGATTTTGATACTGATACGATTCATTGTATCATTATTTAAAACCTTGATGGACCATGCTAAGATTCTAGGACAAATTTTATGGGTCGTAGTTTTCTAAAAATAATTATTCGTTATTAACTAATATAGAATCATGCAATTCTTGCTCTCGTTCTATTCACACAATTTTTTTTAATTTGTAATTTGATTGCAATTAGTTAAATTGGGAATAGTTGGCTAATTCGATTTAGTTTACTATAGATAAGAACTTCAATTAAATATTGTCTTTTGACTGATTTTAATTGTAAGACCTTTATTAATTAAAATATTTTATAAAATGGCCAAAAAATAAAAAAATAAATGAAGAGGTTTTTAGTGAGCTAACGGGTCATTGGATCAATTTTAAAAGAATGAAATTAACTTGCTGACTTAAATTTACTTAGAGAGGATGTAGTGGGTGTAGTATTTCCTAGAATTTGTCCTAGGAAATTTATTTTATTGATTTTTTTAAGGCAAATGCCTTGCAACTGTAAGAAAAATTTAACACGCTTACTAGATGCATTAATCGAACTTAGTCATTTAATAAATAATTTGGTCTACATGTTACAAGTCCTAAGCTCCATTTATTTTGTGAAAAATATGTTCTTCGGAAATGGTTTTTGCATTTTCAGTTAGGTGAAGAAAATTGGTGAAGCAATTCCAAAGAATCATGCATTATTTAACAAATATTTTGTGTGAATTGAAATAAAAATCTTGATCATGATTTGTAAATTAAGTTTTGTATAATTTATACAACAATGAGTTAGACTGATAGTGATACAGATCCTAATTTTAAAGAATTTCACTATGATGATCCTTCTAAATATGAATTTAGTGTTTTGAAACAAATACCGATGACTGCATTAGCAATTATAGTTATATGAGTGAAAATAACATTGACAATTATACTAATGAATCTAAATCCAATGGACAAAGTAAAAATGATGTCAATATCAATGAAGCTAATAAAGAACTCAATAATAGTGAAGAATACACAAAGAAAGAATATTTGATTAGATGATTATGATGAAGGTAAAAATGATACTAATGATGTTTAGAATGATGCTGAGGAGGAGGAGGAGGAGGATGATAAATGTTGTTTCCTCTTTATAATACTTAAGTAATTTATCTTCTATATTATCTTATGTTATTGTTATCTTTTATAATCAAATATGAACGTGGAAACTGAAACTATAAGGGCAATATATATTACAATATTGCATTGTATATTCAGGTTCATTAATATCCAATCTCTTGGTACATTTATATTTAATAGGTGAGTTATTATTATAATTAGATGAAAAATAATTTAATCCAGATATTCCATTACTGAACTCTCCTAGCCTTTTAATTAATAAATATTAATTTAGTAAAAGAAAAATTAAATCAGAAACTTGCAAGCCTCCAAACTTGAAATACAATATAGAAAAAAAAAATAAACAGGCACTTATAATTACATAAAATGAACAAAAATATATGCATATTAATTCATAACAAATCATATTATTATTTTTGTTTAAAAAAAAATAAGAAGCAAATGAGTTATTTGAAAGTTGCAGCAGAGAAAATACTTAATTAGAAAGATTTATCATCCTACTTTAATTATGGATTCTAGGGGTATTCGGTCGCCTTAAACTTACTCATGCAATAGGACCATCACGACCTAGATGTTGGGTCGTGACAGTTCATTTTTTATTGATTTGGATAAATTTTATAGTTCTTGTTGGAAATTCATGGTAGTGCAATCCGATTAAGTCAGACACAGTCTGATATCATTTTCCGATTTAGACACCTACGTGACACCACCTTCTAAATTTGAATATGGATGAATTTTTTTATTGTCTTATTCATCTTGAAAGATGTGATTTTTCTCTCATGAATAAAAAAAAAAGATTGATTTATAAAAAAAATTATATTTTTAAAGTCATGACAATATTCTATTAGAAATTTATTTCATTTAACTATTTTTATTATTTATTATTCATAAATATATTATGTATTTGAACTTTCATTGTCTAGACTATAGTTGTTTAAGTATCTATTAATTTAATATAATATATTTTAGATGTTATCATCTATTTGTTATTTATTTGAATTAATTTGCTACTCATATTCTCAAATTCTTGGTAGTGTAGTCTAATCCAATTAGATTTATTCTAATAGTGCTACATTAATTTTTATACTGGTATGATTCATTGTATTATTATTTAAAACCTTGATGGAACATCCTCAAGATTTTGAGACAAATTCTATAGGTTACAGTCTTCTGAAAAGGAATAGTGGTTATTGACTGTTATAGAATCATGCAATTCTTGCTCTTGTTCTCTTCACACAATTGTTGTTAGTTTGTAATTTGATTACAATTAATTAAATTGGGAAAAGCCAGCTTGTTCGATTTAGTTTACTGAAGAAATGAACTTCAATTAAATTGTCCTTTAACTGTTTTTAACTGATTTTGACCGTAAGACCTTTATTAATGATAATATTTTATAAAATGGCCAAAAAAGAAAAAAAATAAATGAAGAGGTTTTTAATGAGCTAACCGGTCATTGATTCAATTTTAAAAAGAATGAAATTAATTTTTTTACTTAAATTTACTTAAACAGGATGTAGTGGGTGTAGTATTTTTTAGGATTTATCCTAAGAAATTTATTTTGTTGTGTTTGTAAGGCTAATGCCTTGCAACTGTAAGAAAAAATTAACACGCTAACTGGATGCATTAATTGAACTTAGTCATTTAATAAATAATTTGGTCTATATGTTTCAAGTCTTAGGCTCCATTTATTTTGTGGAAAATTTTGGAAAATATTTTTTGCATTTTCATTTAGGTGAAAAAAATTGGTCATACAATTCTAAAGAATTACGCATTATGTAACAAATATTTTGTGTGAATTGAAATAAAAATCTCAATCATGGTTTGTAAATTAAGTTTATATAATTTATACAGTAATAAGTTAGACTGATAGTGATACAGATCCTAATTACAAAGAATTTGACTATTATGATCATTCTAAACATTAATTTAGTGGTTTTGAAGCAAAAACCAATTACTGCATTAGCAATTATAGTTATATGAGTGAAAATAGCATTGGCAATTATACTAATGAATAAAAAGCCAATGGACATAGTAAAAATGAAGTCAACATCAATGAAGCTAATAAAGAATCTAACAATAGTGATGAATACACAAAGAAAGTAGAAGCATATTTGATTGGATGATTTTAATGAAGGTAAAAATGATACTAATGAAGTTTAAAATGATGCTAACGAGGAGTAGGAGGATGATCGATATTGTTTCCTCTTTATAATACACAAGTAATTTATCTTTAATATTATGTTATGTTATTATTATTTTTTGTAATCAAATATGAATGTGGAAACTTAAATTATAAGGGCAAAATATATTACAATATTGCATTATATAATCAGGTTCATTGATATCCAATCTCATGATACATTTATATTTAATAAATAAATTATTATCATAATTAGATGAAAAATAATTAAATTAACATAATTCATGACTCTACTAGCTTTTTAATTAATAAATATTAATTTAGTGAAAGAAAAATTAAATCAAAACTTACAAACCTCCAAACTTGAAATACAATACATAAAAAAGAAAAAAAAATAATAAATATGCACTTATAATTACATGAGATGAACAAAAAGACATGCATATTAATCCATAACAAATCATATTATTATTATTTTTGTTTAAGAAAATAAGAAGCAAATGAGTTATTTGAAAGTTCCAATAGAGAAAATACTTAATTGAAAAGATTTATCATCCTACTTTAATTATGGGTTATAGGTGTTTTTGGTAGCTTTATGCTGACCCATGCCATAGGACCATCATGACCTAGATTCTAAGACAATTTTTGTGGGTCACAGTCTTATAAAAAGGAATAGTGGTTATTGATTGCTATTGAATCATGCAATTCTTGCTCTCATTCTCCTCACACAATTATTTTTGGTTTGTAAGTTGATTACAATTAGTTCAATTGAAAATAGCTGGCTATTTTGATTTAGTTTACTAAAGAAATGAACTTCAATTAAATTTTCATTTGACAACTTTTGACTGATTTTGACTTATCAATTCAAATATTTTATAAAATGACCAAAAAAAATAATAAATGAAGAGTTTTTTAGTGAGTTAACTGGTTATTGATTCGATTTTAAAAACCTAGAAATTAACTTGTTGACTTAAATTTATTTAGAGACAATGTTGTGGGTGTAGTATTTCCTAGAATTTGTAATAAGAAATTTATTTTGCTGTTTTTTTCACGGTTAATGCCTTGCAACTATAAGCAAAAATTAACACGCTGACTGGATGAATTAATTGAACTTAGTCATTTAATAAATAATTTGGTCTATATGTTTTGAGTTCTAAGCTCTATTTATTTCGAGTCCTAGTTGAAGCTAATAAAGAACTCAACAATAATGAAGAATACACAAAGAAAGAATATTTGATTGGATGATTATGATAAAGGTAAAAATGATGCTAATGAAGTTTAGAATGATGCTGAGGAGGAAGAGGTGGAGGATGATCGATTTTGTTCTCTGTTTATGATACTTAAGTAACTTATCTTCTATATTATATTATATTATTGTTATTTTTTGTATTCAAATTTGAACGTGAAAACTAAAACTACAAGGGCAAAATATATTACAATATAGTGTTATATATTCAGGTTCATTGATATCCAATCTCATGTTATATTTATATTTAATAAGTGAATTATTATTATAATTAGATGAAAAATAATTTAATTAAAATATTTCATTACTAAACTCAACTGGCTTTTCAATTAATAAATATTAATTTAGTGGAATAAAAAATTAAATCAAAACTTACAAACCTCCAAACTTGAAATACAATACAAAAAAATAACAATAATAAACATGCACTTATAATTACATGAAATGAACCAAAATACATGCATATTAATTCATACCAAATTGATTATTATTTTTGTTTAAGAAAAATAAGAAGCAAATGAGTTATTTTAAAGTTCTCACAAAAAAAATACTTAATTGGAAAGATTTATCATCCTATTTAATTGTTGGTTCTAGGGGTTTTCGGTAGCCTTAAGCTTACCCATGCCATAGGACTATCGCGACCCAGAGGTTGGGTCGTGATAGTTCATTTCTTATTGATTTAGATAAATTTTACAGTTACTTTTGGAAATTCACAATAGTGCAATCCGATTAAGTCAGACATTGTCTGATATCATTTTTCTATTCAAACACCTATGTGACACCATTTTCTAAAGATGAATATGGAGGAATTTTCTTATTGTCTTATTCATCTTGAATGATGTGATTTTTCTCTTATGAATAAATAAAATGAGATTGATTTATAAAAAAAAATTATATTTTTAAAGTCATGACAATATTTTATTAGAAATTTATTTAATTTAATTATTTTTATTATGTATTATTCATAAATATATTATGTATTTGAACTTTTACCTATGAGCCTAAAAGAATCAAATATATTAGTAGGTGGGTTTGTCAATTTCATATTATCAAAATGCAGAAAATAACAAGATTAATAACTTATGTAAAAATGTAGCTACCATAATGATTTGGTCTCCAATCAAAACAATAATACTACTAATTTGGCGAATACTATACTTCCAAATAGGAAACAAAAATCCTGTTGGAGTGGATTTCTAGTAGGTGATTGAATTCTTATTAGATTATCACAAATTCCTTAGATACACATTATCTTTATTGGAATTTTGATATCTAGTAAGTGAACAACACTTGTTCATCACAACTCTTTGTGAGGCTCAATCAATCTAGTTCCTAGTGTTTCTAAACTCAGATACGCATTGTCATTATTGGCTTTTCACACTAGTCAAGTCATACCCATTGGTCTAACAAGTATAATGATTTGAACATTATATGTCTCAGATACTCATTGTGGTTATTGACATACAATGTATCATATACTTGTAACATCACATGCTTCACAATAACTTCAAGAAAACATTCAAACCAAATATATGATTCCTATATATCCATAATCGATGACATAAGTGTTTAAATTTTTCTTGAATTATTGCTCCAATGGAGAACCATGACTCAATATTTTCTTTGAAAGATTTTCAAGCTTTATATATTAGTCTCACATTGCACATTGTCCAATGTAAACAAACATCATATGCATTCATATATATCACATATATATATTTCATATAATGGACAATATACACATAGGTATGATAATGGATTCTATGGATCTACTTTCTAGCCACAAGGAATGGATATGGGACTTAGGTTATACAAATTACAAACATGAAATTACAACATTTGTATCTTCATGCTCCCACTAGGCATCTTCATGAACCTCTTCTTGTTCTTGCATCTCTATATCTCCACATGTACATTAGTAGGTGAGATTACAAAAACAAGAGAGCTTATAGGCTTAAAGAAAATTAATTTATAACCTAAATGAGTAATTAACATTTAATTACATCCCATCAAATAATAAAATTAATTATTACATGTCCGCATTAGAAATCATACATTATGGTTTCTAAATCCATGATCAACCATTCATGCCTCTCAAACAACAACAACAAAACATATATATATATATATATATATATATATATATATATATATATATATATATATATATATATATATATATATATATATATATATATATATACACACACACACAACAATTGCATTTATAAATATATTGTTCATCATTAGAACATTTCGAAAATATACATTTTGAATATCACATATTCAAGGTTTCTATAGCTCAAAATCATATAAGTCATAAAAATTTGTTTGATTGAAAAATTAATCCAAAACAATTTTGGAAAAAATTAAAGTTGGGTACAAACATAGAGAAAATCACGACCACCTTCGCGGCTACAAAATATGAATCGTGGTTGCGATTCTCTAAATTAACCTAAACAACATTTGTTCTGATCCTCAAATTCGTGGGTGTGACATCAAATTTGTGATTGCAATTTGCCAATTATAGTCGCTATTTTTTATTCTTGGGTGCGAATTCTGCATCCGACAGCACAATATTTGTGCACCAACTCCTTTTCAACCAAATCAAAAACTTCCAAAACAACATATACAATGGTTTTACACAAAAATTAAGTGACTCTGATACCAATTGAAGGAATGGTGGAGCAGCAAAAGAAAGGCAGTGAGGTGAAATTTCAAACATTTTAAAATTTCACTTCACCCAATTTTGGTCTAAATATCCATTCAAGCAATTAATTAATTTATGTGAAAAACACATATGCAAAGAAAGAAGAAGGAAGAGTAATCATATTACCTCTTGTAGGTTCCTTCATTCTTTATCAAAGAGCTTCCCAAGTGTGAAGCCTCTATATTATTCACACCTGGCTCACTCCAATTTTCCTTTTAGTTTCTTTGGTGTTCTTGAATCACTCTCTTGGTTGTCCAAATTGATTCAAGATTTTCCATTAAAAACCTTTTGGAAGTTAAGGTTTCTCTTTGATTTATTTTGGACTAAACATATTTTCAATTTATAAGCATTTGTTCTTTCACAAAGAACAAAGAAGAGAATTGAAGATCAAAAGAAAAAATGAAGAAACATTTTCTTCCTTTGCTTTCTCTCTCTCAACTTCTCTCTCTAAAATGCTTCAAATGAGAAAATGATGTTCACTCTTCCACTTAGAACATAAACTTGAAGCTTTTATATCCTTTAGAAGACTTAACCATTAAGTCTTTGCACCGAAAGACTATTACACCATTTTAGCTCTTCATTAGGTGAAGGGGCAAAGTTGAACTTTGCTTCTTTAAATAATGAAATGACCATTTTATCCTTTAGGGGTAAAATGGACATTTTCATTAGCTAAAAAGATATAATTTTAATTTTAACCTTAGTAGAAAATTCTCTAGCCCCTAAACCCATTACATGGGCTCATGAATGGTGAATTTTCTCTAACCCCTAAATTGCCTCTTTTCCATATCACATATGGGCTTGGGCCGCATCTCATGTGTTTAGGGTTTTTACTAAGCTTAAAATTAAGTCTTTGATTTAGTTCAAATCAATTTTTAATTTAATCTTTCTCATTTGCATCATATAGAAATTAAGATTTAATTGAATAGAAACCTTCATAGATTAAACATCAGGACATGCCAGGGTCTTTGTAAATTTAATTACATGTTTAATCATTTTACCACTAATCAATAAATTAAACATTTTAATTAATTATTATGGTAAACCTTTTATATTTGGAAGGTGATCACTACTGGGTGTGTGACTTTCTAGGTTCATGTCTAATTAGTAACGGGAATAAGAAAATATTTTTTTCTACTAATGTGAAATCCCCACTTCACATTTAGTCCCATAACTCGTGAGTGACAACTAGCATTCCATATCATAACTACCTAATTAGAAATGAATGTTTATAGTTAATAACTTTAATCATCATATGGACCATTGATCACAAATTATTATGCACTAGAATCCCTTAATTAAAGATCCCAATCTCGGCTAGGGTAATGGTTTATGTCAAACCTTAATGTGCCTCGATTTTATGTCCTTATCTCTGTTCTAATTCTTGATGAGATTAGATTCCTACTCGAAACTCTTTCTAGTGAATCTGTTTATCCTGGCCAAGAGCTGTAATATCAAGAATAACCACATAGCATAGGATTTTAACCTCGTTTACTCGAGGTAATGAATTCTATCTTGGCGATTACTTACCTCTATACATAACAAATTAGAACTATCACATTCCATATATCCGTATATGAATAGTACATCTATGTAAGTAGTAATAAATTCTAATTACCTATGTATGAGATATAATATCCCTCAAGTTAAAGGATTATATGCACTATTATGACCTAGGTGATAAATAATTGACAAGTAGTAAAACTCCATATTATTATCATCTAACATCATAGTTTGACCATTTATCCTATGAATATCCATATGTTTGTATCGACATCACATGTCAAGTAGTATAAGACTCACTGCCTTTATAATCATCTATATCACATATTGATTATAGAGAATAAACAGAGGTGATGGTCTTCTAAAATTAATGATGCCCAATCATTAATCCTATGACCATGAACATATTTAAAATATTTGTACAAGAGCGATCTATCTTCCATATTCTCAACACTTAAGAATATATACTCTTACAAATACTTAAGGACTATATTCAATAATATGAAATTCTTTTCACAATATAAATATATTATCGTGCCATTAGGAATTAATATCTATTATTAGATAACTGTTATATATGTCTTAGGGCATATACTGCTATCAATAATTACATGAAATGATTTAAAATACATGTATATTAATTCATACCAAATCATATTATTATTTTTGTTCAAGAAAAATAAGAAGCAAATGAGCTTTTTTAAACTTCCAGTAGAGAAAATACTTGGTTGGAAAGATTTATCATCTTACTTTGTTTATGGGTTCTATGGGTTATCAATAGCCTTAAGCTTACCCATGCCATAGGATGGTCGGGACCTAGAGGTTGGGTCGTGACAATCCATTTCTTATTAATTTGAATAAATTATGTAGTCATTTTGAAAATTCATGGTAGTGCAGTCTGATTAAGTAAGATACAATATGATATTATTTCCCCATTTCAGACACCTATGTGATACCATCTTCTTAAGATGAATATGGTCCTTGATTACCATTAAATCATGCAATTCTTGCCCTCCTTCTCTTTAAAGAATTATGTGTAGTTTGTAATTTGATTTCAACAAATATTTTGTGTCATTTGAAATCAAAATTCTGATTATGGTTTTTAATTTTATCACCTTATTCATGTTGCCAATGAAATCAACTACAACAAAGTCAATTTCAATTAAATTGTCCTTTGACTGCTTTTTAATGATTTTGACCGCAAGACCTTTATTAATGAAAATTTTTTATAAAATTACCAAAAAATAAAAAATAAATGAAGTGATTTTCGGTGAGCTGATCAATCATTGGTTGGATTTTAAAAAACACTGAAATTAACATGTTGACTTAGATTTACTTAGAGAGGATGTAGTGGGTATAGTATTTCCTAAGATTTGTCCTAGTTGATTTATATTTTTTTTTCAAAGCTAATGTCTTGCAACAACTATGAGGAAAAATTAACTTACTGACTAGATGCATTAATTGAACTTAGTCATTTAATAAATAATTGATGTGTACATTTAGAATCAATGTGTTTAGGTAGTTTTCATTAGACAATGCATGTGTTTAGGGTGTGTTTTGGTTTAATTTTGTTTCATATTTTGTGTGTTGTATTTGAGAAAGGTTTTGAAGATTTTGTAGGTTTAAAAGAGCCTTAAAGAGATGAAGAATGAGAAATGAAAGGAGGAGGCTAGTGCAGAACTGGCGGCAGTCAAGAAAAACCATAAAGTTGGAAGCTAAGATTCATCGCGGGTGTGATACAAGGTAGCTTTGTCCTACTTTTATTTTAACTTCAAAGTTCAAACTTCCTGACCTAATTGAAAAATGAGGCTGCATTCCACTATAAATAAGATGTAAAGGGAAGGCTGAATACGAGAAGAAAGAGTAGGAAAAGAGAAAAAGACCTAGAGAGATTCACTACACCATAAATGACCTACAGCAACACTAAAAAAATGTTACATTAAGCCTTAAATATGTTATATTAGGTCTATGGCAACACTTTTCAGGTGTTGCATTTACGGCTATTACTATTTTAGTTATGGCAACACTTTTCTTGCTCTAATGCAACATTAAAAAAGGTGTTGCAATCTCTTAAGCTAGTGCAACAGTTTTAGCCAAAAAAAACAAAGCAACAGTTTTTAAGAGCAAATGCAACATTTTTTAACACAAACATTTAGCAACACTCTTTATTCCAAATGCAACATTTTTTTCCAATTATTCAATGCACGACTTGGCAAAACCTTTTTGTCCAAATACAACACTTTTCCTAATTAAAAATGCAACACTTTTTTTTAGTGTAAAACAACATTTTCCCTAAAGTAAATGGAACATTAATTTCAAATAATTACAACATTTTTTATAATGAATCAAAGCATAATCATTCAATTAAATTGGATTAAAACACAAAAGTATAAATAGTATCATCATCATTCAAAGTATCATAATATTCAAAATACATATCATAATCATTACAAGTTGTACATGTTGCAATAATTAAAATCTTTCCTCCAATCTTTCCTTTGTCCTTACTTTTGCTATTCTCTCTCTTAGAACCTCCAAGTTTGCATTAACCATATTACTTGAAATTCCTACAAATATAAATTAAAGACAATAAATATAGAAGGCACAACTCAAATTCCAAGATTTTAACCAATAAAAAAAAAATACTTCAAGACACTTGTTGAGATAGAACCCAAAAAAGAATACTTCATGACATACAATTTATTTTGGAGAAGAGCAAATAAAGTTATTATGAGTTTAGTTGCATTACCACATGTTGCATTAAGGAGAATTCAAACTGCTTTTCAAATTATATCATATTAATTATCTTCAAATATATAGTAGAGAAACATACATACCATGAACCATTAGGTCTTCTTTCTGTGATCACACATCTCTTAGATATTTTATTTTGAAACCTGCACAATTTGGCTTGATGCGAACAATTAATAATTTCTTTCTAGCACAAGCATTTAGCTAATATAACTTGATATGCTAACACCATCGATAAATCAAATTGCATTGTTTCCATTCAATATCATGAATATACAATCATTCCCCAAGCAAAAACAATGAGAAAACTTAAAAAAATGGCTAAAACTTTTCAACTATGAAAGTTACAACATAAGCTTTTAGATTAAATAGTTTGTTTTTTTTTTTTTAAGTCACTCTAACCTTTTTCAAAGTTCAAATTGAGTAAAGTCTTCCTTTTTTAATTTTTTTCCTGATATTGTGACTAGTTCAAACATAAGTGCAAGAAGTTTTGGCGCTACAGTATCTTGAAATTGAATTAATGTAAACAGATACAAACAAAGCATCTACAAATTATAATCATCAACAATAAAATTATAAACTATAACAAAGAGTCAAAAAGACATGAACTTACCTAGATAATAGTGGCTTCCTCCTAGGTTCCGTTATCAATTAGCTTAGAAAAATTACAGAAAATTATAAGTAACAAATAAATAAGAAATTAGGTAAACATCATATAGGTATTTTAAATATTAATTAATAGAGATTCATAACTAAAAACTAAATAATCACAATAATATGCTTGATTGATGCAATAAATATACGAATTTGAAGATATTATAAATAAAAAAAGATAAATATTTCAAATTTGAATAAGTTAATGTAAATATTTGGTAGAAAAATTATTTTAATAAAAATTTATAGAAAAATCTAAATTTTACTATAATAAGATTTCTTTGAGCAATAATAATAATATAATAGACTTTAATAATAATAATAATAATAATAATAATAATAATAATAATAATAATATATTTTTATACCAAATAAGTAAATTATATATTTAGTGTATTAGAAATTAAGAAAAAAGAATTGACAAAATTTAAACTCAATTACTAAATTATTAATTAATTAATCTAATGATAATTTAATATTATTTTTTTATATATTGAGATGATAAGAATATCTTTGTCATCTATCTAATTTGTACCATCCCCACCACAAGCATATTAGATTTTACTCATCCTTGCAAATGTGTATATAGAAACTGAATTTGTATATGCATACTGAAATGTTTCCATTATACTAGTAATTAAGATGAGTAGCTAATAGCCTAAGTTTTATGTGCTTAGTAATGTATATATATACTGTATATATGTAGTACAACAAATGAAAATAATTAATTAATGACTCAATATATATCTTTATAGTATTTGCTCCAAGAACATATTGAAAATGGATTGCATTCTATAAGAGTGCTATAACTCATACTCACCTTGTCTGAGCATAATGTTTCCCATTCACAAGCTAATGATTGACAATAAAAACATCATCCTGCTACACAAAAAATTTCTAATGAGCTAATATTTGCAATAATATTTTCTTTTAAATTGCCATCAATTGGCTTAATTTTCTCTTTTCTTCCAGAATTTTCTCTTTTCTTGCAGACACTTGAGCTTCAACAACCTATAGATATAAAGCTATAATACAAATAGCTCCAGCTCTCTGTTTTGCTATATTACAAAAATTACTGCAAGTCTTTTTGGTATTATAACTTACTACTGTAGGGATCATCATAATGGTTACTACGACAACACTTAAACCAGGAAAGCTCAAATCCATATGCCAAACTCTCATAAATTAATCTCACAAACTAAAATAAGGACAATTAAACATCCAAGCAAAAAGCTTAAATAAACAAATGGACTAATAATTTTAGCCTAAATTACATCCTGAAAGATTTCATAAATATATCAACATGGACCATTCAACAGTAGAATCAATACAATGCAATAAAATCAATACAATACACAAAAGACTAATACCTCCACTTACACACTTCATTTTTTTCCTTAATTTCAGTGCTCATTAAGCTATTTCTGAATTTTAAGGTCTATAAAGAATTCTAGCAACTAATAAACAAAGCTACCTATTTTTTTATTTCTCTATTACAAACCCAAAACTACTGGAATTGTTATAGAAAATGGGTTCTGTGAATTTAGGCTCATGGGTACACACTTCTTGTGTGTTGAACCAATCAAGTAGATTCATATCCAAATCCAAATCCTTCTCTTTACCTCTCAATCAGTAATCTCTCCAAGGCATAACTACAAAATTAAAGAACTGGTAGGTTTGATCTCATAACGCATCACTAGGCTTTAGGGCTCAGAAAATAGGGCAACATAATTACCCAAAATTTTGCATACTAAAAGAGGGTATATGTGAATTGCATTAAAAAAAAAAAATAATACCAGCAACCAAAATATATCATAAAGATGATAATCAACAAGAGAACACTGTGATAGAAAATCCAAAATGATAACATCAATAGAAATAGTTTAAAATTTATAAACTCTAATTAAGAACAATCAAAATTATAATCTACAAGCATCTACAACTATTATTTCTAGACTTAGTTATCTTGTAAATGCATCTGATATATGCAAGCAAAGGATGCTTTAGAAATCATAAGAGCATTGGTCAAGTACACTAGAACCTCCCAACTACACTAGATCAAAAAGACCCCACGAAATCAATAGCATTATTATCAAAGAACAAATGTACAAAAATTTACATTTTTGCAAGCAAAGATATGTTACCTCTCAAAATTGGATTACTTTCCTTAAGCTGCACACTATTAGTTATAGAATATCTAAACACAATTAAAAGTTGAGAATAGTACCATTTGACTCGATTTAACGAGTTGAAGTTGCTACCCCAAAATGCCCAGTTTAAGGGTTGCTGATTTTTGGTCACCAGAAAATTTCAATAGTGTTTGTCATTAGAAAATTTCAATAGTGTTTGAATTGCGATCTAAAGCTACCAAATAAAAGCTTGAAGTGTGAGGAGTCCCATGGTGGCATTCTTTTTCCCCATTCATCGCTGATTCACCAGAAAACACCTCAAAAGGTTTGGTGGTTTGATTTTTGATCTCCTTCTCTGGTGAATGTTAGGTGGCAAATCTAGTATCAAAATGAAGCTCTCTTTGAGACAGTTCAAATGCCACCAGAATTGTAGAAATCAGAGGCCAGAATCACTATAAATCACTGTCAAAAGCTTGCATCACTAGTGTCATTTTAATGAAAGCGTTAGCCGCTACTGGCCACCATATCCCACAACCGATGCTCCCTTCTTGGTCGTTGGCTACTGGGCTTTGGCCTAGTGGTGGCGATGGGTGGTCCTTCTATCACCCCCCCTCTTGGTTCCCCTCTCTCTTTCCTCTTTCTCACTCCTCCCTCCCATCATTGTGCATTAACCAAAATTCTACAGATATCCATCTATATATATATATATATATATATATATATATATATATATATATATATATTATATATATATATTATTCAAATAACTAATACAACAAGAGTGAATCTTAGTGCAGATGGTGAACTTTTAACTCACGCTATTCATGGTCGTGAGTTTCATTCTCTATACTAAAATTTATTTAATTTATTTTTATAATAATTTCTAATTAAAAATTTTATTTTTAAAGAAATTCATAATAAACCAACTAAATATACTAATCAACTATGTATTTTTTTTATTTAATTTTCAAGACAAGTATTTTTTTTATTCAATATTTATTTTTTTATTAAAAATTTTAATACTCTATTCTTTATTAAATTTTTTTATAATAAACCAAAATTAAGTTAATAATTCATTTTCTTAAAATATATCATTTTTAAATATTGATATAAAATATAAATAATCACATTTTCTTATTAAGAATGGAAATTTGAAATTTGTTAAAAGTTGGGTTGTTACAAAATCCACATAAATCAAGAAAACAAAAGTTTCTAGATTGCAAATTGGAAAAGAGAGAGAGTTGGAATAATAATAATAATCTTAGTGCAACAATTATAAATGTTTCATTAGTTAGAATGATGCAACATTTCCGCAAAAGTGTTGTATTAGGTCTAGTCTAACACAACATTTCTAACAAAGTGTTACATTAATTTTTGATTTTTCATATTTACAAGGTCCAAAGCAACACTTGACACATAATGTTGCATTAACCCAAAATCAATCATATCTAAAGCAACACATGTAGAGCAACATTTTTAATTTGTATTGCTATAGGCCATTTATGATGTACTGATTAAATCAAGGAAGATCAAAATTAAAGGCTTAGGAGTGAAGATTGAGAGATCTAAATTCCTTATTACATCCAAACTTGTGTTTATGAATTTCTCTTCTTCTTGGTACTTGGTTTTTATTGCAACTATGCTTAATTAATTCTTTAGTTAGGAATTAATATTTTGAAGCATAATATCTTTTAATTATTTATAAATATAATTTCATGTGGTATGTGGTATTTGTTATGCTTAATGCTTAATTTTGTTTGGCTAATAAAGTTGTGATTTGTGTTGTGTTATACACTGAGAGATGATAATGCAATAGACCTATAAATACCTATTTAATTACTAATTGATAAGAGATTATAGTTAGTAATTAGATATCCTTAGGGTTCACTTAAAGACAAATTTAAGCAATCAATAAATAGTTTAGTACAATGAGAATTGGTTAAATTATTTAGAGAAAACTTGAATTTTAGTTTAGTTGGTTAGATATTGAGAGAATCTAATCAATTCTATTAAATAACCTAGATCATACACTACTTAGATGTTAATGGTAATTGATTAATTGAGGGTGGATAGATATTAATTCCTGATAATTAAATCTCATTATTTCTCTTACAAATTCTTTCTTTAAATTTAGTTGTTTTGTCTAGTTTAAGAATAAAGATAAATTTATTAAGCCTTAAACAAAGAAAATGAATAGTAGATAGGATAAACAAAAGGAATAGTAGATAGGTGGATAAACATAGTCTTTGTGGGAATGATACTTTATTCACTTTATTTTACTTGTGGACTCCGTAAACTTGCGGCTTTTACCTAATAAGTTTTTGTTGCCGTTGCTGGGGATTATTGATTTAACATTATAATCTATTTGATTTTGTTTGATTTAAGGCAAGTTTTATTTTTCTTTGTTAACTCTTGTTTTGAGTTTCTCTTATTTTATAGGTGCTGATTTTTGTGTATGCCTAATACCTGAAGATCAAAATCTACACTTATTCCTTACATACCTGAGCTCACTTAATACGAAAGAGAGATAAAAAAAAAGGCAAAACAAAAAGAAGCAATTAAGATGGCAGATGAAACAAGACTCAAAGATGGGAATTAAGAACAATAAGAGAACCAACGTGGGAATCAAAGAACTTTGTTAGAGTTCTCTATGCCACGTTTGAATGGCACACAGTAAGGTATTGCTAGAGCAAGGGTCAATGGAAACAATTTTGAGATCAAGCCTACTCTCCTCCAAATGCTTCAATCAATCTGTAATTCTATGGATTGACTAATGAGGACTCTAATGCTCATATAGCCAATTTTTTAAAAATCCATGATACCTTCAAATATAATAGAGTTTTAGATGATGTGGTGAGACTTAAATTATTCCCTTTCACCCTGAAGAATAGGGCAAAATCATGGTTGAATTCACTGCCATTAGGATCTATCACTACTTAGGAGCAACTCATCCAAGCATTCCTTATGAAGTACTTTCCTCTAGTAAAGACTATAAGGATCATTAAAGATATCACAAACTTCTAACAACTTGAAGGAGAATCATTGGACGAAGCATGAGAGCTGTATAAGGAATTTCAACAAGCAATATAGATCACCTAGATTTCAACAATGATCACAAGATAGGCTAGCAAGCTTCGAATCAAAGATGGACAAGTTCATTGAAGCTCTCCATAATAAGATGGCTAATCAATATGATAACCAGTGAAGAATGGGGGCAAAATTCGATCAAATTGCAAAGAATCATTCATCCTCTATTCACAACCTGGAGGTACAAGTGAGACAACTTGGTAATCTACTTGCAATTAGAAATCAAGGAAATCTTCCAAACAACACAGAGCCTAATCTAAGGGAGCAGCTGAAGGCCATCACCTTGCAAAGTGGTAAAAAGTTAGCACCACTATTATTGAAGCAAGGAGACAAAAAAGATGAAAAAGAGGTAAATGATAACATGGGGAATAGCCAACAAGAGGAATAAGATCAACAATCCACCAATCCTCCTCCCCTTCCCCTATTTAAACCAAAGATGCCATTCCCACAAAGGTAGAGAAAGCAACAAGTGGATCAATAATTTTCCAAGTTTTTAGAGATATTCAAGAAGTTGCAAATCAACATTCCTTTTATTAAGGTTTTAGCTCAAATGTCTCAATATTCAAAATTCCTGAAAGACATCATAACCAATAAAAAAAAATGGGATGAAGGATAAACCATGCCTCTAATGGAAAATTACATCTTAATCATCACAAGCAAAATGCCTACTAAGTTGAAAGATCTTAGGAGCTTTACAATCCCATGTGTTATGGGGAATTTAGAATTCCCTAATTTTTTAAAATCTTGGGGCTGGAATTAACTTGATGCCTTTGTCTCTATTTAAGAAACTTGGTTTGGGAGAAGCAAAGCCTATCTCTATGCTCTTGCAGTTAATGGACCACTCGATCAAAATATCATATGGAATTGTTGAGGATGTGCCTGTCAAGGTAGATAAATTTATCATTCCAGTGGATTTTGTGGTGCTTGACTTTGAGGAAGACAAAGATGGCTCATTGATCCTTGGGTGACCATTCATTAGCACAGGTCTAGCTTTGGTAGATGTTTATGAGGGGAAGCTCATTTTGAGGATTGGGGATGAAAAGGTAGAGTTCAACATGTTCAAAGCCATGAAATACACTTTCGAAGATGAGGCTTGTATGAGGATTGATGTTATTGAAGTTTGCATCACAAAAATCAAGCAAGAGGAATAGGAAAAAAAGTTAATTTTTTGAGTAGCCTAGTGTCATGGGCACAGCACCTGTCGTGATTACGATGATTGCAAACAACATTGTTGTTGCAGTCACTATAGCTATCGCGAGTGCAACACTTGAAGAAACCAAATTTAGAGCTAAAGATGAAAAGAGCACTGTGACCATGACACTTATCGCAATCGTGACACCCAAGTTTTATTAATTCTGAAATTTTGGTAAGAAATGACAACCCTATCCCACCATCTATTAAAAAGCCTCCCTAATTAAAGCTTAAACCACTATCAAATCACCTAAGATACATCTTTTTGAGAGGGGGAGAGGCACTACCAATCATAATTTTAAACAAACTCTCAAAGGATTAAGAAAAGAGAGTAGTTGAATTGGTGCACCAAAGAATATAAGCTATTAGGTGGAAAATCTCTAACATCAAGTGGATTAGTCCTTCCATTGTCATACATTAAATCCACATGGAGGATGGGTTTTGAGCAACAATAGAAAGACAAAGGAGACTAAATTCTACCATGAAGAAAGTGGTCAAAAAGGAGATTGTGAAGCTCTTAGATGGTAGAATTATTTACCTTATCTTTGATAGCTCTTAGGTGAGTCTGATCCAATGTGTACCTAAAAAAAGGGGTATAATTGTAATAACCCACACCCACCCTATGAATTTTCGTGAAAAATTGTTTGATTTAGAACTATTAAGGTTAAGTGTGTGCTTGTGTGGAAATTTATGATTTAAGTGATTGATGAGTATGTGGCATAGTAGATTAATTTTAATATGCATAATGAGTTACTATTGTGAAATAAATAATTTACATGAAGTGCATTTGCATAAAAGAATTTATTGTTAATAAAATGAATTTTTCATGCATAAGACAATTTTTAAGCATAAAATAATTTTATGAGTATTTTAAAAATATTTTAAAATAAATATTTTTGGGGGAAATGTTATGGAATTAATAAGAAAAATATTCTTATTATTTTAATTCTATTCAGCCTGAAAATTTAAATAAAAGCCCAAACACCCAAAAGCCCACTACACAAAAATCCTCCTAACCTAGTTCATTAAGGGTATTAGTGGAAATTTCACCCCAACCCTAATATATATTCTAAATTTTGGCCAGACCAAGGTTCCAGCAGCCATTCTCTTATTCTTTCTGTATCTTGGCAGAAAAATCCTCTCAAAATATTTCTATCGACCGAAATTAAGAAAACACCTTTCCGTTTCGCGATTTCTTGACCGTAATCGTAAGTTTTTCTTCTCTTTCGATTTCTAAACTGATTTCTATGAAATAAATTATGGGAAAATTATTTTGAACTGGTTGATTACTGATTTTTATAGATTTAATTCTGTTTGGGTGAGTTTTTGGGAGAGAAAATCTATTTTCTACCGAAAACACGATTCTTTCCGCGAGATTTCTCTAAAGGTGAATTTTATAACTTAAAATCACAACTTTTATGCATAAAAATCATAAAGGGGGGGGGGATTTGTGTATTGTTATGTTCTAAACTAATTTTTTATTTTTTTTGAGATTAAATAATATTTCTGCATATTTCTATGATGATCGGAAAGTTTCGAAAAACAAAAGAGTTCAAGGTTTTTGTGTTAGAACTTGGAAGTTGGAAAATTCTATTATTGAATGGACATATGGCTATCAATTTGTATGAGGAAGTGCCCTAATATGATATTTGTTTTGTTTAGATGAAAAATAATGATTTGAATCATGTGTCTGTTTATCGCTGAAATGAACGAAAAGCGAGGAAAGCGCAAAAACCCATGATTTTTCACCTAAGCCTTTAAACTTTAAAATTTTTTGTATAAACCCTATCCATGGTTGTCGAATCATGTATGGATGTCTTCTAAACTGATATTTCCTATGATTGAATGAAAAATAATAGTTTAAACAACCTGTTTACATATTTTTGAAATGACCGGAAAATACCAAAAATAAGAAAACTCATGGTTTTGTGCTCTATAATTCAAAAGTTGAATTTTTATGTATAAACAACACCAAGTGTGGCTGATTCATAGGGATTTAATTCTAAAATGATTTTTTTTGTGTTTACATGAAAAATCTTGGTTCAAACCATGTTTTTACATATTTCTAAAATAGACGAAAAGTGCGAAAAGAAGAAGAATTTAGTTTTTACCTTGGTAATGCATTCAGCCTACATGAATCTTTTTGTCCTAATGTTTATAATTTTTATGTGATCTGTTTTGATGATTATTGACATGTATGTATATATAATAAATGATAAAATTGCATGTTAGTTGAAGGTATGATCCTAAATAAGCTTAAATGCATTATGGTATACTTAAGATATACTTAAGGTATCTTAACCTTATATTGTGATTAGAATACAAATATGATTAGGAAATATGGAACTAGATGTTATGATGACTTGATAATAAATACATGGTTTTGAGTTGATGAAGTGACAATTGAATAAAAAGGATCATAAGAGTTAAGCATGACACTTGAAAGGTTAATGGTTAAGTTGACATGTATGGGAGTGTAAAATGTATTAAGATGATGGTTAAAGTGAAATGATATTAAGGTAATAATATTGTGATGACCTTAAAAAGGTATTAATGTGATTGTAATGTGATATCAAGAGAGCCTATAAGGCCTAAGTATGCAAAACTTTTAAAGTCAATGTGTTATGTGCAAGTGACGAGTACACCTATGTGTGGACTCTAAGTGTATGTTATGCTATATGTGCATGGGGTAGTTATGGGATAGGAGCATCATGAGTAAATAAATACTAAGCATTAAATCAAATATTATGTTAAAGTTTGAGGAGCTTTAGAAGTGCAAAGAGACTACGTATACTAGGAGCAAAGGAACCCCAAGGTGAGTAAACTCTATATTCCATTTTTAGTGTGAGTAAACATCATATTCATTCTTCAAGTGTGAGTAAACACTATGTTCGTGTTACAAGTGCAAGTAACATTTTGTTATGTTATAAATATATGATATCATGTTATGTGAGCCTTTGTGATCCTTGAAACCCAAGTTCTTTCCATTCTAAATATTATTATATGATTTCTTTGTTAAGCTTGGGTTGCCAAAGGACATTTGGTCCAAAACTAGTTTGTTTATCCAATGAGAACTTCTTATGATTAACACCCTAACTTATATTCTTTCTGGAACTATACTATCATTGTATCTTTTGTTTAAAAGTTAAGCCACTATTGTTATTGGAATATATGTTATTATTGCCTTATATGATATTGTTAATTGTGATTACCATTAGCTCTAGCTATGGTACCTTTTACCCTTTATGCAGAATCCTCATGCTAATGCGGGTAATCATCGAAACCTGTGCACATAGTCTTAACCGGATGGATAGGGGTAGTGTGTCCACCTCAGTTAGAAAGGGGCGGTTCTAGCCATCGAGCCTAATCAGTTTCATGCCTTATAAGTGATAGGAGTTAGAATTTGGTATAAGGCCACCTCTCCTTTAAGTGTTCGAGTGATAAAGCAATAGCTTTCACTCTTCATAAGTGATAAGTGTGATTTCTGCAAACTTGCCAAATTGAACCCTTGTTAAATTGTAACCTAATTCATGAACTGTAAATCATGAACTATGTGTATAAGTTATGTGTTTTCTTTTCAAAGAAATATGTGATATGTATGTGCCTTATCGTTTACTCATTGAGATCATCTATCTCACCCCTTTTTCCTTGTGTGGTTCCAGGTGAGCAAATGTAAGGAGGCAAGGTTATGGCTCAAGCATTCTACTTCGTTGGGGAATTCCTTGTCCAAGTTATCAATAATACTAATTTATGGACTCTTGTCATTAGATGCTCCGGGAATGTTGATTGATACTTATTGATATATATTATTTTCCTCATGGATTTTATATGTAATGATTTATTTTAGACTTTCACAATTAAAGGTATTCATCTAAATGTTATAAATGAGTTATTGTAAGAGGTTTGGTAAGATCGTAGGCATGATTTGTTTATGAGTAAGTGGGTTCTACGAGCGTGGGTGACCTTATATCTCCCCATGTTTTAGGACCATCATATCTCTAAAGTTGGGATGTGATAATAATGGTGGTAATAAGTGAAGAAGGGGAGCTGATTTCAAAAAGGACAATTAATGGTTTGAGGGTTTGTATTGATTATAGAAAGCTCAATTCAACAATAAGAAAAGATCACTTCCCTCTCCCATTCATTAATCAGATGTTGAAATGAATTACAGGCCATACTCATTATTGCTTGCTTAATGGGTATTCAGGCTATAATCAAATCTTCATCTCTCTGGAAGACCAAGACAAGACAACTTTCATATAGGCATATGCCCTTTGGATTGTACAATGCATTTGTTACCTTCCAAAGATGCATGATATCTATATTTTTAGACATGATTAAGGATATTATGGAGGTCTTCAAGGATTATTTTTCTATGTTTGGGAATTCCTTTGATCAATGTCTTGCTAATCTAGATCGGGTGCTCAAGGTGTGAAGACACAAATTTGGTGCTGAATTAGGAGAAGTGTCACTTCATGGTGGATGAAGGGATAGTGTTGGGGCATAAAATTTCAAGCAAAGGCTTCGAGGTTGATAGAGAAAAAACTAAAGTAATAGAGAAATTGCCTCCCCTAACTTCGGTGAAAGGAGTTTGAGCTTTCTTGGGTCATATAGGGTTCTATAAGTGATTTATCAAAGATTTTTCTTTGATTGCTAAACCTCTAACTAGCCTATTGATTAAAGATGTTCCTTTTGATTTTGATGATCATTATTTGTGTGCTTTTAATAAGTTGAAAGAAGCTTTGGTGTTAGCTCTAGTTATCTCTGCTCTTGATTAGTCTCTTCCTTTTGAGATCATGTGTGATGCAAGTGATTAAGTTTTGAGTTATGTCTTAGGACAATGAAAGGACAAGAATCTCCATGTAATTTATTATGCAAGCAAGACATTAGCAAGCACTTAACTCAACTACACCACCATAGAGAAGGAAATGTTGGCTATGGTGTTTGCAATTAACAAATTTTGATTATATCTTCTTGGCTCAAAGGTTATTATCTTCATCGATCATGTAGCTTTGAGATACCTTTTTGCTAACAAAGATGCCAAGCCTCAACTCATATGATGGGTTTTACTTCTCCAAGAGTTCAATATCAAGATAAAAGATAAGAAAGGATTAGAAAATCTAGTAGCAGATCATTTTTCTTGATTGGAAGGAATTGAGCATAAGTACAAGAATGAACAAGGCATTAATGAGCTATTTCTTGATGAATCACTCATGTTTAGTGAATAAATAAGTACTCCTTTGTATGCAGATGTGGCAAATTATACACCTGGATTTATCTTATCAATAAAAGAAGAGGTCCTTATTTGAAGCCAATCACTACCTATGGGAAGAGCCTTTCCTTTATAAAATTTATAAGGATGGTTTGATTAAAAGGTGTGTGCCTAAGGAAGAAATGTTAGATGTGATGAATCACTGCCATAGTTTAGCCTATGCGGGACATTTTAGAGCCACCAAAATAGTTGCTTGAATTCTAAAAAGTGGATTCTTTTGGCCTACTCTATTTCAAGACACCAAGAACTTCATCGCTTATTTTGATTAGTGCCAAACAGCTGGAAATCTATCAAAGAGGAACGAGACGCCACTCACTTCTATTCATGAAGTGGAATTATTTGATGCATGGGGACTTGATTTCATGGGTCCATGCCCTTCCTTTTATAGGAATAAATACATCTTGGTGGGGGTTGATTTTGTATCTAAATGGATAAAAGAAATTGCCACTCTTACTAAGGATGTAAAGGTGGTGATTAGGTTCCTATAGAAGCTCTTTTCAAAGTTTGGGGTCCCAAGAGCTATGGTTAGTGATGGAAGCGCTCACTTTTGAAACAAAAAATTTTGAGTCTTTACTCAAGAAATATGAGGTCCATTATAGGGTTGCTATGCCTTATCATCCTCAAACTAGTGGCCAAGTAGAGATGTCTAATAAAGAATTGAAAACAATCCTTAAGAAGATGGTCAATAGGTCTCGGAAAGTAGCTAAGTTTTACGATGCTCTATAGGCTTGTAGAGTGGCTTACAAAACACCTATTGCTATGTCACCATATAGGTTGGTTTATGGCAAAGCATGTCACCTACTATTAGAGTTAAAGCATCAGGCTTATTAGGCGATAAAATTGCTCCATTTTGATTTAAGGGCTGCTCAAGAAAAGAGGTTTTTGGTCTTAAATGAGTTAGAGGAGATTCGACACTTAGCTTATGAGAATGCCAAGGTTTACAAAGATAATACCAAGAGACGGTATGATGCTCATATCCTAAAAAATGACTTCAAGGAAGGAGATTCAATCTTATTGTTCAATTTAAGGCTAAAACTTTTCCTAAGTAAATTGAAATCAAGGTGGAGTGGACTATTCAAAGTGGTTCGAGTCTTTCCCTATGGTGCTTTAAAGTGAGAATTCAAAGGGGGAAACCTTCAAGGTCAATGGGTATAGATGTAAACTTTATTATGGTGACCTTATAACTCGAGTAAGGGAATCAAATCTCCCTTGTTAAAGTTCATTAAAGACTATATCCTTAATGTCCAGCTAACACGACGTTAAAAGGGCTCTTATTGAAAGGCAACCTAAGTTATATTTTGTTAGTTCTTTTCTTGAATTTTATTTTTTATTACTTATAGTTAAGGGTTTTCACAGTTAACTAGTATTAATTTATGACTTCTCACTTTTATTTCATGGTTTGTTTTAGTTTTCTTCATGTTTCTTAGTAGGTTAAGCAAGTTAGAGGTCGTCCAAAAGAAGTGCATAATGTCACGAGCACACCGTCTTTTGTACATATAATGTGCTGACATGCCAAGAGGACTTGGTCACATCACAGTTGCACTAGTCATTGCAGGCACAACAACATCACTTATCTTGGAGGAATTCATGGCTCAAAAGTGTGGCTAAGAAAGCTACCTCAAGGAAGGGCAAAGCAAGAATGAAAGAGGGTGAAGTAAATTATTTTGTTTATAAGTTTAGTGCTCTTTTTCTCATATTTAGTGAAGAAGAAGGAAAGTGTTTCCCTAACCAAACGTGCTATGCATCCTTATAGGTATTTAGATGATCACACCTTAGAAACAATTAAATTAAAGGAAAAATTGTAACAATTATATGCCAAACTTGGGTGGGGAAAGTTTATAGAGATGAAACATCCTACTTTTGTAGAATTAACTCATGAATTTCTCATTACTTTGAAGTATGCAAGTTCAGGTGATAAAATTTTAGAATGTAGGATGCTAGGAAAAGAGTATAAAATTGATTATGGTATTATGTTTAAGGCTGTTGGACTTCTAAAAGGGTGTAGTACTGATTTTATAAAAAATTTTGATCTAAATAAATTTTGAAAAAAATTAAGTGGATTGGACAAATTTGATAGACAATACATCTAATAGGTTAATTAAAAACTATAGTTACTTGATTTTGCACAAGTTTATATGTCATACTACTTTTGGCAAATTAGAGAGTAACAAGGTGTCAAGTAAGGAATTGTTCATGTTGTGGTGTTTGCACACAAATCATAAAATTTCCACCATATACTACATTTTTCAAAGTTTGATGTATATTGTGACTCATCCTAAGGCCACCGTTGCTATGGGCCATATTGTAACTGGACTTGCTATGTACTTAAAAGTTCTTAATGATAATAGTCTAATTATAAATGAATTGAGGGGAGGAAGTTTCATTATTGATGCTTTGATTCAGTCATAGGTTATTCATATTGACATGACTTTGAAAGACCCCACCACCCGAAAGTGTCAATAAATAGGTGTGGTGTACAATCAAGCATTCTTGCTACTTCCTCAACTAATGTTGATGATGATGAGGAAAGTGAAAAGGAGGAAGAGGAAAAGCAAGAATAAGAAGAGGCCGGTTGGAAACAAGCATTATGATAGTTGGATGCTCATGATAAGCACAACAAGAGGGTGAGCACATAATTGGATGACATGGATTCATGACTTAGTCATATGGAGAAGGAGTAATCTTATCAAAGATACAAGCTCTCCAAATTTTTTGATCAATCCAGTCTAGACATCCAATCCCTTTCACCATCACCTCCAAATTAGCAAGGGAAGCCTCTTAACCTTTTTTGTTTATTTTTACACATATTACATATTTTTATTGTTTTTGTATTGTGGGAATCACATTGGGGACAATTTGATATTCATGTGGGTAGGTGTGTTATTGTGTTGTGATTGCGATCATCTTATCTTTTTATGTGTTTTTGTTAGGTTATTGTTAATGTTCAATCATAGCTTGAACATTGGACATCATTTTAATTGAAATGGATTTTAAGCTATAAAGTGTGCTCTCCTCTAGTAATTCCTTAATGTAGGAAGGTTTATTGAAATGGATGATTAGTTTAAGAACTCTCCCATTTAGATTATATTTGTTTAGAAATGTTGAACACATTAGCTAACCCATAATTTACCTTTCATAATTAAGTATAAAGAGTACCAAAAGATTTTTTTTTTTAATTGGGGATATGACACAAGAGAATTAATAATAAAAGGGGGTTAGTTAGTTAGTTAAAAAAAAAATGCAAAAGGGAGTGTAAAATGCACTTGCAAAAGTGAGATAGAGCATAAAATGCACTCACAAAGAAAAAGAGAAAAAGAGAAAAAAAATATATAAATAATAATAATAATAATTAGTTAATTAACCCCTTTGTGCTTAAATATTTTAAAATCCTATTAATTCCCATTGGGCTTAATTGGTAATTTATCTAGTTATGATTGGTAAATTATGGGTTAATGGTTATGTTTTATCTTTTCTTTATAAGTATACTCTTTATATAAGAATTCTAGGCTTAAGCATCCTTGTTAATGAATATTCTTGATTTTTGGAATACTTGGGATTGCATAGTAAAGCAAGTAATGAATGTTTCCATGAGATTGAATATGTCTAATGCAATGGTGAAGAAACTGAGAATGAAGATGTTAAGTGTTTACTTAAGGACAAGCAAAAGCTTAAGTTGAAGGAATATTGGGTGCTATGAGGCCTTGCTTGAGCACCGGTCCAATACACTAAAGGGAATTGGAAATGCTCATTTGGGAGAAACATCACGATTGGAACCCGCTTGAGTTCATAAAATTGTATTTTGTAAGTTGTAATTTGCAAAAGGAGTCACCACTTTAATTTTGCTTATTTTAGTTGGGAAAATTAAAGGAAAAACCTAATTTGATTGACTCTAAAATTATACCATTTATCCCAAAAAAAAGCACTAGTCCTCAAATGACCAAAGAGGGCTCAGGGACTAGGTTTTGGTTAAAATTATACAAAACAAAGTTAATTTGGCTCATACACAATAGCTTTTGTAAAAAGAAATTTTTATATATGCATGAATTGATATAACATAATGCATGAAACAAATATTATTCGTGCAATGCATAGAAAATGTTAAATAATGATAATTATAAAATGTGAAAAATAAAGAAAAACTACTTAAAATTATTACAATTGAAAATATCAAAATCAGAGGATCTTTCCTTTAGCCCTTATAGGTTATAGGAAAAGCACACATTCCCTAAATATAATATAAATAACTAAAGTAAGAAAAAGTAATAAGATAATTGTAATAAAAAGAACTAAAATTTTGACTTTTATTTAAGAAAAGCAATTTCAATCCTAAACTATGTAAAGAAAGTGATAGAGAGAAGAAGTTGTTAATTTTAATGGAGCTTATGCCTTAGAGATGGCAACCCTGCATATCCCTTTGAATGAGAATCAAACCCCATGTAGTTCTTCCTTCTTGTGAAGGAGGGGTTTTTAAGTCATTACCTTTGTTATCATGATTTGATTGATTTTAAGGGATTAGAGATTTGTTAATTAGGTCAGATTTTAATTAATAAAAATTAGATCTTTTATATTTAGATCTTGAAATTGGAATTGAAAAGAAAAAGGAAAGAACTTTTACCTTAGGCTTTCGACGATGAGGGACGTAGGGAACGAGCTTAGCACTGGATCTAAGTTCCACTTTGGCTTGGGGATAGCACGAGCACTTCTTTTGGAAGAAGGACTCTTGAACTCTTTTGAAGGAAGGACTTTGGATCACCCTTGCTTGAACACCACAAATTCCCTTTGAAAGAAAGAACTTGAATTGCACATTTTCTTGATTAGGAGGCTTAGTAATAGAGTTTAAGGTGATTAGGAGGCTTATGAATAGGGTTTTAGAGATTTAGAGGTTTAGAAAGAGGGTTTTAATGATTGGAATGCTTAAGAATAGGGTTTAGAAAGCTTTAGGGAGAGTATAGAAGCATGTAATTATGTATGGGAGTTGTTAGGAGGTGTAAGTTATTTATAGGGGGAGTCTAGAGGCCTAAAAGAGTGAATTTTTGGTGTGGGATTCACAAAAAATACACTATGGTAAGTCATCACGAGCTGTGATAATTATAGAGCCACTATGGCAGCTAATTTGGCTACTGCAGGCGCAGCTACAGCTGGCTCGCAGGTTGCCGCACATAGTTTTTTGGCTCGTTCTCATCTATTTTTTTATCTAATTTAGGTCTAGTTTGATTCTATAGGTTCATAGTCGAGTGCTGGTTGTCTGAAGGTGTGGATTTTAGGAAACTTATTTTTTAATAGGGCATTGCCCTCTTGACTCCTGCCTGCTGATAGGCTAGCAGGACCGTCATACTAGCTCTGTGTAACGCACTAATCTTAGTAGGTGTCAAACTGTGCCTAGATCCTAAAGGTGCAAATTTGAGGGTTCATAGCTGCCCCCTTATTAGAATTGGCTTTGAGAAAAAGGCGATTATGATGATAGTGAACCCTGGGAAAAGGTGCCATGTCGGACTTTAAGCTTATGCTCTTGCCACGTCAGATTTTTGGCTTATGTGTTCTTATGCCGTGTCAGATTTTAGGCTATACCATGTTAGATTCTAGGTTTGTACCATATTAGATTTTGGTCTTATGATATCTGTTTGTGTTTTTCATGTATAAAGGCATTCATGCTTTGTGCAAATTAAAGCTTGTGAAGGATAAACATGGTATAATAATTTGAACCTTTTAGGAGAGGGCCCTTAGGATACATTCGGTTTTGTCAATGGCAATCGGTTCGACCTTGATGTTAGATGTGAGAATGGTCTTGATGAATTTCAATTAAGGCTATCTATCCAGCCTAAATTTTGGAGTTAAAAATGGTTTTGGTGAATTTCAATCAAGGCTATCTATTGGGCTTAAATGTTAGAGGTAAAGGTGGTTTGGTGAATTTCAACCAAGGCTATTTGTTTGGCTTTAATGTTGGAGGTAAAGATGGTTTGGTGAATTTCAATCAAGGCTATCTATCTGGCCTAGACTTTAAGATTTGGAGATTTGGTCCACTTAGAAAAGGGAGATTTGGGAATTCAAACTAGTTTAGCAAGGCCACCTATTCGGCCTTACTATTAGGGAGATTATGATCAAAGTTATTGTTTGGCTTGATGTTTAGAAGGATTGGGATCAAAGCTATCAGTTTGGTTTTGATATTTTATAGGATTGGGATCAAAGCTATCTGTTCGGCATTAATGCTTAAGAGCATTAGGATAAAAGATATCTATTTGGCTTTGGTGTTGGGAGGATTTGGATCAAAGCTATTTGTTAGGCCTTGATGTTTTGGAGGATTAGGATCAAAACTATCTGTTTGGCTTTAGTGTTGGGAGGATTTAGGAAAGGTTATCTTTAAAAGATGAGGCATGTGGGAATGTCAACATAGGTGGTTCAGCTCGGTTTGCCCATGGAAATTTATGATTAAGGATCAGTCCTTATAGGGGATGGTCATTGGGAAGGTAGGTCTGGTAGGTCCTTAGAAGGATAGGTTGGTCTTGAGATATTAGGTCAAGTTGTGTTTGGTTCCAATCTAATCAAGAATTGTCACTTAAAAATTTAGGTTGCAAGATTTGAGAAAAGACAGTCAACCTAATACAGTGTCTGGAATAGTGGATTCATTAGTCGAGCCAACTTGATAAAGAGACCTTGAACTTATGGGAGTCTACAAGTATTGCGAAAGGAGGTAGTTTAGCCAAGAAACTTGGACTTTAAGATGATGCGCCTTAATTCTGTTGATAAGCCTAAGCTTTGATATTTTGCTAAAGAATTTGATAATAATATGTCTAGGATGTATAATCTTTAGAAGAATGGTATGGTTGATCACTTAAAGAGATAATAGGCCTTGATTAAGGAGTTAGGGGTAAAGGTGTTTTGAAGGAGATAGGTGGCATGCCACCTTGTGACTTGATTCCACAAGTTAGACATATAGACTAAAAGGTGAGACTAGACTCCGACTGATATGGTAATGGTAGGATGAGATACAAGAGGCTAAAAACTCTAAGCGAAAGTGGTGAAAACACTTAACAGGGTACAAATGTAGGGAAAAATGACTCTATGAAAGGTAAGACTAACAAAATGACTATCTTTTAATGAGATAGGACTAACATACTAGATAGTGAATCCAATTTGAATGAAACTATGCTCCATCTTGAATTATTGCTTCGAGTTGATTCCATCTACTACCTTTATGGGTTTACTTGCTCTCAGTTGCCTTTTTTAGTCACTCTCTCTCTTTTTTTTCTTTTTCTTTTTTTCTTCTTCTTTTTTTTTTTATTTTTGTTTATTTTTGAATTTTTTTATTTTTTATTTTTTGATTTTGGGGTTGGCAAGGCTATTTGTTTTGTCTTGCTTAGAAAGGTTTGATTCTATTTGGATCATAGGTTAGATTTTTAGTAAGGATATTTATTTTGCTTTGTTTGTAAAGATGATTGAGGATTACCCCTAGACTATAGCGAGGATGGGAGCTTTGTTGTTCTCAAAATACTCAAATTTTTCCAAAGGGGTGCCAACTTGGAGAAAAAGTGACGCGGATGTCCACTTAGGGAATATGAATGATTTCTAAGGAACTGCAATTTTGGTGAAGGCTACCTTTAAATGATCATTTGTTATGGCCTTACATGAATTATTGACCCTTCATATGTGATTCCTTATTAGTGCAAAAATCATTATTTCATTCAAATTGGATGAAAAGAAACACATAAAGAAAGGAACTTTTTTAAATAATGCCATCTTTCCTTATTATAATAAGAATGACTTCAACAGACTCAATGGGATGACTCTGATAGTCAAACTCAAAAAGATGACTCTGACTTAAATGATGACTTAGACTTTAATGACATAGACTCTGACTGGTATCCTTCTTGCCTTGTTGACTCACTAGGTGGCTTGAAAGGTTGATGGGTAAAAGAGGCATTTATAGCTAATGAGGTCTTGGACTGATTAGCTAAAGTCAAACTCTTCAATGTTGAGTTCATGTTCTTCCTTAATATCTAAGTCAATAGTGGCAATCTTTAATTTGCTTTGAAGGTGATCTTTAACTTTGGATGCAGTTGCAATCAAAGCTTTGAAAGTGGGCAGGTACTGTGTTAACAGGGGTCTTGGTAGTTCGGAAGCAAATTTGTTACAAGGATATCCACTTGTTCTTGCTTGGTTGGCCTATTTACCATTAGAACAGCTTTGGCCCTCCACCTTGTAATGAACGCGCAAAAGGTCTCATTCTAAAGCTGCTTACTACTTCCTAAATCCCTTCTTGTAATGTCCACTTCAATATTATAGTGGTTCTATTTGACAAATGCATTGCAAACGACCTCCCAATTCTATTTTTGGGTGTCATCTAAGTTAATAAACCATATTAAAGTGGCATCAGTAAGGGTTTGGCATCAGTAAAGATTTTTAAGTCCCTAGTGGAGTCGCCAACTGTGAGGCCTCGCCCGAGCACTAGTACGATCCACCGAGGGATCGAAATGCTCTTTGGGAGAAACTCCACGATTAGAACTCGCTGTGAGTTCAGAAAATTGATTTTTGTAATATGACAGTTGAAAAGTGAGTCGCCTCTTTAATTTATTTATTTTAATTAGGAAAATTAAAGAAAAACTAACATGATTGACTCCAAAAATAATTTGATTTTATCCCAATGGAAAAGTGCACCAATCCGCGAGTAACCAAAGAGGGCTCGGGGATCAGGTTTTGGTAATTATATAGTTAAGAAAATGTATTTTCTTTAGTTTGGCTAAAAATGCAAAACAACTCTTAAAATTGAATTTTTGTGTATGCATGAATAGGAATATAATGATGAATGAAACAGATATATATTTATATATGATGTGATGGAATGACAATAATAAATAAATAAGCAAGATAAATCCTACTTAATTATTATAATTTCAAAACAAATGAAATAAAAAGGATCTTTCCTCTAGCCCTTATGGGTACTAGGAAAAGCACACATTCCCCAACTAACTATGAAATCATAAAAAAAAAAGATTAATACAAATAAATCAAAATAAAAAGGAAAACAATATTAATAAAAAGATTTTGGAGTTGATGCCCTTCAGAATGGCAGCCTGCGTATCCTATCAAATAGGAATCAAACCCCACACAATTCTCCCTTCTTGCGAAGGAGGGGTTTAAAAATATGTTGGTTTGCTTATTAACTTAATTCTGACTCTTAAATTAATAAGTTTTTAGATCTTTTCAGTTTCAGACCTAAAGAGAATTCTAGATCTGAATTTAGAATTTTAAAATAGGAAAGGGATTATACCTTTGCTTTTTTTGGCTTTTGAACAAATGGAACTAGTTTTGCTTCGAATCTCAACTCCACCTTGAATTCAAAGGAAACTTTGGAATATGGATCTAAAAGTAGCAAATATGTTGGTATAAGAACGAATTTATGCTTTGAAATATGCCTCAACTGCTTTGAAATCTTTTGAATGGCTTTGGAATGCTTTGGAAGTCATGCCAAATGAGGCTGGAGGAGGCTCCTATTTATAGAGCTACCAGAGGAGGATCTAGCTGAAGGTGCATTTTTGAGGGTTCATAGCTGCCTCCCTTATCTGATTTGGCCAGACAGAGGCTGAATCTGATAAGTGTGAATCAGAAGGCTTAGGATGCCATTCTAAGAATTCTGAATGTCCCTTTCAGTATTGGGGTTTGTGGAGAGCTTCATGTCTGATTTCTGGCTATTTTGATTCTGTTTGGACTGTTTTCTAATTTTCAAGCTATTTTTGAATTTTTAGTTTTTTTGTAATTTCAGGAGATTCTAAACTCCGATCGAGACCCCATCTGTTTTGGGAGATGGATGAAAATCATGCGGATTCACTGCTTCAAACAAAACTGAATTCCGATTTAAAATGAACTTGTTATGGCAAAACCACGTGAACTGGATCTGCGAATCAAAAAAGTAAAAAGATGTTAGGAGGGGGGGCCCACCTCTACTTCTATATAAAGCTTAACTTCCTTCACTTTTTCTCATAACTTCATGTTCACTCTCTCTCTTCTTCTCTCTCTCTCTCTCTCTAGCTTTACTTTTCTTCTCTTAAATTTTCCCTTTTTTCTCTCTTTCACTTTCTCCTTATAGATATCTTCAATCAGTCAGCAGCGGGTGCTCAGGATTCGGAGACATTGCTAAAGGAGCTAGATCAGCATGTCAACTTCACTGGATCTCTTCAGGTATGCTTTCCTTTTCCTGCACAGTCAGTAAGAATTCCAATAATTATTAATAATAACTTTTTTTTATAAAAATTATAGAGAACACATTTAAGGCCCAGGGGTGGCCGTAGTGTCATGGAGCTGGTCCGCATTTATTTGACTAATCAGGAGGCTGTTTATCTGCATCTCGAGCCATCTAAATTACTTGGGTGGCTGGAGCTGGATGTGAAGTAGCCGGTTAATACCATTATAGTCCGAGCACTAACAGAGCGTTGGTGGGATACTACAAACACATTCCACCTTTCCTGTGGCGAGATGACAGTCACTCCCTTCGAGTGGAGCATGCTTACTGGTATGCATTTCAGATCTCGTCCTCTAGAGTTTTATTCTTCATGGATCGAGCGCTCCTTTGTAGAGATGACCGCTCTGATTGGGGCTGATCCCCCTCGTGGGAGCCTCAGTGTCCCACGTTCTTGACTTTATCAGGCCTTGATGAGTATGAGTCAGACTCCTAGTTAGTATGGTGTTGATCAAGGTGCTAGACTTTGCGCCTTGATTATCTTGAGCTGCACCTTTCTACATAACAACAAGGACTGCATTAATTTGAATATCCTGCGATCCTTGGAGAACTTGGATGAGATTAGGGAGTTTGACTGGAGAGGTGTTGGCCTTTGTGCTATGTATCATGAGCTGTGCAGCATTTCCCATAGCACGCTTTGCGGTCATGGTGGTACCTCCATTGTGCTCGAGGTGAGTATTACACTCTGGTATTTTGTTATCTGATCTTTGCCTAGTGACTGACAAAATTTTATTTCCTGCAGTACTGGGCTTATGAGCATTTTTCAATGCTGGCTCCATCACTAAGAGAGCCTAGTGCTATTAATCCCCCTTACGGACGCATTTGGAGGGCGTCCAACAGACCTTCCTTCATGATGAAGCAATTTGATCAGTGCAGATAGATCTTTACTACTGTGATTGCAAACTAGGTATTTCTTTGTTGATCTTAACTCAAATCTTATTATTTTATCTTCTACTGTTGCATATTGCAATCTGTTTGCAGGTGAGATGGTTGCCATTTATCAGGTTCGCAGAGTGGATCCCTGACTGGATTAGGCCTAGCATGGTCTTGGCCTCTTGTCGACTCTTGCTCTGCTGTGAGTCTTTGAGGATGTTCTATTTGGGAGAGAGGGTAAGGGCTCAAGTTACGGGAGAGAGAGTTGTGCCACTGCCCCCTCCGGCAGATATGAGGTTTGGGCTAGCTATCCTGGGAGAGGATGATTGGGCTGCTGGAGTCTCCTGTCTGGATTTCCTGTTGCCTGATTTGGACTATGATGAGTTTTGCGAGGCATCCCTGATGTAGGGGACACCTCCCTTGGATAGATTGTGAGGACCGTCACATAGGAGATCTAGTTTAGCGTCTTCCCGAGGTCCTCCCTCTAGAGTTGGGAGCTTGTCACGGGCTGGCGGTACTGTTCCGGTTTGCAGCATCGGTCCTAGGATTGGACCTTCAGGTGTTATGGCTGGCCATTTAGGTTTTGCAGCTGATCCTTCTGGGGTTGGCCCTTTAGGGGCTAGCTGCTCTGCCCCTGCTCCAGCTCTAGATGCTTCAGTGGGAGGTCCGACTGATTCAGTTCCTTTGCCTGCCGGTCTTGTCCGCTTGCCAGCTTATCTAGATTATTTCTCTAGAGACAACCGATTATGACATTACCATCTTCCTAATGAGCATCCAGCCTTCTTTCCTATTATCCCTAAGACTGTGACAGAAGTAATGATTTTGTTTGGCTAGAACTTTTAATCTTTTGATAGTTTGCCTTGTAGTGATTCTGATATTTCTTTCTTCCTCAGGTTCCTATGGAGTTTGTTTGCTACCACCACGACCTCTTAGGCCGATATGCATTTGCTTTGACCTCCTTTCTGCATGAGAGAGATTTGTCGGAGGATAGTCACGAACAGGATATGCCCAGGCGAGGGTACCGCAGACCCAGGCATGGTTGTTAGAGACCTATTTTGTTAGTTTTTGCTTTTTCATGTATACATGTACTGAGGATGATGGATGTATGCATGATATTTTGAATATATGCACTTTTATGCTTGCGTGACATTTTGAAATGTATGATATGTTATGACTTTATGTATGTTTTGAATGACATGGGTGCATGGTATGAATGCAAATGTTTGGCTAAAATAAGAATTCCATTGCGCTATACCTTATGCTTTTTCTCTCATTTTCTACTCGATTTTGAGAAAAATGAATGATTTTAAACCCGAAATCTTGAGAAATCATGTAAGAACTTGTGTTGAGGAAAGGAGGCATAAGGAGGCAGAGGAGGGTTTGGGCGGTACGGTTTGCATGCCGCCGTACGGGCGGCACAGTTGCCATGCCGCCACCTCAGGTGGCATGTCCAGTGTGCCGCCGCCATAGCGACATGGCCAATGTGCCGCCCTACAGGGTGGCACGCTTACTGTGCCATGGCAGCAGGTATGGCAGGTCAGAATTTGTCTATTTAAATAGCTTTTTATCCATTTTCAGTCTGTACCATCAATTTTTATGCCATCAAAAGTCACTTTCAAACACTTTTTGCTTTCCATAAAAAATTTTTCATTTTTGTTTCTCACAATGGAGCCCTATTTCAACCATGCGATGTTCTTATGGTGCAAGAACCTCACAAAAGTGGAGAGAATTAATCTGGAAAATTATGGGGTAATCGCTATGCCCACCCTAAGAGGAATAAAGATTGATTGAGAATTTCTGCGCGCCGGCTTATGCTTTTGGGATCCAACTGCCCATGTCTTCAGGTTTGGGGCATCTATGGAAGAGATGTGTCCTACATTTGAGGAATTTTCTGTGCTGCTTGGATCTGATCCAAAGGTGATGCTGGTTACTCCTGTAGAGAAAGTAAGATATTTTAATTCTTTTAAAGGACTTTTTGATTTGAGTACTAAGGCTGCTAGTCCCATGGTAGTGGATGACTGGGTAGATCTAACTGCTATGATAGTAGAATTCCATGATCCTAAAGATTTTGAGGATGATGGGTGGTTCCATTTGAGGATGCAGGCTCTATCCTTCTATCTGACTGCTGGATACATTTTTGTGAGCCCTACTGGTTGGGGCGATGCCAGAGTTACTAAGCTGATTCCGTAAATGGAGGAAGGAAGATCTATTGCAGCTATAGTACTGGCTGAGACCATTATGAGTTTGGACAGATCTTGCACTTCTGATGGGCTGTGGTCAATTAGCCCTATTATTCTTCAGGTTAGTTGATGTCTGACTTCTGAATTTTCATTCAACTACTTTATGTGTTTATGCTTATCTCTTCTGCACTTTTCAGATTTGGCTAAGAGATCATCTCCGAATAGTTGGACCCCCCACGAAGGTGGATTATTCTTCTTCTTGGTATAGAACTCATACCACTATGATAAAATGAGATTCCAAGAAAGAATGGATAAAATGGTTGATGGAAATAGAATCTAACGACCTATTATGGAGGTGTGAATGGCACAAGATCAGAAGATTCATGATCATGAGTTTTGGCTACAAGATGGTCTACTTGCTGGGTTTGAGGATGGTGACCTTTTACCAGGCTACTAGAGTTATGCATCAAATGGGACACAGTCAGGGCATGCCCTTAGATGGCGCTCTATTTGAATCTATTTTGATTACCGAGACTGTTGCCCAAGCTGTTAGAAATGGATGGGTAAGGGGTTTTCATACTATTCGCCCTATTGACCAAGGCGGTAAATCCATGCAGTATATTGACTGGTGGATAGCCAACTCATGGAAATCAGAGAAGGCTAGAAGAGCTGCTATTCTTGAGGAGATAGAGGAAGAATCATGATTATTTTTTTTAGCTTAGGGCAAATTTTGACCATGTCTTTATTTTCTTTCAATGTTCCAAAGTTTAAATAAGACAAAATAAGACATCATTTCATTCATTTTTTATCTCTTTTGCGGCTCTAACTTTTGCCTAAGCTGCCCTTTTGGGTTTTCAACTTAGCGAGCTTTTTATTTTTTATATTTCTTTGTGACATAATTAAGTGCTGAGTGAATGTGAAAATGAAGAGTTTTATTGATGAATTGGACCGAACCCACATGGGCTGCCTATGTATCTCGTTACAATGATTTATGATTTTTATTCTTTTTCTCTCTTTATGGAGAATCAGGTCCACGTAGTTTTGACTTTGAGGAAAAGAATGTGAATGCTGATCATGATTTTACAATGCTTGCAAATGCTATGCATGAGTTACAAGGATGCTTTATGCAAATTATCTCTTGAGTTGATCCAGGTTGCACAGGCTAGCAAATTCTATGCCATCCAAGTCTATCAGGATTGTAGCTCCTCTGGATAAGATCTTCTTGATAAAAAATGGACCACTCTAGTTTGGTCTGAATTTTCCCCTTGGATAATGAACAGGTGCCCTTATTTCTTTCAAAACAAGGTGACCCTCTTGCAATCCTCTGTCCTTGACTCTCTTATCAAAATGTCAAGCCAGTTTCTGTTGATAACCTTGCATCTGATATAAGGCATCCATTCTCTTTTCGTCAATGGCTAGAAGTTGGTTATAGTAACCTTTTGCCCATTCCACTTCGTCCAACTAGCTCTCCCTTAGAATACGAGCTGACTTGATTTCTACCTTGATTGGTAGGATGGCTTCCATCCCATACACCAAAGAGTAAGGTGTAGCACCAGTTGGAGTATGTACTATTGTTCTATATCCCCATAAGGCATATGGCAAATGCAGGTGCCAATCCTTATGGTTGTCAGCCATCTTTTGCAGTATACTTTTCAGAGTCTTGTTTGCGGCTTCAACTGCGCCGTTTGTTTGAGCTCTGTATGGAGAAGACTTATGGTGTTGAATTTTCTCCTTTTTTAAAAGCAGAGCAACCTCCTTTTGGAAGTGAGATCCATTATCAGTAATGATCTCAAAAGGGACCCCATACCTATAAAGGATGTTGGTATGAATAAACTGGGCTACTCGTTTGGAGTCCAATACCTGGTAAGGTGCAGCTTCAACCCATTTAGTGAAATAGTCAATAGCCACTAGAATGAACTCATGTTTGTTAGAAGACTTTGGGCTTATCTTGCCAATGATGTCTAGGCCCCAAGTTGCAAATGGCCAAGTTGTAGTGATAGGTGATAGAGGTACAGGAGGTTTCTTTTGAAGTTTTGCATAGATCTAGCACTTATGGCACCTCTGAACATATCTTGCGCAATCTTGATTCATGATAAGCCAGAAGTAACCCTGATTCATGATTTTGCGGGCTAGAGCAATTCCATTCATGTGTGGACCCTCGTTACCACCATGCATTTGTTCCATGATCTGTTGGGCTTCTGTTTCAGTGACACATCTCAGATGGATGTTATCCCAAGTCCGCTTGTAAAGCACTTCTCCATTTGGAATGAAACTTTTGGACAACTGTCTTAAAGTCCTCTTTTTTGTCTTAGAGGCTCCTTCAGGATAGAGTCCATTCTTGATGCAGTTGAAGATATCCCAAAACCATGGTTTGCTGTCAGCCGCTTGGATATTCAGACAATGAGTTACATAGCCTGACTCATGCTTAACTTCAATTGTAACTGGTCTGATTATGAAGCCGTTGCTTATATCAAGCATCGAAGCAAGTGTTGCCAAAGCATCAGCAAATCTGTTCTTCATCCTTGGAAGATAATGGAATGATAGTTCATGAAAACTGGCTGCTAGTTCATTTAGGCGTCTATGGTAAGGAACCAAATGCTCTTCTCTGATCTTCCACTTTCCCAAGGCTTGGGAGACTATCATATTCGAATCCCCATAAATCTCAAGGCATTTGATTATGAGTCTTATTGCTGCCTCAAGACCGTAGATGCATGCCTCATACTCTGCTTCATTATTTGTCACCTCGAAGTTCAGTTTTATGGCAATGGGTAAGTTTTCCCCACTTGGTGTAATGAATACAATGCCGACACCATATCCTTTGTTGTTAGATGCCCCATCAAAGTAAAGCTTCCAAACTTCAGTGTCAGTTGTCAAGATGTCTTCATCAAGAAATTTAGGTTCAATCCAATGATCATCTACCGGAGCTGCAGCTAACTAATCAGCCACTATGCTCCCTTTGACTGCTTTTTGCTGAACATATTTCAGATCATATACAGCTAATACAGCCATCCACCTTGCCATCTTACTGTCAAGAATCAGCCTCTCCATAAGGAATTTCAAAGGGTTCTTGTCAGCAAGAACATGAGTTATGAAGGAGCAAAGCTAATGTTGCAGCTTGTGGCAAACCCACACCAAAGCAAGACACAGTTTTTCTATAAAACTGTACTTGAGCTCATGAGATAGCATCTTTTTGCTTAGGTAATAGATTGCATTCTCCTTATTGGAGTCAGGAGCATTTTGGGCAAGTATTGCTCCCATTGCTTCATCTGTTACTAATAGATAAAGCAATAAAGGCTTTCCAAACCTTGGTGGCTATAGCACTGGTGGGTTTAGTAAGTATTGCTTAATCTAGTCAAAAGCTTTCTAACAGTCATCATTCCACTGCTTGGAGACTCCCTTTCTGAGTAGCTTGAAGATGGGACCACATACATCAGCCAACTGATTGATGAATCAACTAATGTATTATAGCCGTCCAAGAAAACCTCTGATCTCCTTTTCTATTTTTTGAGGTGGCATTTCTAGAATTGCCTTCGACTTAGCAGGGTCCACTGCTATACCCTTCTTGCTAACCATGTGACCTAGGAATACCCCAGATGATGCTCCAAAGACACATTTGGCAGGATAGAGTTTAAGATTATACTGGCGAAGTCTAAGGAAGAATCGCCTTAATGCCTCTGAATGTTCTTTAATAGTGGTGCCTTTGATTAATGTCATCCACATAAACTTTAATTTCTTTATGCATCATGTCATGGAAAATGGTAGTTACCATCCTCTGGTAGGTTGCCCCGGCATTTTTAAGCCCAAACAGCACGACCCGGTAGCAATAGGTGCCCCATTCGGTAATGAAAGCTGTCTTCTCTTTGTCAAGAGGATGAACCATTATCTGATTATACCCCATAGCCAGATCGGTTAAGGAGACCAATTTAGAACCTGCCATGTGGTCTACTAACAAATCAATGTGAGGCAAGGGATAATCATCCTTGGGACAGGCTTTATTCAGATCCTTGTAATCCACACACATTCTGACTTTACCATCCTTCTTGGGAACCGGCACAATGTTAGCCAGCCAAGATGGATAGTTGATGGGCTTAATGAAGTTATGATTCAGTAGCTTGGCAATTTCTTCTTTGATTGGAATAAACCATTCTATCTTGAGTCTTCTCAATTTATGCTTGATGGGCTTAGCACCTAGATAAACTGGGATTTTGTGAACTGCGATGCTTGGATCCAACCTTGTCATGTCTTTCGGTTGCCATGCAAAATAGCCTTGAAATTCTCTGATCATCCTTTCAATGTGATCCCTGTCTATGCATGCAGATGCAATGTATGTAATTTTTTGTATGTCATGAGTGCTAGCATTGATGGGCTCTTTAATTGTGTCATCTTTTATTTCATTTATTTCATTTTTACTTGATGTCTCATTTAAGTCAGATTTAAAAGTTGGAACATTAAAGAAAAATGGAGACATAGAGTCGTAAGAGAAAAGAGTTTGATTTTTATTGATTTCAAGTAGGGATATGTCCCAATTTACATCAAACCAAAAAGTGAGACCCTCAAGGTCAGTTACATCATTATCAACAGAAGAAATAGAAGAGAGAGACTCAGATTCAGAAGATGAGTCTATCTCAAATTGGGACTCTGATTCAGGTAGGGAATCTAGTTCAGACTTTGGGTCGGATGGATAGAAAGGGCTCTCCTCAAAGGACCAATTTTACAGCTCGGTCTCGGTGGGCTGGATTAAGGTGGAAGGGTCAGTTTTCTCCTCCTCAACAGTGAGTATGGATAATTCATCAAAGAGACTAGCCTCCATGTTCTCCTCCCAATCTTGACTGAGCATGTAGATTGGTTCATAATCTTTTATCTCAAGCCTGACATTAGAAAAAATTTCAAATCCAGGAATCAGTTTTTCGATAATAGGGTAAACCGAAGGCTCAGGAAAGTTACATTAAGGAACTATGTCACCTTCCTTTACAAAGTAGCCATTTAGAGTTTCGAAGTAAGGGCGCATAGGCCAGTCAAAAACCTCACCTCTCTTAAGGGCAGCTATTCGATCTTTGGCCCGATTCTCCATTTCTTCTAAATATGCATTAATGGGCTCATATCCTAGCCCAAATGGTGGTGTTGCCACTAGATAGTCCAGGAAAGACTTCAAGCCCTATTGGGTCCTTCCTAAACCTAGACTAAGAAAGTAATTCATTTTGCGGAGCATGTTAGCAACAGTAATATTCCTAAAGGGGTCAAAATCAAAGGGAATGAATTCTTTACCCTTTTCACCCTTAATGTACTGTATGAAGGAGAAACCTGAAAGTGGATAGGAAGATAGCTCAAGCTGAATCTTGAGAATAGGAACAGAGCTTGGAATGTCTGGTCTTCCATGCATGTCCCCTTTTATAGTCACGACCCCATTTTTGAAAGTGAACTTGACCTTCTAGTGTAGGGAAGAAGGGATAGCCTTTGTTTGGTGGATCCAGGGTCTCCCAAGTTATAGGTTAAAGTAAGAAGGTACATCAATCACTTGGAATGGTATGGTGAAAGATGTTGGCCCAATAGTTACATCAATGATGGCTACTCCAAGGACCTCCCTTTTGGTATTGTCATACGCCCTTACAATCTGATCCGAAGGGGTAAAATCAATAACCTCCAATCCCAAGCAACTTGCTACTTTCAGAGGGCATACGTTCAAAGCTGAACCATTATCAGTAAGTACCATGGGCACAGTCTTTCCCCATGTAACCACTATGATATAGAGGGCATTGTTATGGTTGGGATCTCCTTCTAGAATGTCAGTTTCTCCAAAAGTGATAGACACCCCCTTAGTAACAGAGGTAATAGAAGCCACTAGGTTTTCTAGTGTGATGTCAATTGGAGCTTGACATTGATTCAATGCCTTGCAAAGAGCTTGGCGGTGAGGATACGAAGATTGGATCAAACTCCAAATTGAGATGTTGGCTTGTGTCTTCTTGAGTTGTTTAAGAATGGGATCTTCGTCTGGTTCAAGAATCCCTTTCAATTTGTCAGCAGGTACAAAAATGGGTTGGGTAGGTTGTGTGTTTGGGGTTGGTTGGTTCTGGATAACTCTACCACGTCTGGTGATGGCATCAATCTCCTCAACTAGGTTAGTGAGGTCCAGGACATAGCAATAACTAGGATTTGACTCTATCAAGGAGACGAGGTCAACTCCCTCATAATTGTCTATAGCATTGACTGTGTGGTTAGGCAAAGGGTTGGTGTTGATGTTGGGTCAGGCTTTTAGGGGAATCAGGTCATTAGAGTCAATGAGGTCCTCAATTCTGTGTCTAAGGGCCTTGCACGCATCTGTTTTATGCCCAGGTCCTTGATGATAATCGCACCTCTCATATGGGTTGTAATTTTTGGGAAATAGATTGGGGATTGGTTTTGGCTCTAGAAGTTTTACCATATTTCCCTCAAGCAGCTTCTTTAGGATGATACTCATAAGCACACCCCCAAGGTCGGAAAACTACCTCCTTTCAATCTAGATAGGCTTCTTAATAGTCATAGCATTAACTTCCCCCCCTTTCTGATTTGTTAAGGAAGTGACATTACCCTGATGAGTGGGCTTCTTATACCTTGACCCTGATGTAGTGTCTTCTTTGATCTGACCACTTTGAATCAAATCTTTAATTTTTGAAGCAGTGGCAATAATGGCCTTAAAAGAAGGCAAGTATTGAGTCTACAACCTCTTTTGGTAAACTGGCAAGAGATTCTTGACAATTATGTCAATTTGCTCATTTTCAGGAGGTCGGTTTACCATCTGAGAAGCCTTCTTCCTCCACCTTGTAAGGAACGAGGAGAAGGATTTCTTAGCATATTGCTTGGTGGTCTCGAGGTCTCTTCTGGTTACATCAACCTCGATGTTATAGTGATACTATTGAACAAAAATATTACATATGTCATCTTAGGTCTGTTTCTTGGTGACATCTAAGTCCACAAACCACTTCACAACTATTCTGGTTAGTGATTATTGAAATAATTGGGCTAGAAGTTGATTATCCACACCTAATGGATGCATAGCTCCCACATAGACTTTGAGGTGGGTCTTGGGGCAGGTAGTCCCATCAAATTTGTCAAACTCAGGCATCCTGAATTTAGGAGGAACCCTTGCATCAGGGAACAAGCTTAAAGATTTTGTATCAACCAAATCCTCTTTCTTCTTCATCCCCAACAGCATCTTCTCCATACGCTACATCTTTTCCATGTAGGCTTTAATCTCAAGATTAACCTCCTTCCCTTGGAAAGGATCCGCGGGTTGGGAGGTGGAGGTAGAAGTGATATTTGTTGTTGGTGAGTTATTTTTGAGGAATCTAGTGATGGGATTGGTAATGGTGGGATGATATCAGTGTTTGTAGTTTCTTTGTCTTTGGATTCAACTCTGGAAGTGGATCCATAGACAGGATAAAAGGTGGGTTTTGGGTCAGATTTGAATGATTTTGGCTCAGTGGGGTTTTGGGCTAAGGAGGTTTGTTCCAACATGGCACGGACATCCTCCATGATAGCCCTCCTTTGGGCCTTCAGCATGTCTTGGAAAGGGCCTCTTGCCTTTTCATAATGGTCTCTTGGTGCTCAAAGAGTTTGGAAAATAGCTCATCAAAGATCTCATCAACTCTAGTGGTAGAGGTCTCTTCTCCGACAATAGACATCTTGTCAACCTTTGGTACAGAGAAATAGAGCTGGGTCAGTTTCTAGCTTAGGTATGGGATAAAGATCATGGAGTATATCAGATTTTGACTGGGACCATGGGTTGACATAGGTTTATAATTGGGACTAGCAGTGGAATTAAGACCCTCCAATTTTGTGAGGTTTATGCATGCATGCATGTATGCATGAATGGAAAAAGGTTTCATGATAATGACATACCAAATTTCAACATTATGGTACATACAATCCTAAAGGAAGGTTTTATGAGTCATTACATGAAAGGGTTAGGGTGGTTTGAAGGGAACCCATCACACTAGAGATGCGATATACCTAACCACATTTGAGACAAGGAGCCTCGCATGGGTCCAATGGTACGTGCATACTCGTTACACCTTTAAAAGGATTAGAGGATACGTCATGGGCTAGATGATTTCATTATAGGCAAGCAAACCTAAGGAAGGTTGCCCACTCGATGTACTTTCTATCCTTTGTTTTCCTAGGAAGCTAGGGTTTTTTGGAGAAGGAGTCTGATGTTGTGATACATGAAAGAGTTATTTTGCTTTTAAAGCCAAACTTGGTACTATACCAAAAGTAATCCACTTTATCTTTTATTTGAACAAAAAGATTTTTAAGTCCCCAGTGGAGTCGCCAACTATGAGGCCTCGCCCGAGTACCGGTTCGATCCACCGAGGGATCGAAATGCTCTTCGAGAGAAACTCCACGATTGGAACTCGCTGTGAGTTCGAAAAATTGATTTTTGTAATATGATAGTTGAAAAGTGAGTCACCACTTTAATCTTTTTATTTTAATTGGGAAAATTAAAGAAAACCTAACATGATTGACTCCAAAAATAATTTGATTTTATCCCAATGGAAAAGTGCACCAATCCGCGAGTGACTAAGGAGGGCTCGGGGATCAGGTTTTGGTAATTATACAGTTAAGAAAATGTATTTTCTGTAGTTTGGCTACAAATGCAAAACAACTCTTAAAATTGAATTTTTGTGTATGCATGAACAAGAATATAATGATGAATGAAACAAATATATATATATGATGTGATGGAATGACAATAATAAATAAATAGGCAAGATAAATCCTACTTAATTATTACAATTTCAAAACAAATGAAATAAAGAAGATCTTTCCTCTAGCCCTTATGGGTACTAAGAAAAGCACACATTCCCCAACTAACTATAAAATCATAAGAAAAAGATTAATACAAATAAATCAAAATAAAAAGGAAAACAATATTGATAAAAAGATTTTGGAGTTGATGCCCTTTAGAATGGCAGCCTGCATATCCTATCGAATAGGAATCAAACCCCACATAGTTCTCCCTTCTTGTGAAGGAGGGGTTTAAAAATGTGTTGGTTTGCTTATTAACTTAATTCTGACTCTTAAATTAATAAGTTTTTAGATCTTTTTAGTTTTAAACCTAAAGAGAATTCTAGATCTAAATTTAGAATTTTAAAATAGGAAAGGGATTATACCTTTGCTTTTCTTGGCTTTCGAACAAATGGAACTAGTTTTGCTCCGGATCTTAACTCCACCTTGAATTCAGAGGAAACTTTGGAATCTGGATCTAAAAGCAGCAAATATGTTAATATAAGAATGAATTTATGCTTTGAAATATGCCTCAACTGCTTTGAAATCTTTTGAATGGCTTTGGAATGCTTTGGAAGTCATGCCAAATGAGGCTGGAGGAGGCTCCTATTTATAGAGTTGCCAGAGGAGGATTCAGCAGTATGGACGGCGGCGCCGATGGCATGGGTGGTACAAACGACGCGCTGGCCATTTGGGCGGCATGCCAAGCGTGCTGCCAGACCGCCGGCCTCCTCTTCGTGCCACGCATGGCGGCACGGCTATAAAGCCAGAGGCTCAAAATGCATGCCGCCTTCTAGGCAGCATGGAGAACGTGCCTCCCAGATGATAGCGCGCCACTTGCACGGTTCGATCTATTTTTGTCTGTTTTGGGCCCATTTCAGCTCTGATTCGAGCTCTGTTTGATTTTGTGGGTTCGTAACTGAAAGACAATCCACTGAAGGTGCATTTTTAAGGGTTCACAGGGTGAAATTTCCACTAATACCCTTAATGAACTAGGTTAGGAGGATTTTTGTGTAGTGAGCTTTTGGGTATTTGGGCTTTTATTTAAATTTTTGGGTTGAATAAAATTAAAATAAAAAGAATATTTTTCTTATTAATTCTGTAACATTTCCCCCAAAAATATTTATTTTAAAATTTTTTGAAAATACTCATAAAATATTTTATGCTTAAAAATTGTCTTGTGCATGAAAAATTCATTTTATTAACAATAAATTCTTTTATGCAAATGCACTTTATGTAAATCATTTATTTCACAATGGTAACTCATTTTATGCATATTAAAATTAATCTAATATGCTACATACTCATCAATCACTTAAATCATAAATTTCCACACAAGCACACACTTAACCTTAATAGTTCTAAATCAAGCAATTTTTCATGAAAATTCCTAGGGTGGGTGTGGGTTGTTACAATAGGTTTTGCAATTGGGTTATAGGTGTGCCATAGATTTGGATGTTAGGTGGACCATAGATTTGGTTATAGTTGGATAATGGGTTTGATTAGACTAGACCATGGGCTTAGATGGGCCATGGGTTTGGATAGTACTTGTAAAAGTTGAAACAAAGTCAGGGTTTAGTTTAGGTAAGGACTGTGAATAAGAACAAAGCTAGGTTAATGTTTAGCTTTGGTAAGGATCATTGAGGATAAAGCTTGATTAGTGTTTAGCTTAGGTATGAATCATGAAAGATGAAAGTTAGGTTAGCATTTGGCTTGGGTAAGGACCCTGAAAGATGAAAGTTAGGTTAGTGTTTAGCTTGGATAAGAATTGTAAAGGATAAAGCTAGGTCAGTGTTTAGCTTGGGTAAGGAAGATGAAAGCTAGGTCATTGTTTAGCTTGGGTAAGGAAGATGAAAGCTAGGTTAGTTTTTAGTTTGGATAAGGATTATGAAAGAAGAAATCTAGGTCAGTGTTTAGCTTAGGTAAGAATTGTGAAGGATGAAGCTAGGTCGGTGTTTACCTTGTATAATGATTATAAAGAATAGGGCTAGGTCAGTGTTTAGCTTGAATAAGGATTATGGATAAGGATGAGGGTACCATAGATGGGTTTGCTTTTTCCATGCGTTTGACATGGGTTTAGGTGAACCATGAGTTTTGGGCTTCGACCATATATTTAGGTGGACCATGAGTTTTGGCTTTTGACCATGGATTTAGGTAGACTATAAGTTTTGGGTTTCGACCATATGTCTAGGTGGACCATGGATTTTGGGTTTTGACTATAGGTTTAGGTGAACCATGAGTTTTAGGCCTTGGCCATGGGTTTAGGTGGACCATGGGTTTTGGGTGTGAAGATGTTTGGATTGGTTTTTGACTCTTTACAAGGTTTAAGCCATACATGCATGTATGTATGAATGATTGAAAAAGGTTTTATGAAATACCAATTTCAGTATTATGATGCATACAATCCTAAAGGAAAGTTCTATAAGTCATTACATGAAAGGATAAGTGTGGCTTGCAAGGGAACCCATCACACTAAAAATGTGATATAACTAACCACATATGAGTCAAAGAGTCTCGCATGGGTCCAATAGTACTTGCATACTCATTACACATCTAAAAGGATTAGAGGATACGTCACGGGCTGGATGATTTCACTATCAACAAGCAAACCTAACGAAGGTTGCCTATTTGATGTTATTTTCCATCTTTTGTTTTCCTAAGAAACTAGGGTTTTGGACAAGGAGCCCAATGTAGTGATGCATGAAAAGCTATTTTATACTAAAAAGCCAAAATTTTTGTTTTACTAAAAGTAGTTCACTTTCATCTTTTATTTTGAAAAGAAGATTTTGGAGTCCCTAGTGGAGTCGCCAACTGTGAGGCCTTACCCAAGCACCAGTCCAATCTGCTAAAGGAAATCGAAAATGCTCATTTAGGAGAAACATCATAATTGGAACCCATTATGAGCTCAGAAAATTATATTTTGTAAGTTGTAATTTGCAAAAGGAGTCACCACTTTAATTTTGTTTATTTTAGTTAGGAAAACTAAAGGAAAAACCCAATTTGATTAACTCCAAAATTATACCATTTATCCTAAGGAAAAGCACTAATCCTCGAATGACCAAAGAGGGCTCGGGGCCTAGGTTTTGGTTAAACCAATACAAAAAAGTTCGTTTGGCTTAAATACATAATAGATTTTGTAAAAAAAAGTTTTCATTTATATGAATAGATATAATATAATGCATGGAACAAATATTATTCATGCAATGCATGGAAAATGTTAAATAATGATAATTATAAAATATGAAAAATAAAGAAAAACTATTTAAAATTATTACAATTAAAAATATCAAAATTAGGGATCTTTCCTCTGGCCCTTATGGGTTCTAGGAAAAGCAAACATTCTCCAAATATAATATAAACAATTGGAAGTAAGAAAAAGTAATAAAAAGAGCTAAAATTTTGACTTTTATTTAAGAAAGGCAATTTTAATCCTAAACTATGTGAAGAACATGATAGAGAGAAGAAGTTGTTAATTTTAGCAGAGTTCATGCCCTAGAGAATGCAAGCCTGTGTATCTCTTTGAATAGAAATCAAACCCCACATAGTTCTTCCTTCTTACGAAGGAGGGGCTTTTAAGTCATTGCCTTTGTTATCATGTTTTGATTGATTTTAAGGGCTTAGAGATTTGTTAATTAGGTCATATTTTAATTAATAAAAATTAGATCTTTTCAGATTTAGATCTTGAAATTGGAATTGAAAAGGAAAAGGAAAGAAATTTTACCTTAGGATTTCGGCGACGAGGAACATAGGGATCGAGCTTGGCACTAGATATAAGTTCCACCTTAGCTTGGGGATAGCATGAGCAGTCCTTTTAGAAGAAGGACTCTTGAACTCTATTGAAGGAAGGACTTTAGATCACCTTTGCTTGAATACCACGAATTCCCTTTGAAAGAAAGAACTTGAATTGCACCTTTTCTTGATTAAGAGGCTTAGTAATAGAGTTTGAGGTGATTAGGAGGCTTATAAATAGGGTTTTGAAATGGAAAAAGTTTTAGAATGGGGTTTTAGATATTTGGAGGTTTAGAAAGAGGGTTTTAATGATTGGAAAGCTTAGGAATAGGGTTTAGAAAACTTTAGGGAAAGTATAGAAGCATGTAATTATATATAGGAGTTGTTAGGAGGTGCAAGGTATTTATAGGGGGAGTATAGAGGCCTAAAACAGTGAATTTTTGGTGTGGGATTTATGAAAAATGTGCTACAGTAACTCATTGGGAGCTGCGGTAATCGCAAAGCCACTACAACTATCGTAGCGGGTTGCCGTACTTAGTTTTTTAGGCTGTTCTCATATGTTTTTAATATGATTTAGTCTAGTTTGATTCTATGGGTTCATAGTCGAGTAATAGTCACCTACAGGTGTAGGTTTTAGGAATTTTTTTTTTCTATAAGGTGCTACCCCCTTGGTCCCTGCCACTAACTAGCTAGCGGGACTACCATATTGGCTTTGCATAATGTATTAATGTTAGCAGGTGTCAAACTACATTTCAGTACTACATTTCACCCTCAAATGGATGGATAGTCTAAAAGGACAATTCAGACACTAGAGGATATGTTAATAATATGCATCATGGACTTTAGTGGTAGATGGGATAAGTAATTACCTTTGATCGAATTCACCTACAATAACAGCTATCATTCAGCCATCGGCATGGCACCATATGTCATTCTTTAATTTGTTGGATTGACCCTAAAGACAAGCATGTGGAAATGCTAGATTTTGCTTAAGGAGACTACCAAAAAGGTACCCTTGATTCAAGATCGACTGAAAACAGCTTTTAGTTGATAAAAGAGTTATGTAGACCCGAAAAGGAAGGACGTACACTTTGCCATAGGAGATCAAGTTTTCTTGAAAGTTTCTCTAATGAAGGGTGTTATGAGATTTAGTAAGAAAGGGAAATCATCACCTCGTTTTGTTGGTCCTTTCGAAACCTTGGATATAGTTGGGAAAGTATCTTATAGACTTGCCCTGCCCCCAACTATGGCACATGTGCATCCTATGTTTCACATCTCTATGTTAAGGAAGTATGTATCAAATCCATCTCATGTCCTATGACCTCTAGACTTTACATTAGATGAGTAGCTATCCTATGAGGAATCACCAATAGCTATAGTGGATCAATAAGTGAAGAGGTTAAGAAACAAGGATATACCCATGATTAAGGTCCAATGGCAAAATCATGGGGTAGATGAGTGTACTTAGGAATCCGAGGATGAGATGCTGCAGAAGCATCCATAGCTTTTCAAGACCAATTAGGTAACAATTTAAATTTGAGGATGAATTTCTTTTAAAGGGGAGAGAATGTAACAACCCACACCTATCCTAGAAATTTTTGTGTCAATTTGCTTAACTTAAAACTATTAGGACTAAATGTGTGCCTTATGGGAAATTATATTCTATGTGTTTGATGAGTATATGACATACTAAATTAATTTTAATATGCATAATATGAGTTATTATTGTGAAATAAATAATTTACAAGAAGTGCATTAACAGAAAATAATTTATTCTTCATAAAATGAATTTCATGCAAAAAGGCAAAATTTTAAGCATAAAATAATTTTATGAGTATTTTTAAAATATTTTTAAATAAATATTTTAGGGGAAATTTTAATGAAAATAATAAGAAAAATATTTTTATTTTAATTATCCATAATTAGCCTGTAATTTAAATAAAAAGTCCAAATACCCAAAAGCCCACTACCCAAAAACCCTCTTAACCTAGCTCATTAAGGGTATTAGTGGAAATTGCCCAAAACCCTATCTTTAAACATCAAATTTTCAGCCAGCCCTAATGTTCTAGCAGCCACCACTCTATTTTTCTGTATTTTGACAGAAAAATTTTCTCAAAACAATTCTCTCTACCGAAATTAAGAAAACACCTTTCAACTTTGCAATTTCTTCACCGTAATCGTATTTTTTTCTTCTCTTTCAATTCCATAACTGATTTTTATGAAATAAATTATGAGAAAATTATTTTGAACTGGTTATTTACTAAAATTTCACATATTTAATTTTTTTTGGGTGAGTTTTTGAAAGAGAAATGTAATTCTCTATCAAAAATACAAATCTTTCTATGCGATTTCTCTAAAGGTGAATCCTATGACTCAAAATTAAAATATGCATAAACCATACCAAGGGAGGCAATTTCTGCATCATTGAATTTTAAACTGATTTTTGATGTATTTAGATGAAAAATATTAAATTAAATCATATTTCTACACGTTACTGTAATGACTAAAAAGTTTCAAAAAATAAAGGAATTCAAGGTTTTTGTGCTAGAACATAAAAGATGGCAAATTCTATGATTATTTATACATGTGGCTGCCAGTTTGTGATGTTTAATATTCTAAATAGATAATTATTTTTTTTGGATAAAAAATAATGAGTTAAATAATGTGTTTATATATTACTGTAATGAACGAAAACGCGGAAAGTGCGAAAGCTCATGATTTTCACCCTAAACCATGAAACTTGGAATTTTCATGCATAATTATGATCAATGGCTACCAATTCATACATGTGGCTATTATAAACTGATATTTGCTATGATTGAATGAAAAATAATGGTTTAAACTACCTAATCACATATTACTATAATGACAGGAAAATACCAAAAACAAGAAAACTCATAGTTTTGCATCCTAAAGCCCAAAATTTGAATTTTCATATTTGAGATATACATATTGCTACCGATTCATGTAGATTAATGTTCTAAAATAATTTTTGTTGTGTTTACATGAAAAATCTTGATTTAAACTATGTTTTTACATATTGCTATATGTGAGGCCTCCCCCAAGCACCGGTCCAATCCGCCGAGAAATCGAAATGCTCTTCGGGAGAAACTCCATGATTGGAACTCGCTATGAGTTCAAAAAATTGATTTTTGTAATTTGAAAGTGTGAAAGTGAGTCACCACTTTAATTTATTTATTTTAATTGGGAAAATTAAAGAAAACCCAACATGATTGACTCCAAAAATAATTTGATTTTATCCCAATGGAAAATGCACCAATCCGCGAGTGACCAAGGATGGCTCAGGGATCAGGTTTTGGTAATTACATAATTAAGAAAATAGATTTTCTTTAGTTTGGCTAAAAATGCAAAATAACTCTTAAAAATGAATTTTTGTGTATGCATGAAAAGGAATATAATGATGAATGAAACTGATATATATATATATATATATATATATATATATATATATATATATATATATATATATATATATATATATATATATATATATGATGTGATAGAATGACAATAATAAATAAATAGGCAAGATAAATCCTACTTAATTATTACAATATCAAAACAAATGAAATAAAGAGAATCTTTCCTCTAACCCTTATAGGTACTAGGAAAAGCACACATTCCCCAAAATAAACTAAAAATAAAATCATAAACAAAAGATTAATACAAATAAATCAAAGGAAAAAGGAAAATAATATTGATAAAAAGATTTTGGAGTTGATGCCCTTCAGAATGGCAACCTGCATATCCTATCGAATAGGAATTAAACCCCACGTAGTTCTCCCTTCTTATGAAGGAGGGGTTATAAAAAGGGTGTTGATTTGTTTATTAACTTAATTCTAATTCTTAAATTAATAAATTTTAGATCTTTTCAGTTTTAGACCTAAAGGAAATTCTAGATTTGAATTTAGAATTTTGAAAATAAAGAAGGATTATACCTTTGCTTTTCTTGGTTTTCTAATGAATGGGACGAGTTTTGCTCTAGATCTCAACTCCACCTTAAAGTTAAAAGAAATTTGGAATTTGGATCTAGAAACAACAAAAATGTTAGTATAAGAAAGGGTTTATGCTTTGGAATGTGTCTCAACTGCTTTGGAATGCCTTAAATGAGCTTGAAATGTATTGGAATGTAGCAGAAGTTGTGTCAAATGAGGTTGGAGGAGGCTCTATTTATAGAGCTACCAGAGGGGGTTTTGATGGTACAGATGGCAGCGTCGATGCGGCACCGGTGGCATGGGCGGCACTGCAGACGCGCCGACCATCCGGGCGGCACGACAGGCATGCCGCTTGTCTGCTAGCATCAATTCAGTGTTGCCTGTGGTGGCATAGTAGGAGTGCCGCCCTGCTGGAGGCAACAAGTGTGTGCCTCCTTCTAGGCGACACGACAAGCGTGCCTCCCAGACAACAGTGCGCCACTCGTGTAGTTCAACCGATTTTCATCCATTTTAGGCCCGTTTCAATTCTGATTCGAGCTCGGTTTGATCCTGTGAGTTCGTAACTGAAAGACGGTCCACTGGAGGTGCATTTTTCAATGTTCACAGCTACCCCCCTTATCTGATTTGGCCAGACAGAGGCCGAATATGATAAGTGTGAACCAAAAGGCTTAGGATGTCGTTCTGAGCATTTTGAATGTCCCTTTCAGTATTGGGAGTTGTGTAAGAGCTTCATGTCTGATTCCTGGCTATTCTGACTCTGTTTGGACTATTTTCCAATTTTTGAGCTATTTTTAAATTTTTAGTTTTTATGTGATTTTAGGAGATTCTGAACTTCGATTGATACCCTGTCTATTTCGAGAGATGGATAAAAATCATGCGGATTCACTGCTTCAGACGGAACTGAATTTCGATTTAAAATGAGTTTGTTATGGTAAAACCATGTGAGCTGGACCTGCGAATCAAAAAAGTAAAAAGATGTTATGAGGGGGGGGGGGCACCTTTACTTCTATATAAACCTTTACTTCTTTCTCTTTTCCTCATTTCCACATTTTCACTCTCTCTTCTCTTCTCTCTCTCTCTCTAGCTTTACTTCTTTCTAAAAAATTTTCTTTTTCTCTCTTTTTTATTCTCTCTCTTTTTTTTATTCTCTCAATATGGAAATCTTCAATCAGCCAGCAGTGGGCGCTTAGGACCTAGAGACATTACTGAAAGAGCCAGATCACCACGTCATCTTTACTGGATCTCTTCAAGTGTGCTTTCCTTTCCCTACATAGTTAGTAAGAATTTTGATAATTATTAATAATGATATTTTTTTTTTACAAAAATTACAGAGAACACAATTGAGGCCTAGGGGTGGTCGTAGTGTCATGGAGCTGGTTTGCATTTATCTGAATAATCAGGAGGCTATCTGTCTATGCCTTGAGCCATCTATTTTGCTCGAGTGGCTGGAGCTGGATGTCAAGCAGCCGGTTAATACCATTATGGTCCAGGCACTTACAGAGCGTTGGTGGGATACTACAAGCACATTCCACCTTTCCTGCGGTGAGATGACAGTCACTTCCTTTGAGTGGAGCATGCTTACTAGTATGCATTTCATATCTTGTCCTCTCGAGTTTTATTCTTCATGGATCGAGTGCTCTTCTGTAGAGATGACCACTCTGATTAGGACTGATCCCCCTCGTGGGAACTTGAATGTCCCACGTTCTTGGCTTCATCAGGCCTTGATGACCATGGGTCAGACTCCTAGTCAGTATGGTGTTGATCAGGGTGCTAGGCTTTACGCCTTGATTATCTTGAGCTGTACTTTTCTGTATAACAACAAGGACTGCATTAATATGAATATCCTATGATCCTTGGAGAATGTGGATGAAATTGGGGAGTTTGACTGGGGAGGTGTAGCCTTTTATGCCATGTATCATGAGCTGTGCAGCATTTCCCGTGGCACGCTTTGCGGCCATGGTGGCACCTCCATTGTGCTCGAGGTGAGTATCACATTCTGGTATTTTGTTATCTAGTATCTGCCTAGTAACTTGACAGAATTCTTTTTTTTTTGGCAGTACTAGGCTTATGACCACTTTTCGATGCTGGCTCTAACACTGAGAGAGCCTACTGCTATTGACCCCCCTATGGACACATTTGGAGGGCGTCCAACAGACCTTCCTTCATGACACGAACATTTGATCAGTGCAGACAGTTCTTTGCTACTATAACCGTAGACCAGGTATTTTTTTGTTGATTGTTGATCTTAACCCGAATCTTACTATTTATCTTATACTGTTGAATATGGCAATCTGTTTGCAGGTGAGATGGTCGCCATTTATCAGGTTTGAAAAGTTGATTCCTGACTGGATCAGGCCTAGCATGGACTTGTCCTCTTGTCGACTCTTGCTACGCTGTGAGTCTTTGAGGATGTTCTACTTAAAAGAGAGAGTAAAGGCACAGGTCACAGGAGAGAGAGTTGTGCGACAGTCTCCTCCGGCTGATATGAGGTTTGGGCTAGCCATCCTAGGAGAGGATGATTAGGCTGCCAAAGTTTCCTGTCTGGATTTCCTATTGCCTGATCTGGACTATGATGAGTTATGCGAGACATCCCTGATGCGGGGGACCCCTCTATTGGATAGATTGCGGGGACCGTCACATAGGGGATCTAGCTTAGCGTCTTCCCGAGGTCCTCCTTCTAGAGTTGGGAGCTTCTTCTCTCCACAGACTGGCGGTACCATTCCAGTTGGCAGCATAGGTCCTAGGGTTGGACCTTCAAGTGTTATAGCAAGCCATTTAGGTTTTGTAACTGTTCCTTTTGGGATTGGTCCTTTAGGGGCTAGTGGCTCAGCTCTAGCTCCAGCTCTAGCTCCAGATGCTTCAATGGGAGGTCCGACTAATCCGGTTCCCTTGCCTACTGGTCTTATCCGTTTGCCAGCTCATCTGGATTATTTTTCTTGTGACAGTCGATCACAATGTTACAATCTTCCTGATGATCGTCCAGCCTTCTTCCCTACTATCCCTAAGACTGTCACAGAGGTAAACATTTTGCACAGCTGGTACTTTTAGCCCTTTATCTATCTGCCTTATAGTGATTCTCATGTATTTTCCTTTCTTTCCCAGGTTCCCATGGAGTTCGTTTGCTATCACTATGATCTCTTGGGCTGATATACATTTGCTTTGACCTACTTTCTGCATGCAAGGGATATGTCAAAGGATAGTCACGAGCATGATATGTCTAGGCGAGGATGACGTAGACTTAGGCACAGTTGTTAGAGACCTGTTTTGTCAACTTTTGCTTTTTCATGTATACATGTACTGAGGATGATGGATGTATGCATGATATTTTGAATATGTGCACTTTTATGCTTATGTGACATTTTGGATGTATAAAATGTATGACTTTATGCATGTTTTCAATGAGATGGGTGAATGGTATGAATGCAGATATTCAGCTGAATAAGGATTCCATTGCGCTATACCTTACATTTTTCTCTAATTTTCTACTCCAATTTTGAGAAAAATGAATTATTTTAAGCCTGAATTCTTGAGAAATCATGTAAAAACTATTTTGAGGAAAAGAGGCATAAAGAGGCAGAGGAGGAGTGGACAGCACGGTTGGCATGCTGCTGGTATAACCGGCACGATTTTCATGTCGCCACCTCCAGCGGCACGACTAGCATGCCGCCACCATAATGGCACGTCCAGCGTGCCACCATATCGAGCGACACGCTTACTGTGCTACCAGCAGTAGATCAGACAGGCTAGAATCTGCCTATTTAAATAATTTTTTTATCCATTTCTTAGTCCGTACCATTATTTTTTATGCCTCCAAAAGCCATTTTCAATCACTTTTTGCTTTCCATCAAATTTTATTTATTTTTATTCCTCATAATGGAGCCCTATTTCTGCGCCCCTACTTGTGCTTTTGGGATCCAACTACTATTGTCTTCATATTTGGGGCATCTATGGAAGAGATGTGTCCTACATTCGAGGAGTTTTCTGTGCTACTTGGATTTGATCCAGAGGCTATGCTGGCTACTCCTGTTGAGAAAGTAGGATATTTCAACTCCTTCAAGGGACTTTTTGACTTGAGTACTGAGGCTGCTAATCCCATGGTAGTGGATGACTGGGTTGATCTTACTGCTGTGATAGCAGAATTCCATGATCCTAAGGATTTTGAGGATGATGGGTGGTTTCATTTGAGGATGCGGGCTCTATCCTTCTGTCTGACTGCCGGATACATTTTTGTGAGCCTTACTAGTTGCAGAGATGCTAGAGTCACTGAACTGATTTCGCAAATAGAGGAAGGAAGATCTATTGCAACTATAGTGCTGGCTGAGACCATCATGAGTTTGGATAGATCTTGCATTTTTGATGGGCCATGGTCAATTAGCCTTATTATTCTTCAAGTTGAATTCTGGCTTCTGTATTTCAGTTCAACTCTTTCTGTGTTTTTTTATGCTTATTTCATTTGCACTTTTAAAATTTGGTTGAGAGATCATCTCCAGATAGTTGGACCTCCCACCAAGCTGGATTATTCTGCTTCTTAGTATAGAACTCGGACCATTGTGATAAAATGGAATTCCAAGAAAGAATGGATAAAATGGTTGATGGAGCTGGACTCTGATGACCTGCTATGGAGGTGGTACAATATCAGAAGATTCATGACCATGAGCTTCAGCTACAAGATGGTTTACCTGCTGGGGTTGAGGATGGTGACCTTTTATCAAGCTACTAGGGTTATGCACCAAATGGGACACAGTCAGGGTATGCCCCCTGATGGCACTCTGTTTGAATCTGTTTTGATTACTGAGACTGTTGCTCGAGCTGTCAGAAATGGATGGGTAAGGGGTTTTCATGCTGTTCGCCCTTCTGACTAAAGTGGTAAATCCATGCAATATATTGACTAGTGGATAGTCAACTCATGAAAATCAGAGAAGGCTAGAAGGGCTGCTACACTTGAGGAGATAAAAGAAGAATCATCATTATTGTTTTAGTTTAGGACAAATTTTTGACCATGTCTTTATTTTCTTTTAATGTTCCAAAGTTTAAATGAGACAAAATAAGACATCATTCATTTTTTATCTCTTTTGTTGCTTTAACTTTTGCCTAAGCCGCCCTTTTGGGTTTTCAACTTAGCAAGCTTATTTTCATTTTTCTGTGACACAATCAAGAGCCAAGTGAATGTGAAAATGAAAAATTTTATTGGTGAATTTGACCGAACTCGCATGGGTTGCCTACGTATCTCCTTACAATAATTCATGATTTTTATTCTTTTTCCTCTTTATGGAGAATCAGGTCCACGTAGTTCTGACTTTGAGGAAAAGATGTGAATGCTGAGCATGATTTTACAACAATTGCAAATGCTATGCATGAGTTACAAAGATGCTTTATGCAAAGTATCTCTTGAGTTGATCCAGGTTGTATGGGCTAGCAAATTCTATGCCATCCAAGTCTGTCAGGATTGCTGCTCCTCCGGATAAGATCTTCTTCATCACAAATGGACCACTCCAGTTTGTTCTGAATTTTCCCTCGAATCATGAACAGGTGCCCTTATTTCTTTTAGAACAAGGTGACCCTCTTGTAATCCTCTGTCCCTGACTCTCTTGTCGAAGTGTCAAGCTAATTTTTGTTGATAACCTTGCATTTGATATAAGGCATCCATTCCTTTTTCATCGATGGCAAGAAGTTGGTTATGGTAGCCTTTTGCCCATTCCACTTCGTCCAATTGACTCTCCCTCAAAATGCAAGTCGACTTGACTTCTACCTCGATTGGCAGGACAACTTCCATCCTATACACCAAAGAGTAAGGTGTAGCCCCAGTTGGAGTATATACTGTTGTTCTATATCCCCATAAGGCATATGGCAAATGCAGGTGCCAATCCTTATGGTTGTCAGCCATCTTCTATAGTATACTCTTAACAGTCTTGTTTGCAGCTTCAACTGCGCCATTTGTTTGAGGTCTGTACGGAGAAGACTTATGGTGTTGAATTTTCTCCTTCTTTAATAGCAGAGCAACCTCCTTTTGGAAGTAAGATCCATTATCAATAATGATCTCAAAAGGGACCCCGTACCTACAAAGGATGTTGGTACGAATAAATTGGGCTACTCGTTTGGTGTCCAATACCTGGTAAAGTGCAGCTTCAACCCATTTGGAGAAATAGTCAATAGCCACTAAAATAAATTCATGTTTGTCAGAAGACTTTGGGCTTATCTTGCCAATGACGTCCAGGCCCCAAGTTGCAAATGGCCAAGGCGTGGTGATGGGAGATAGGGGTACAGGAGGTTTCTTCTGAAGTTTTGCGTAGATCTGACACTTATGGCACTTCTGCACATATCTTGCGCAATCTTGATTCATAGTAAGCCAAAAGTAGCCCTGATTCATGATTTTACGGCTAGAGCAATTCCGTTCATGTGTGGGCCTTCGTTACCACCACACATCTGTTCCATGATCTGTTGGGCTTCTGCTTCAGTGACACATCTTAGATGGATGCTATCCTAAGCCTATTTATAGAGTACTTCCCCATTTGGGATGAAACTCTTAGACAACTGTCTTAAAGTCCTTTTTTCTATTTTAGAGGCCCCTTTAGGATATAGTCCATTCTTGATGTAATTGAAGATATCCCAAAACCATGGTTTGCTGTCAACCGCTTGAATATTCAAACAATGAGCCACACAGCCTGGCTTATGCTTAACTTCAATTGTAACGGGTCTAATTATGAAGCCGTCACTTATATCAAGCATCGAGGTGAGTGTTGCCAAAGCATCAGCAAATCTGTTCTTCGTTCTTGGAAGATAGTGGAGAGACAGTTCATGGAAACTGGCTGCTAGTTCATTTAGGCATTTATGGTAAGGAACCAAACACTCTTCTCTGATCTTCCACTTCCCCAAGGCTTAGGAAACTATTAGGTTCGAGTCCCCATAAATCTCAAGGTATTTGATTCTGAGCCTTATTGCTGCCTCAAGACCGTAGGTGAATGCTTCATACTCTGCTTCATTATTTATTAGCTCGAAGTTTAGTTTGATGGCAATGGGTAGGTTTTCCCCACTCAGTGTAATGAACACGATGCCAGCACCATAGCTTTTGTTGTTAGATGCCCCATCAAAGTAAAGCTTCCAAACTTCAGTGTCAATTGTTAGGATGTCTTCATCAGGAAATTCAGGCTCAACCCAATGATCATTTACTGGAGCTGCAGCTAACTGATCAACCACTATGCTACCCTTAACTGCTTTTCGCTGTATATATTTTAGATCATATAAGTTAATACAGCCATCCACCTTGCCATCTTACTATCAAGAACCAGCTTCTCCATAAGGAATTTCAAAGGGCTCTTGTCAGCAAGAACGTGAGTTGTAAAGGAGTAAAGGTAGTGTTGCAGGTTGTGGCAGACCCATACCAAAGCAAGGCATAACTTTTCTGTAAAACTATACTTGAGCTCATGAGATAGCATCCTTTTGCTCAAGTAATAGATGGCATTCTCCTTGCTAGAATCAGGAGCATTTTGGGCAAGCATTGCCCCTATTGCCTCATCGGTTATTGATAGATAAAGCAATAAAGGCCTTCCTAACCTTGGTAGCTGTAGCACTGATGGGTTTAGTAAGTACTGCTTGATTTGGTCAAAAGCTTTTCGACAATCATCATTCCACTCCTTGGAGGCTTCTTTTCTGAGTAGCTTAAAGATGGGACCACATACATCAGGGAACTGACTGATGAATCGACTAATGTATTGCAGCCGTCCAAGGAAACCTCTGATCTCCTTTTCTATTTTTAGAGGTGGCATTTCCAAAATTGCTTTCGATTTAGCAGGGTCTACTTTTATACCCTTCTTGCTGACCATGTGACCTAGGAATATTCCATATTAGGCTCTGAAGACACATTTGGCAGGATTGAGCTTGAGATTGTATTGGCGAAGTCTAAGGAAGAATCGCCTTAATGCCTCTGAATGTTCTTCAACAGTGGTGCCTTTGATTACCATGTCATCCACATAAACTTCAATTTCTTTGTGCATCATGTCATGGAAAATGGTAGTTGCTATCCTCTGGTAGGTTGCTCCAGCATTTTTAAGCCTAAATGGCATGACCCGGTAGCAATAGATGCCCCATTCAGTAATGAATGTTGTCTTCTCTTTGTCAGGAGGATGAACCATGATCTGATTATACCCTGCAGCCAGGTCGGTTAAGGAAACCAATTCATAACCTGCCATGCGGTCTACCAACAAATCAATGTGAGGTAAGGGAAAATCATCCTTGGGACAGTCTTTATTCAGATCCCTATAATCTACACACATTCTGACTTTACCATCCTTCTTAGGAACCAGCACAATGTTAGCCAGCTAGGATGGATAGTTGATGGGCTCAATGAAGTTGTGGTCCAGTAGCTTGGCAATTTCTTCTTTAATTGGTAAAGACCATTCTGTCTTGAGTATTCTCAATTTCTGTTGAAGGGCTTAGCACCTGGGTAGACTGGGATTTTATGAACTGCTATGCTTGGATCCAACCCTGTCATATCTTTTGGTTGCCATGCAAAACAGTCTTGAAATTCTCTGATCATCTTTTCAATGTGATCCCTGTGTACGCATGCAGATGCAATGAATGTAATTTTTTGTATGTCATGAGTGCCAGCATTGATGGGCTCTTTAATTGTGTCATCTTTTATTTCATTTATTTGATGTCTCATTTAAGTCAAATTTAAAAGTTGGAACATCAAAGAAAAATGGAGACACAGAGTCGTAAGAGGAAAGAGTATGATTTTTATTAATTTCAAGTGGCGATATGTCCCAATTTACATCAAACCAAAAGTGAGACCCTCAAGGTCAGTTACATCATTATCAACAGAAGAAATATAAGAGACAGACTCAGATTCAGAAGATGAGTCTATCTCAGACTGGGACTCTGATTCGGGTATGGATTTTAGTTCGGAAAGGTAGAAGAGGCTCTCCTCAAAGGACCAATTTTGTAGCTCAGTCTTAGTAGGCTGGATTAAGGTGGAAGGGTCAGTTTTCTCCTCCTCAATAGTGAGCATGAACACTTCATCAAAAAGACTAGCCTCCGTGTTCTCTTCCCAATCCTGATTAAGTATGTACATTGGCTCACAGTCTTCTATCTCAAGCCTGACATCATAAAAGATTTCAAACCCGGGAATCAATTTTTCGGTAATAGGGCAGACCCAAGGCTCAGGAAAGTTACAGTAAGGAACTATGTCGCCTTCCTTTACAAAATGGCCATTTAGGGTTTTGAAGTAAGGGTACAAGGGCCAGTCATAAACCTCACCTCTCTTAAGGGCAGCTATTCTGTCTTTGGCCCGATTTTCCATTTCTTCCAAATCCTCATCAGTAGGCTCATACCCTAGCCCAAATGGTGGTGTTGTAACTGGATAGTCCAGGAAAGACTTTAAGCCCTATTGGCTTCTTCCCAAACCTAGACCAGGAAAGTAATTCATTTTATGAAGCATGTTAGCAACAACAATATTCCCGAAGGGGTCAAAATCAAAGGGAACAAATTCTTTACCCTCTTTACCCTCAATGTACTAAATGAAGGAGAAACCTGAAAGTGGATAGGAAGATAGCTCAGGATGAATCTCGAGAATAGGAATAGAGCTTGGAATGTTTGGTCTTCCATGCATGTCCCTTTTAATAGTCACGACCCCATTTCTGAAAGGGAATTTGATCTTCTGGTGTAGGGAAGAAGGGATAGCCTTTGCTTGGTGGATCCAGGGCCTCCCAAGTCGTAGGTTAAAGCAAAAAGGTACATCAATTACTTAAAATGGTATGGTGAAAGATGTTGGTCCAATAGTTACATCAATGATAGCTACCCCAAGGACTTCCCTCTTGTTATTGTCATACGCCCTTACAATCTGATCCGAAGGGGTAAAATCAGTAACCTCTAATCCCAAGCAGCTTGCTACTTTTAGAGGGCATACATTCAAGGCTGAACCATTATCAATAAGAACCATTGGCATAGTCTTTCCCTGTGTTAGCACTGTGATGTAAGGGGCATTGTTGTGGTTAGGATCTCCTTCTGGAATGTCAGTTTCTCCAAAAGTGATGGACACCCTTTAGCAGCAGAGGTAACAGAGGCAACAAGGTTCTCTGGTGTGATGTCAATTGGAGCTTGGCACTGATTCAATGCCTTGCAAAGAGCTTAGCAGTGAGGATATGAGGATTGGATCAAACTCCAAATTGAGATGTTGGCTTGTGTTTTCTTGAGTTGTTTAAGAATGGGATCTTCATCTGGTTCAAGAATCCCTTTCAATTTGTTGATAGGTGCAGGAATGGGTTGGTTAGGTTGAGTATTTGGGCTTGGTTGGTTCTGGATAACCCTGCCACTTCTGGTGATGGCATCAATCTCCTCAACTAGGTTAGTGAGGTATAGGACACAACAATAACCGGGATTTGACTCTATCAAGGAGATGGGGTCAACTCCCTCGTGATTATTTATAGTATTGACTATGTGGTTAGGCAAAGGGTTGGTGTTGATGTTAGGTCGGGCTTTCAGTGGTATCAGGTCATTAGAGTCAATGAGGTCCTAAATTCTGTGTATAAGGGCCTTGCACGCATCTATTTTATGCCCATGTCCTTGATGGTAATCACACCTCTCATGTGGGTTGTAATTTTTGGGAAGTGGATTAGGGACTGGTTTTGGCTCAAAGAGTTTCACCATATTTCCCTCAAGCAGCTTCTTTAGGATGATACTCATAGGCACACCCCCAAGATTAGAAAACTATCTCCTTTCAATCTAAATAGGCTTCTTAATAGTCATAGCATTGACTTCCTCCCCTTTCTGATTTGTTGAGGAAGTGACATTACCCTGATGAGCAGGCTTCTTATACCTTGACCCTGATCCAGTCTCTTCTTTGATCTGACCACTCTGAATCAAGTCTTCAATTTTTGAAGCAGTGGCAATAAGGGCCTTGAAAGAAGGCAAGTATTGAGTCTACAAGCTCTCTTGGTAAACTAGCAGCAGATTCTTGACAATTATGCCAATTTGCTCATTTTCAGGGGGTCAGTTTACCATATGAGAAGCCTTCTTCCTCCACCTTGTAAGGAACGAGGAGAAGGATTCCTTCGCATACTGTTTAGTGGTCTCAAGGTCTCTTCTGGTTACATCAACCTTAATGTTGTAGTGATACTGTTGAACAAAAATGTTGCAGATGACATCCCAGGTCCGTTTCTTGGCGACATCTAAGTCCACAAACCACTTCACAGTTGTACCGGTCAGTGATTGTTGAAATAATTGGGCTAGGAGTTGATTATCCACACCCAATGGATGCATAGCTCCCACATATACTTTGAGGTGGGTCTTAGGGCATGTAGTTCCGTCAAACTTGTCCAACTTAGGCATCCTGAATTTAGGAGGAACCATTGCATTAGGGAACAAGCTTAAGGATTTTGTATCAACCAAATCCTCTTTCTTTTTCATTCCCAATAGCATCTTTTCCATGTGCTCCATCTTCTCCATGCAGGCTTTTATCTTAGGATTAACTTCCTTCCCTTGGAAAGGATCCGCAAGTTGGGAAGTGAAGGCAGAAGTGGCATTTGTTGGTGAGTTATTTTTTAGGAACTCAGGTGATGGGATTGGTAGTGGTGGGATAATGTCGGTGTTTGTAGGTTCTTTATCTCTGGATTCAACTCTAGAAGTGGATCCATAGAAAGGATAAAAGGTGGGCTTTGGGTCAGATTTGAATGATTTTGGGTCAGTAGGGTTTTGAGCCAAGGAGGTTTGTTCCAACATGGCACGGACATCCTCCATGATAGCCCTCATTTGGGCTTTTAGCATGCCTTGGAAAAGGGCCTCTTGCCTTTTCATGATGATCTCTTAGTGTTCAGAGAGTTTGGCAAAAAGCTCATTGAAGATCTCATCAGCTCTAGTGGTAGTGGTTTCTTCTCCAGCAACAGACATCTTGTCAACCTTTAGGATAGAGAAATAAAGCTGGGTCAGTTTCTAACTTAGGTATGGAATAAAGATCATGGAATATATAAGCTCTTGATTGGGACCATAGGTTGACATGGGTTTAAGATTGGGACTAGCAGTGTTTGAGTGAAATTAAAACTCTCCAACTTTGTAAGGTTTATGCATGCATGCATGTATGCATGAATGGAAAAGGTTTCATGATAATGACATACCAAGTTTCAGCATTATGGTACATACAATCCTAAAGGAAAGGTTCTATGAGTCATTACATGAAAGGGTTAGGGTGGTTTGAAGGGAACCCATCACGCTAGAGATGCGATATACCTAACCACATGTGAGACAGGGAGCCTCGCGTGGGTCTAATAGTACGTGCATACTCGTTACACCTCTAAAAGGATTAGAGGATACGTCGTAGGCTGGATGATTTCACTATTGGCAAGTAGACCTAAGGAAGGTTGTCGACTCAATGTTACTTTCTATTCTTTGTTTTCCTAGGAAGCTAGGGTTTTTTAGACAAGGACTCCGATGTAGTGATGCATGAAAGAGTTATTTTGCTTTTAAAGCCAAACTTAGTACTATACCAAAAGTAATCCACTTCATCTTTTTATTTGAAAAAGATTTTTTTTTTATCCCCAATGGAGTCGCCAACTTTGAGGCCTTGCCCGAGCACTAGTCCGATCCATCGAGGAATCAAAATGCTCTTCAGGAGAAACTCCACAATTAGAACTCGCTGTGAGTTTAGAAAATTGATTTTTTTAATTTGAAAGTGTGAAAGTGAGCTGCCACTTTAATTTGTTTATTTTAATTGGGAAAATTAAAGAAAACCCAACATGATTGACTCAAAAAATAATTTGATTTTATCCCAATGGAAAATGCACTAATCCGTGAGTGACCAAAGAGGGCTCGGGGATCAGGTTTTGGTAATTACACAATTAAGAAAATAGATTTTCTTTAGTTTGGCTAAAAATGCAAAATAACTCTTAAAAATGAATTTTTGTGTATGCATGAATAGGAATATAATGATGAATGAAACATTTATATATATATATATATATGATGTGATGGAATGACAATAATAAATAAATAGGCAAGATAAATCCTACTTAATTATTACAATATCAAAACAAATGAAATAAAGAGGATCTTTCCTCTAGACCTTATGGGTACTAGGAAAAGCACACATTCCCCAAAATAAACTAAAAATAAAATCATAAACAAAAGATTAATATAAATAAATCAAAGGAAAAAGGAAAACAATATTGACAAAAAGATTTTGGAGTTAATGCCCTTCAGAATGGCAGCCTGCGTATCCTATCAAGTAGGAATCAAAACCCTCGCAGTTCTCTCTTCTTGCGAAGAAGGGGTTATAAAAAAGTGTTGATTTGTTTATTAACTTAATTCTGATTCTTAAATTAATAAATTTTAGATCTTTTCAGTTTTAGACCTAAAGAGAATTCTAGATCTGAATTTAGAATTTTGAAAATAAAGAAGGATTATACCTTTGCTTTTCTTGGTTTTCTGATGAGTGGGATGAGTTTTGCTCCGGATCTCAACTTCACCTTGAAGTTAAAAGAAATTTGGAATATGGATCTAGAAACAACAAAAATGTTAGTATAAGAAAGGATTTATGCTTTGGAATGCCTCAAATGAGCTTGAAATGTATTGGAATGTGTTAGAAGTTGTGTCAAATGAGGTTAGAGGAGGCTCTATTTATAGAGCTACTAGAGGGGTTTTTGACGGTACAGACGGCGGCATCGGTGCAGCGCCGGCGGCATGGGCAGCACGGCAGACGCACCGGCTATCCGAGCTGCATGGCAGGTGTGCCACCTATCTGCTGGCATCAATTTGGTGCCGCCTATGGTAGCATGGAGGGAGTGCAGCCCTGCCGGCGGCACCAAGTGCATGCCTCCTTCTGGGCGGCACGGCAAGCGTGCCTCCCAGACAATGCCGTGCCGCCCAGACAATAGCGTGCCACTCGTGCAGTTCAACCTATTTCCATCCATTTCGGGCCCATTTCAGTTCTGATTCAAGCTCGGTTTGATCATATGGGTTCATAACTAAAAGGCAGTCCACTGGAAGTGCATTTTTGATGGTTCACACTATAATAGAGGAAAAGTGAGAAAATTCAATTTTTCCCTTTAATGGAGTATTCGGCCTACCATGAGATTTTTATCCTAAAGTCTAAAATTTTTATGTGATCTATTAACATGATTATTGATGTATATGTATGTATGATAAAAGGTTAAATTGCATGTTGGTTGAAGGAATGACTATAAACTAGCCTAGAGGCACTTTAGTATACTTAAGGTATACTTAAGGTATACTTAAGGTATATTAACCTTATGTTGTGATTAGAATGTGAATGTGCTTGAAAAATATGGAAATAGATCTTATGATGACTTCATAATGAATTAATGCTCTTGAATTAATGAAGAGATTAATTGAATGAATGGGTTATAAGAGTTAAGCATGACACTTGAAAGGTTATTGATAAGTTGACATATATGGATGTGTTAAGTGTATTAAGATGATTGTTAAAGTAAATTGATATTAAGATAATGATATTATGTTGACCTTAGAAAGGTATTGACATGAGTTATAATGTGTTCTTATATGAGCCTATTAAGGTTAAGTGTGCAAGACTTTTAAAGTCAACCTGTTATGTGTAAATGATGAATGCACTTATAGGTGCAACTCAAGTGTATGTGAATGTTATATGTATATGGGGTAGTTATAAGATAGTATAGCATCATGATTAAATAAATACTAAGTATTGAATTAAAAATTATGATAAAGCTTGAGGAACTTTAGAGGTTCAAAAGGACTACGTGTACTAGGAGCAAAGGAATCGCAAGGTGAATAAACACTGTAATCTTGCTTCAAGTGTGAGTAACATTATGTTATGTTACAAATATGTGATATCATGTTATGTGAGCCTTTGAGATCTTGAAACCCAAGTTCATTCTATCCTTAAATATGATTAAGTGATTTATTTGTAAGGCTTGGGTTGCCAAAGGACAATTGGTCCAAAAAACCATTTTTGTTTACCCAATGATAATTCCTTGTGATTATTGCCCTAACTTATATTCTTTCTGGAACTAAACTATTTTTGTATCTTTTGTGTAAAAGTTAAATTGCCATTATTGTTGTGACATATATTATTGTTGCCTTAAATGTTGTTGTTATATATGAATATCAATAGCTCTAGCTATGGTACCATTAACCCTTTATGCAGAAGTCCTCGTGTCGATGTGGGTAATCATCAAAACCTGTGCACACGGTCTTAACTTGATGGATAGGGGTAGTGTATCCACCTGAGTTAGAAAAGGGTGATTCTAGCCATGGGACTTGATCAGCTTCATGCCTTCTATGTGATAGGAGTTGGAATTTCGCATATGGCCACCTCTCCTCTATATGTTCGAGTGATAGAGCAATAGCCTTCACTCTCTATGTGTTATAAGTGTGAATTCTGCAAACTTGTTACATTGAAAACCTTGCTAAATTGCAACCTGATTCATGAATTGTAAATCATGAACTATTTTTATAAGCTATGAGTTTCCTTTTCAAAGGAATATATGTTAATGTATGTGCTATATCGTTTACTCATTGAGATCATCTATCTCACCCCTTTTTGCTTGTGTGGTTCCAGGTGAGCAAATGTGAGGACATAAGGTGATGGCTCAAGCATTCTACTTCGCTTGGGGACTCCTTGTCAAAGTCATTAATAATACCATGCTATAAAGTGTTGTCATTAGTGTGAAGCCTCGCTCGAGCACTGGTCTGATCCGCTAAAGGGAATTAAAATGCTCATTTGGAAAAGAACTCATGAAGAAGACCTATGGGTTATCTTTGATATATTTGAAAATTGTTTTTAGGAGTCGCCAAATATAAGGAAAAAACCCATTTGACACTAATTATTACCCAAAGGAAAAAGATCACTAGCCTCGAAACCAAAGAGGATTCGGAGACTAGGTTTTTGGTTTATTTTAATAAAACAAGTTTGGCTAAGTAATATAAAAGTAACTTAAAATATATTTCATGAATAATTAAAAATGCATGAACAATTTATAATATGTGTGATTATTGATTCCATATGTCCAATAATAAATACAAGTAATAGTCTAAAAGAAAGTTTACAAATAAAATTCCAAACATAGGGGATACCTCCTCTAGCCATTATGGGTTCTAGGGAAGTCACACATTCCCCAAACTAATCCTAATAATAAAGTAAAAAAACAAACACAAAAGTAAGTGAAGAAAGTGATAGGGGGAGAGTTGGTTAGTTTTAAATTGGATTCGATGCCTGAACCAAGCATGTCTACGTATCCCTTTGAATTAGAATCAGAATCCACGCAGTTCTCCCATTTTGCAAAGGGGTTAATTTAGCGTAGCCACTTTATCATGTTTTGATTGATTGATTGATTAAAAGAGGGTTAAGTTAATTAATTAATTTGATTGATTACTTAATTGATTAGCTAACAACCTAGATGAATTAATTTAATTAATTAACTGAAAGAGACAATGAAATTAAGGGAAAGGAAGCTTACCTCAGATGGCTGATAGTGGCTGGCTTTAGACAGTGGGCGGCGGCTAGCTTTGGATGGAGGGCGGCGACTAGCTTAGGATGGTGGACGGTAGGTAATGGCTAGCGTTAGATGGTAGGCAACTGGCCTTGAGCGGCGAACACGAGCCTTGGGCAAGAGACTTGCCTCGAACAGGCGAGCAGCAAAAGGCCTTAGACTAGTTGGGTAGGAATCAAGGAGAAACCCTCCAACTTGTTTTGCGAAGCAAGGAGCAAATGCAAAGCATTTTTTGCTTAAAGTAATGCTTTTCAAGCTCTAGAAGTTGGTCTTTTGAAGTGTGGGAAGGCCCTCTATATATAAGAGGAGGTTTGAAGCATAGAAACTGTTCAAATATGATATGGGATTACAAAAAATCAGAATTTCATTAGAGTTGCCACATAAGGCTTTGTGGTGCTGCAGAGGCCTTTATGGTAGTGCTGCATAACCCTTTGCGGTTCCGCAGAGGGCTTTGCGACAGTGTCATAGGCCTCTATGGCAATGGGCCCTACTTACGCCCGTTCTTGCTCATTTCTCGTCCATTTTTCACGATTCCAGTTGCGTTGTGTTCGTTACTTAGTCTCGGATGATTTAAAGGATTTAAATGCCAAAAAGAAATATTTTATTTTTTTCATTTTTAGAGTTTTTAGCTTCTGAAGGTTTGTTTACCGAGCTTAAGTAATTTTAAGGTTCAAATGTATACTGAAAGGTACAAAGTTAAGGGTTTACAATTAGATGCTTTAGGAATATTTATTTTTAATGTTTATTTTGAGATGTTATTTATTAAGGTTTTGAGTGGATTATGAATATTATTTCCTTATGGATTATATGTGAAGTATCTAATTATCTTCTTCCACAACTAAAGGTTTTCATATAATGTTTTGGTATGATCCTAGGCATGACTTGTATATGTGTAAATGGGTTCTACAAGTGTGGGTGACCTTATGTCTCCCCGTGTTCTAGGACCATCATATCTCTAAAGTTGGGATGTGACAAAAAGTGCAGTTGGTCTACTGACAATGACCAGTTTGAAGAGAGAAGTACGTATTGGGACATCTTTCATCTCTCAACAACTTTCTTCATTTTCCCTCCCACCTTTAGGAATAGAAGTTCGATCTCCTTCTCTATCATAAGCCTTCCCTCTAATTGAGTGCTATCACACCCTCCTTCTAATATGTTATCACATCCCAACTTTTGAGATATGATAGTCCTAGAATACGGGGAGACATAAGGTCACCCATGCCCATAGAACCCATTGACACATATACAAATCATGTCTAGGATCATACCAAAACCTCTTACATTAACTAAAATAAACCCTTTGTTTTTTTTGTTGTTTTTTTTTTTGAAAACCTTAAGTTTGCGGAAGTTAAAAATATACTTCATTACAATTCATAAGAAAACAAGAATAAGACTCCAAGTAAATTCTCCAACATAATATCTTAAAGTAAAATTCCCATAACAACTCTTGGAGCATCTAAGGACTCATCATCACATGGTATTATTATAACTTTGACAAGGGAATTTCCTAAGCAGAGTAGGTAGCTTGAGTGATCACCTTGCCTCTTTATAATGCTCACCTAGAACCACATAAGGAAAAGAAAAAGAGTGAGATACATGATCTCAATGAGTAAACAACATATAACATATATTACTTAGAAGGTTTCATAACTCATAGTTCATAATTTAAGATTCACATTTCATGGCTTGCAATTTAACAAGGTTTATAGAAATCAACTTGTAACTCATAACACATATAGAGTGGAGGCTACTACCTTGTCTGCTTATAACACAATATAGAGTGAAGGCTGCTGCCTTGTCCACTCATAACATAACATAGAGTGAAGGCTACTGCCTTGTCCACACATAAATCATAATATGTAAAGTGAAGGCTGCTGCCATGTTCACACATAACTCATAACATGTAAAGTGAAAGCTGCTACCATGTTCATACATAACTCATAACATAATTCGTAAGATATAAAGGTAACAGTAGAATTGAAGGATACAATCACATGTAACATAATAGCAATAGAGGTTTAGCTTATTTAACAAAAGATGAACGACAGTGTAGTTCTAAAAAATTAAAGTTAGGGCAATAATCACAAAGGTATTATCATTGGATAATCAAAAATGGTTTTGGACCAATTGTCATTTAGCAACCCAAGTTTACAAAGAAATTATTAAAATAAAAGAGAACTTGGGTTTCAAGATATCAAATGTTCACAAAACATGATAGCTTGCACTTGTAATTTGAAACATAAAGTTTACTCACACTTGTAGCATGAACACAGTGTTTACTCACCTTATGGTTCCTTTTCTCCTAGTACACATTATCCTTTTGAAACTCTAAAGCTCTATAAACTCTATCATGATATTTAATTCAATACTTAGTATTTATTTAATCATGATGCTATCCTATCCCATAACTACCCTATGCACATATAATATTCATATACACTTGGAGTTGCAGATATGAGTGCACTCATCATTTGCACATAACATTTTGACTTAAAAGTCTCATACACTTAGCCTTTATAGGCCCACATGAAAAAAAATTACAATCATGTCAATACCTTTCTAAGGTCAACACAATATCTTTACCTTAATATCAATTCACTTTAATGATCAACTTAGTACCATGTAATGATGAGTCCTTAGACACTCCAAGAGTTGTTATAGGAACTTTACTTTAAGATATTATGTTGGAGAATTTACTTAGAGTCTTATTCTTGTTTTCTTATGAATTGTACTGAAGTACATTTTTAGCTTCTGCAAACTTAAGGTTTTCAAAAAAAAAAAAATAAAGGGTTTGCTTAAGTTAATGTAAGAGGTTTTGGTACGATCCTAGGAATGATTTGTATACTTGTCAATGGGTTCTATGGGCGTGGGTGACCTCATGTCTCCCTTCATTCTAGGACCGTCATATCTTAAAAGTTGGGATGTGACAAAGTTGGTATCAGAGCTGTAGTTTTTAAAGTTTAGTTTAGACTTGTCTATTTATTGGGTTGATAAAGTGTAATCCTGGAGCATAGGAATTTTCATGTCATGTCATTTGCAATCTATTGCTAGCATAGTTCCGCAAGATCCTAGTAGGTTTTAGTAATCCTTGTTATTGTTCTATGCCTTATGATTTTCTCTTTAAATAACCAAAAAGATTATCCCCACTAAAGGACTGTGACCTAGAGCACCATGTATGGCATGCAAGAGGACATTGAGAGAGAAGTTTCAGAAGGCTGTGCCTATGATCCACCAGAAAAAGAAGACTTTACGATGCAAATGATGTTAATTGATTGCCTAGCGATTTAGTATGCATTAATTTCTTTTATTACCTATGACAGGATTGACTTATTTATAATAGGGAAATTTATGATCCTATAAGTTATATACTACATGATTATCATACATGATACATGCCTTAATAGATGCTATATGATATATGCTCTATGATATATGCTACGTGATAAGTGAAATATGATGTGTGCCTCGTGATACGATTTAATAAGTGCTTATGTTAAATGCATGGTAAATGCGATAGTATGATAATGGGGTTAGATGAATTAAAAGGGAATAGTACTAAATTCCCATATTGTCATAGCAGAATGCCTCCCAATAAGAAGGTTTGCACAATTGCCCAACCTGTTAAGACTAGTGAGAATGTGATATCGGACACTGCTGCAAATGCTGCCTCTACACTTGTGGTGTCAAGAGAGAGATCTACTTTAGGGGCACTAACTATGGACTTTAATGAGCAAGCCATTTCACAAGAGGTTCATGCTATGCACGAGGAAATAAGAGACTCGTGCAACAAATTGGACGAGCTGAGAGCTTAAAGGCGGGAAGTGTCGCCAACACAAGAAGGAAATGGAGTTCCACCACTTACAATAATGGCAATGCTCGAAGGGAGAGGAAGCGGCTACCTGACAAAGGGATGACTATTTCAGAGTTCAAAAAGCTTCAGCCACCTACCTTCTGTGATGAGAAGGGTGATGACCCATATGAATTTTTGGATAGAATGGACAAACTAGTCTGTTATTTATCTTGCTTGGATGCTCAAGTAATTGAGTTGGTAGGACTCCAACTCAAAAAGGAGGTTTGTTTGGTATGAGAGAAATATGGAGGAGTGACTTTATGGGGTAGACCCACCTACGTGGGCAGAGTTTTAAGTAAGAAGTGATGGACCAGTTCTTGCCTGAAGGCAAAAAGCAAGAGAAAGCACTACAGTTCGAGCAGCTAAAGCAAAAACCTGGAATGTCAGTAAATTATGCTAAGGAGTTTAATACACTTAGCAGGTTTGCCATCAATATCATGCCTACTGAGGCTAGCCTCATCAACCGTTTCTTGAGAGAACTGACTACACCCATGTTTAACTCCTTGGTAGTGACTGAGTTCCCGACCTTAGCTAAGCTGATAGATAAGGCTAAGATAATGGAAAAGAGATATAAGGCCATGAGGGCTGAACGTGTGGAATGTCAGCAAAAAGGGAAGCATGAGATCAAGGGACATGGAGGCCAGCATAGAGTAGGAGGAGGTCCAGAGAAAGAACTGTCGCCAACAACTTTAACACCTGGACAGCGTAATGGTCAACCAAAGTAAGGTTTTCCCACTTGTGACCAGTGTGGCAAGAAGCATCTTGGAACTTGTTGGAAAGTCTCTGGCGCATATCTAAGATGTGGTCAGATGGGCCACTTCTAGAAAGACTACCCACAGAAGGGAAAGTCAAAAAATATGACCTCAGAACCTCTACCATCGAGACCGTTCAAACCTCAAGGGCAAGGGCATTCTTAGCTTTTAGGAATAAATAAGTATTTAAAATTTGAGGATGAATTTTTTTAAGAGGGGGAGACATAAAAGGATAAATATTCTCAAACTTGTAATGATGATAAAAGGATAAGTATGATGCTACGCAGTTTTGAAAATTTAATAGTTTTGAATATACCTGAAAGGGATTTGAGTCCTCTAAATGAGAAATGTTTTAAGGTGTTAGACATAATAATGTTCAATTGAGGTTACAAGAAAAAATTTGGTAGTGATCTTTAGTATGGAAAGAATTTTTTATTAAGATAACCTAGAATGGCATAGATTTGGAAAGATATAAGAGTTGCATAAAGATTTCATTAAATAGCAATGGTTTTAGAAGGTTTAATATTTTAATATAGATAAGTTAAATGATTAGGAATATGAAGTATTGCAAGATGTAAGTGGAAAATCTAAAGTGAGATGATATTACGAGCTAAAAGTATAAAAATTAGGAGGCATTAGGTAATTAGGTCATGATAACGATCTATATATTATAGAGTAAGTCTAAAATAGGCATGAGAAGTTTATTTGGGATTGTAAATTAAAAGAATTTAAGTTTCTTTGGGATATGATATATATATATATATATATATATATATATATATATATATATATATATATATATATATATATATATATATATATATATATATATATATATATATATAGGAATGTTTGTTAAGTTTAAATATGTTTTAATTGATGAATGATGGGAGTGTAGAAATTATAATGTTAGCAAAGTATTAAACATGAAAATATTTATTGAGGATATAATAAATTAAGTAATAATGATTAATTTGGAAAGAGAATTATCGAATATCAATTGAAATTATTAATTTAGAATTATTTACTAGACTCTTATAGGACTAATGTGATAAATAATGAATGGAAGTAGTGAGTAAGGTGTTATTATATATGTTAACATTAGTAAAGACATAAGAAAAAGAAATGCTTAGGATTATATGTGAATAAAGGTGAAATTAAAGGTTCTATTACTTTTATTTAAGGTTAAGGGATACAAATTATTAAGGATTAGTTTTAAGATATGTTTGAACAAGATATTAACATAGGTGTAGCTTAAGCTGAAAGTATATCAATGCGATTCTTTTTGATAGATTGTGAGTATGTGCCTTACTGTATTTGATAAGTTAATTGTAGTTAGATATTGTGTTTGAGTGGTGCAGCAAAAGCATGGTGAACAAGTTAAGTAAAGTGTGTTGTCCTATTAGATTTGGAAATTCAAGAACGAATTTCTTTTAAGGGGGGAGAATGTAACAACCCACATCTATTTTAAGAGTTTTAGTGACATTATTTGAATTTAGGGTTATTGTGACAAATTGCGTGACTATATGTAAATTCTTGTGTGATGTGATTTATGAGTATGTGGCATGTTAAATTAATTTTAATATGCCTCATATGAATTATTATTGTGAAATAAATGATTTGAATAATATGCATTAGCATGAAATAATTTAGTTCACAATAATAATTCATATTAGGGATATTAAAATTAATTTAACATGCCCTAAACTCATAAATCACGTCACACATGAATTTTGATATAGTCACACAATTTGTCACAATAACCCTAAGTTCAAATAATTTGTCACTAAAACTTTTAGGGTAGATGTGGATTGTTACATTCTCCCCCCTTAAAAGAAATTCATCCTCGAATTTCCAAATCTAATAGCACAACACACTTTACTTAACTTCTCCACCACACTTCTACTATGCCACTCAAACACAATATCTAATTACAATTAACTTATCAAATATGGTAGGGCACATACTCACAATCTATCAAAAAGAATCACATTGATAAACTTTCAACTTAAGCTACACCTATGTTAATCTCTTATTCAAACAAATCTTAAAATTAATCCTTAATAATTTGTATCCCTTAACCTTAAACAAAAGTAATAGAACCTTTAATTTCCAACTTTGTCATAATAATTTGAACAAAAGATACATAAGGTCCAGAAAGATACAATGATAGTGTAGGTCCAGCAAGAATGTAAGTTAAGGCAATAATCATAAAGGTATTATCATTGAATAATCAAAAATGGTTTTGGATCAATTGTCCTTTGGCAACCCAAGCTTAACAAGGAAATCATAGGGTTTCATTTTAGAATAGAAAGAACTTGGGTTTCAAGAATGTCAAAGGTACACATATCATGATAGCTTATACTTGTAACAATATCATAATGTTTACTCACCTTGTGGTTCCTTTGCTCCTAGTATACGTAGCCTTTTTGAACTTCTAAAGCTCCTTAAGCTCTAACATAATATTCAATTTAATACTTAGTATTTATTTAGTTATGATGCTATCCTATCCCATACTACCCGATGCACATATAGCATTCACATACACTTAGTGTTACACATATAAATGCACCTCATTCATTTACACATATCATGTTGACTTTAAAAGTTTTGCACAGTTAGACCTTATAGGCCTAAATGAAAACACATTACAATCATGTCAATAACTTTCTAAGGTCATCATAATATCATTATCTTAATATCAATTAACTTTAATAATCATTTTAGTACACTTAACACTTTCATATATGTCAACTTAACAAATAACCTTTCAAGTATCATGTTTATCTCTTATGACTAATTCCTTTAATCTATCTCTTCATTAATTGAAGACCATTATTCATTATCAAGTGAACATAACATCAATTTCCTTATTTCCTAATCACATTCACATTCTAACCATAATATAAGATTAAGATATCTTAAGTATACCTTAAGTATACCAAAGTGCCTCTAGGCTTGTCTAGGGTCATTCCTTCAACAAACATGCAATTTTATTATTTATTATACATATATACATGTCAATAATCATCAAAATACATTGCATAAAAATTATAGACATTGGGATAAAAATCCCATAGTAGGCTGAATGCATCATCAAAGGAAAAACTGAATTTTTCTTTCTTTTCGCACTTTTCGTCTATAATAGTAGTATGTAAAAACATGGTTTGAACCAAGTGTCATGACCCACCTTTTTAAGCTGTGATGGTCCTAGGGCATGAGCAGCATAAGGGCACTGAAAACCCATAGAATCCATTTAACTATAATCTTTTATCATCCATCACATTAAATCATATCCCAAGATTGTAACCCAATCACACTTTCTTGTTACCCATAATATCATTTATAGACATAAATTGTAAAACTTTTAAAATTTTATTTCATAACATTAGCCAAATATTTATTACATCATACATTGTTACAATAGCACTTACAATACCATTTATATTATATATGCACCCTATAACATATTAGAGCTAAACACAATAATAACCATAGAGCTCTAACTTACAACACCAGAACTTAGCAGAGTGGTTTCCAAGTAGCGGATGAGCATAGAACTTTTACCTTACTAACTGATTGACTTTACCTAAAAAATTTGAACAACTACAATATGAGACAATGCTTAATGAGTACAAAATAATACAATACATAAGGTGAGTATAAGGATTAACTTTTAAGAAGGCTCTTTATAATAAGAAAATATTTTCAATCAATATCATCAATATGGTTCAAATTCTCATTTAAAAGTGAAGGCAATATTTTTAGCAGAAATGGCACTTTCTTGGGAGCAGGATGCTTCCCCCACATATCAATTCAAGAGTGGCAGCCTGAGCCTTGCTCACTCACCCATATTACATTACATAAGATTGATCAGGTCTTATGGTTAGGCATTCCCCTCTAACATAGGTTGGGTATTCTTGCCCTACCTACAGGCATAACCAAGCCTACAAGGTCTGATGTATTTCCCCACATCAGAAAGGGGATTTTTGCTTATCAATAGGCATTAAATAAGAAAGTTCATATAAGGTTTGTGTCAAGGAATTCAATGAACATAATGCGAATTCAATAACTAATGATTATCAAGATGCATCATGTTAATTGATTCAGTATTCAATGGATAGTTCAAGCTTATCAGGGAATCAAGAAGCATTATTATAAATAGTTTGATATTAGTGAGCAATTCAACTTATCAAGGAATTGGAACACTTTTAATAATCACGGTTTGAAGAATTAGGGTTTGAGCAAATAACACGAGCATATTATATTATTAAGTACTCACCTTAGACTCCTTTGCTCCTAATTATGTTTGACTTTGATACAAGTAGTGCTCCTTACACTCTTGGACGCTATCCTCATTTTTGTCTTTAGACTCTACACATTGCATTTCAATCACATATGAATCACTTCCTCATTACCACATTACTTAATTTAGCTTAACTTATCAACACTTCTGTCTTATTCATAACTTATCACTTTTAAGTCAAAATATACTATACATATACTTGCTACTATACTTAATATTTTTCTAGTTGTTTCCTAATAGCTCACTTAAAAAGAATAGTTCCCTTTCTTCCAATTTCACATTTCAACCTTCATTTTATTCAAGTAAAATCAATTAAGCAATTTCCACTAACAATTCCATAAATTCAATTTATCCACAATATCATGATCAAATGGTCCAACTAGGACCTTTAATACACTAATCCCATCCGCTAATTTCATTCCTTATTATCAAACTAATACCCAATCAATTCAATTAAATCAATTCTAAGCTCAACGTCTCATTTTAATCTTTCAATTTGATCACCATTAATACTCAATAATCATATAAATAACAATTAACTTGACTCAATTATCCCATTTAACCGCTTAATTCTAATAAACTATTTACCTAAATTCTTATAAATAAATTCATAATTCACTATCTATATACAATTAGGAGTTGAGATTTATACCATATGGCTCGATTTAATGAGCTGGAGCTGTTGTCCAAAATCATCGGTTTCACGGGGTCGCCGGAATCCAGTTGCTAGAAAATCTCTATGGTGACCAAATCACGATTCGAGGATACCAATGGTTAGCTTATGGTATGAGGAGTCCAAATATACCCTTCACTTTCTCTCACTCGCTGCCGTTCTGCCCGAAAATGCCTTGAAAATTTTGATGGCTCAATCTTCGAACTCCTCCTCCGGTCATCCTCAATCGACGAGCCATATATCAAATTGAAGCTCGTGGTGAAGTCGTTCCATAGACACTAGAATCACCCTCATCCACCGTTGAAATCACTAAAAATTGTGGTTTAAACCTTTGGTGCCGGCGAAGATTCTCCTCGCGTGTGCGTTGCCATTCGCCACCCTTTTCTATTGCAGTTGCTTCCCTTATGGTAGCTGGTGGTTGAGGAGTGGTTGGGTAGTGGCGGTGCAACCCACTGCCGGCTGGAGCTCCTCCCACAGCTCTCTCTCTCTCTCTCTGCCGGTCTCTCCTCCCCTTGACTCTCTCCCTATTCTATCTGCTCTTCTTTTTTTCTTTTTTTTTTAATTTCTATTTTTACACTTACACATATATATATTTTTTTATATATATAACTCTTAAAAAATCTTATCAAATATTATTATCATTATCATTATCATTATCATTATTATTATTATTATTATTATTATTATTATTATTATTATTATTATTATTATTACAAACCCAACAAAATTACATTTTCATTTTATAATAATTTCAAAATTAAAAATAATAAATTTACATGAAAATATTTTCTTAAATTATATTTTATTTTATTTTTATCACAAACATAATTATTAATAATATTCTTATTGTTTTCATGCTCATTTTTAAATTAACTATATGATATTAAATTGAAAATCTTTAATACTTAATTTCTTAAAATATTTCCATTCCTTAATGTATAAAAAAAAAAATCATATCTCTTATTAAAATGAAATTTACAAACTATGAAAAATCGGGTTGTTACACCAAGATTTTTCATGTAAACACAACCAAAATCATTTTAGAACATTAATTCACATAAATCGGCAGTCATATGTGTGACATGTACATGAAAATTCCAATTTTAGGTTTTAGGATGTAAAACCATGAGTTTTTCTATTTTTCGGTATTTTTCAGTCATTAAAATAATATGTGATTTAGATCAGTTTACAACACCTTCATGTATGATTCGGCAGCCTTAGATAATAATTATACAAAAAAATTCCAAGTTTTAAGGCTTACAGTGAAAATCATGAGTTTTCGCATTTTCTACGCTTTTCGTTCATTACAGTAATATATAAATGCATTATTTAAATCATTATTTTTCATCCAAACAAAACAAATATTAGTTTATAATATTAAACATCACAATTTGGCAGCCATAGACTTATCAAACCATAGAATTTTCCAACTTTCAAGTTCTAGAATGAAAACCTTGAATTTTCTTATTTTCTAAAACTTTTTGGTCATTACAGTAATATGCAGAAATATAATTTAATCCAATATTTTTCATCAATACACATCAAAAATCAGTTTGCAAATCAATGATTTAGAAATTGCCCCCCCTCAGTGATGTTTATGCATAAAAATTTCAATTTTAATTTACAGGATTCATCTTTGGAGAAATCGCACGGAAAGATTTGTGTTTTCAGTAGAGAATTAAATTTCTCTCTCAAAAACTCACCCAAACAGAATTAAATCTATAAAAATTAGTAAACAACCAGTTCAAAATAATTTTCTCATAATTTATTTCATGGAAATCTGATAGGAAATTGAAAGAGAAGAAAAACTTACGAATACAGGTGAGAAATCCCAAAATTGAAAGGTGTTTTCTTAATTTTGGTAGAAAGAAATATTTTGGGAGAATTTTTCTGTCACGATACAGAAAAATGGAGTGATGGCTGTGCTTGCTGAAATTCTCATTATACATTACGATTTGGGGTGCAATTCAAAGTTTACCCTTAATAAGTTAGGTTAGGAGTGTTTTGGTGTAGTGGGCTTTTGGGTATTTGGGGCTTTTATTTAATTTAGGGCTGATTATGGGTAATTAAAAATAAAATATTTTCTTATTATTTACATTAAAATTTCCTCCAAAACATTTATTTAAAAATATTTAAAAAATACGCATAAAATTATTTTATGCAATAAAATTGCCTTTTTACATGAAAATTCATTTTACGAAAAATAAATTATTTCATGTTAATGTATTTTATTTAAAGCATTTATTTCATAATAATAATTCATATTAGGCATATTAAAATTAATTTAATATGCCCCAAACTCATAAATCATGTCACACATGAATTTTCATATAGTCACACAATTTGTCATAATAACTCTAAATTGAAATAATTTGTCACTAAAACTCCTAGGGTAGATATAGGTTGTTACATTTTCCCCCCCTTAAAAAAAAAATTCATCCTCGAATTTTTAAGTCTAGCAGCACAACACACTTTGCTTAACTTATTTGCCATGCTTCTACTACGCCACTCAAACACAATATATAACTACAATTAGCATACCAAATACAATAAGGCACATATTCACAATCTATAAAAAAAAAAAAAAAATCACACTGATAACTTTTAGCTTAAGCTACACCTTATGTTAATCTCTTATTCAAACAAATCTTAAACTAATCCTTAATAATTTAATTTCATCTTCAATCAAATATAATCTCAAACATTTCTTTTCCTTATATCTCTATTATTATTAACATCTATACTAATACCTTAATCCCCACTTCCATTCATTATTTATCATATTAGTCATATAAGAATCTAACAGATAGTTCCAAATTAATAATTCTAATTTATATTCGCTAATTCTCTTTCCATACCAATAATTATTACTTAATCTATTATAACCTCAATAAATATTTTCATATTTAATACCTTGCTAACATTACATTTTCTATACTCCCATCATTTATCAATTAAAACATATTTAAACTTAACAAACATTCCTATATATATATCATATCCCAAATGAACTTGCATTCTATTAATTTACAATCCCAAATAAACTTCTAATAACTATTTCAGACTTATTCTCTTTCTGTATAATATATACATCATTACCATGACTTAATTACCTAATGCCTCGTAAATTTTTTTTTATACCTCTAGCTCGTAATATCATCTCACTTTAGGTTTTCCACTTACACCTTGCTTTACTTCACATTCCTAATCATTTAACTTATCCATATTAAAATAATAAAACTTCTAATACCATTGTTATTTAATGAAATCTCTATGAAACTCTTATATCTTTCTAAATCTATACCATTCTAGGTTTTCCTAATAAAAATTATTCCCGTACTAAAGATCACTAGCAAATTTTCCAATAACCTTAATTGAACATTATTGCATCTAATGCCTCATAACATTTCTCATCTAGAGGACTCCAATCCATTTCAGGTATGTTCAAAACTATTTAAATTTTCAAAACTACGTAGAATCATTTATAAAAACCAAAACATTTTCATCCTTGCATGTAACATGCAACCTTAATGCAATGCTTGATGCAGTTCATGATGTATGATTTCATAAAGCAAAACTTAGTGCATATAAACAAACACACTAGATGCAAGTACATAATCAAATCAAATCTAGAACATTTTATCTTAAAATCATGTTATACCCTCATAGATCAAGTCCTTATGGATCCTCAAATTTATAATTCATATGCCCTTAACATCTATCATCTTATAAAAGTTCAAATCCTTATACTCTGATTACACCCTGTATACTCAAAGGAATCTTATCACTAAAGAATCTCTACTAGCATCATACTTATCCTTTTATCAACATTACAAGTCTGATAATACTTATACTTTTATATCTCCACCTCTTAAAATAAATTCATCCTCGAATTTCAATGCTTACTCATATATTCTGGAAAAACTAGGGATGCTTTTATTGCATCCCTTCCTCGGCATCCTAAGTATACTCATCCATTCTATGATTACGTTAGTAAACCTTAATCATAAATATCTCCTTGATACACCAATATCCCCCATCCTTAGTTCAAAATTTTAATTGCTTTCTTCTATAGTCAATACAAGAAGTTTCCGTCCATCAATGTCTACCTCACAATCCTTAAATAATACCTTACTTCCATCATTTCTCCCCAAAGGGTCAACACTAGCAAGGGTTCATTAATTTATTTCTTATCTCTGCCAAGACTCCTAGCAATATATGGAGACACAAACGAATTTGTAGCACTAGAATCAATCAAGCATCTTGTACTAAAACTTCAAATGGGAATAATACCTTCTTCTTTTTCAATCTCACAAGATAAAAATTCTTCCTTTGACTATACTCGATATCTACATAAGTGATAGAGAAATCCCTAGCTTTCTTTTTGTTCTTGTCTATAGGGTAGCATCTATGCCACAAATTCCTTAATGTACTTCACTTACTTCATACTGTATACTTATATATAATGTAACTGATTTGTTTCATTCTCCTATTAATCATTAAATATCATTCCTCTTCTTTTGGTATCAATCAAAATTACCATTTAATAACTCCATTTAATTCATATATCAAACCATTGTAACATGTAAGCATTTCATAGCTCACAGCATTGTACCTATCAATCATTAAACTAAATTGGATCAAAACTTAGTCAACTTCTCTTTCTAATATACTCAACCTCACTATCAAATTTTCATACCTAGCATACACTTAACATGAGCACTCATCATATAATATCACATCACAAGACATATATCACCTAGCATATATCACAAATCATGGCATGTATCAAGTATCCTAATCATGTAACACATAACTTATAGCATAATGAGCTCTTCTATCATTTTTTAAAAGTCAATCATCTCATAGGTAGTAAAAGAAATCAATCCATACTAAGTCACTAAGTAATCAAATAATATTATTCATATCATTGAAGTCCTATGCCCCTAAGCTAATTGTTACCATCTTCTAGTGGGAGTCTCAATTATGTCTTTTATTCTTGACTTCTTAGCCTTGAGGTTGTGATAGTCTAGGTGGTGGAGGCGTCGAGGTCGCATTTCCCAAATTTTCCATTTGTGGGCAGTCTTTGCAAAAGTGGCCCATTTGACCACATCTAAGACATGCACCAAAGGCTTTCCAACAAATTCTAGAATGTCTCATAATGCTCACCTGGAACCACACTAGGAAAAAAAAAAAGAGTGAGATAGATGATCTCAATGACTAAACAACATAGCTTAACAATAACATATATGACTTAGAAGGTTTCATAGCTCATAGTTCATAATTTAAGATTCATAGTTCATGGCTGTCACATCCCAACCTTAGAGATATGACGGTCCTAGAACATGAGAGACATAAGGTCACCCACGCCCGTAGAACCCACTTACATATAAACAAATCATGCCTAGGATCTTATTAAACCTCTTACGATAATGTGTTTAAAACATTTAGATGAATACCTTAAATTGCAGAAGTCTAAAATAAATCATTACATATAAAATCCATGAGGAAAATAATAAATATCAACAAGTATCAATCAACATTCTTGGAGCATCTAATGACAAGACTCCATAAATTTATATTATTAATAACTTGGGTAAGGAATTCCCCAAGTGAAGTAGAATGCTTAAGCCATCACTTTGCCTCCTCACATTTGCTCACCTGGAACCACACAAGGAAAAAGGGGGTGAGATAGATGATCTCAATGAGTAAACAATAAGGCACATACATATCACATATTCTTTTGAAATGGAAACACATAGCTTATACATAAAGTTCATGATTTACAATTCATGAATCAGGTTGCAATTTAGCAAAGGTTCAATTTGGCAAGTTTGCAGAAATCATACTTATAACTTATAATGAGTGAAGGTTATTACTCTATCACTCGAACTTATAAAGGAGAGGTGGCCTTATACCAAATTCCAACTCCTATCATTTATAAAAAGCATGAAGCTGATCAGGCTCCACGGCTAGAATTGCCCCTTCTAGCTGAGGTGGATACACAACCCCTATCTATTGGGTTAAGACTGTGTGCACAAGTTTCGATGATTACTCAAATCGGCACGAGGATTCTACATAAAGAGTAAAAGGTACCATAGCTAGAGCTAATGGTAAACACAATTAACAATATCACAAAAGGCAACAATAACATGTACCTCAATAACAATAATGGCTCAATTTTCAAACAGAAGATATAATTATAGTGTAGTTCCAAAAGAATATAAGTTACTGTGATAATCACAAGAATTTCTCATTTGATAAACAAAATAGTTTTGGACCAAATGTCCTTTGGCAACCCAAGCTTGACAAAGAAATCATATAATAATATTTAGAATGGAAGGAACTTGGGTTTCAAAAATGTCAAAGGCTCACATACCATGATATTACATATTTGTAACATAACAAAATGCTACTTGCACTTGTAGGATGAATACGATGTTTACTCACCTTGGGGTTCCTTTGCTCCTAATATACGTAGTCCCTTTGCACTTCTAAAGCTCCTCAAACTCTAACATAACATTTGATTTAATACTTAGTATTTATTTACTCATGATGCTCCTATCCCATAACCACCCATGCACATATAGCATACACATACACTTAGAGTTCACATATAGGTGTACTCATCACTTGCACATAACACGTTGACTTTAAAAGACTTGCATACTTAGGCCTTATAGGCTCTCATGACAACACATTACAATCACATCAATACCTTTTTAATGTCATCACAATATTATTATCTCAATATCAATTCACTTTAACAATTATCTTAATTTACTCTACACTTCCATACATGTCAACTTAACCATTAGCCTCTCAAGTGTCATGCTTAACCCTTATGATCCTTTTTATTCAATTGTCACTTCATCAACTCAAAACCATGTACTTATTATCAAGTCATCATAACATCTAGTTCCATATTTCCTAATCATATTTGTATTCTAATCATAATATAAGGTTAAGATACCTTAAGTATACCTTAAGTATACCATAATGCATTTATGCTTATCTAGGATCATACCTTCAACTAACATGTAATTTTATCATTTATTATACATACATACATGTCAATAATCATCAAAACACATCACATAAAAATTATAAACATTGGGACAAAAATATTTATATAGGTCGAATGCATCACCAAAGTAAAAACTAAATTCTTTTTCTTTTCGCACTTTCCGTCTATTTTAGAAATATGTAAAAACATGGTTTGAACCAAGATTTTTCATTTCAACACAACAAAAATCATCTTAGAATTTTAATCCATACATATCAGCCACACTTGGTGTTGTTTATACATAAAAATTCAACTTTTGAATTATAGAGCAAAAAACCATGAGTTTTCTTATTTTTGGTATTTTCGGTCATTTCAGAAATATGTAAACAGGTTGTTTAAATTATTATTTTTCATTCAATCATAGCAAATATCGTTTAGAACACATCCATACATGATTCGGCAGCCATAGATAGTATTTATACAAAAAAAATTCCAAGTTTAAAGGCTTAGGTGAAAAATCATGAGTTTTTACGGTTTCCGTGCTTTTCGTTCATTACAACAATAAACAGACACATGGTTCAAATCATTATTTCTTATCTAAACAGAACAAACATCATATTAGAGCACATCCTCACACAAATCAGTAACCATATATCAATTCAATAATAGGATTTTCCAACTTCCAAGTTCTAACACAAAAACCTTGAACTCCTTAGTTTTTTGAAACTTCCTAGTCATCACAAAAATATACAGAAATATTATTTAATCCAATATTTTCCATCAAAACAAATCAACAATCAGTTTAGAAAACAACAATACACAAATCGCATCCCCCCCCTTGTGATGTTTATGCGTAAAAATTGTGATTTTAAGTTATAGAATTAACCTTTGGAGAAATCTTGCGGAAAGAGTCGTGTTTTCGGTAGAAAATAAATTTTCTCTCCCAAAAACTCACCCAAATAGAATCAAATATGTGGAAATCAGTAATCAACCAGTTCAAAATAATTTTTCCATAATTTATTTTATAGAAATCAGTTTAGAAATCGAAAGAGAAGAAAAACTTATGATTACGGTCAAGAAATCGCGAAACAAAAAGGTTTTTTCTTAATTTCGATAGACATAAATATTTTGAGAGGATTTTTCTGCCAAGATACATCAAGAATGAAGTGATGGCTGCTGGAACTTTGGTCTGGCCGAATTTTAGAATATATATTAGGGTTTGGGTGAAATTTCCACTAATACCCTTAATGAATTAGGTTATGAGGATTTTAGTGTAGCGGGTTTTTGGGTATTTAGGCTTTTTATTTAAATTTTGGGTTGAGTAAAATAAAAAAAAAAAGAGAATATTTTTATTATTATTCCTGTAATATTTCCCCCAAAAATATTTATTTTAAAATATTTTAAAAATACTCATAAAATTATTTTATGCTTAAAAATTGTCTTAAGCATGAAAATTCATTTTATCTACAATAAATTCTTTTATGCAAATGCACTTCATGTAAATCATTTATTTCATAATGGCAACTCATAATATACATATTAAAATTAATTTAATATGCCACATGCTCATCAATTACTTAGATCACTAATTTTCACAAAAGCACACACTTAACCTTAATAGTTCAAAATCAAGCAATTTATTACGAAAATTCCTAGAGTGAGTATGGGTTGTTGCAATGGCTTGCAATTTAACAAGGTTTATAGAAATTAACTTATAACTCATGACACATATAGAGTGGAGGTTGTTGTCTTGTCCACTCATAACACAATATAGAGTGAAAGTTGCTGCCTTGTCCCCTCATAACATAATATAAAGTGAAGGTTGCTGCCTTGTCCACTCATAACATGATATAGAGTGAAGGTTGCTGCCTTGTCCACACATAAATCATAATATGTAAAGTGAAGGTTGCTGCCATGTTCACACATAACTCATAACATGTAAAGTGAAAGTTGCTGCCATGTTCACACATAACTCATAACATAATTCGTAAAATATAAAGGTAACAGTAGAATTAAAGGATACAATCACATGTAAAATAATAGCAGTAGAGGTTTAGCTTACTTAACAAAAGATGAACAACAGTGTAGCTCCAGAAAAATATAAGTTAGGGTAATAATCACAAAAGTATTATCATTGGATAATAAAAAATGGTTTTGGATCACTTGTCTTTTGGCAACCCAATTTTATAAAGAAATCATTAAAATAGAAAAGAACTTGGGTTTTAAGATATCAAAGGTTTATAAAACATGATAGCTTGCACTTGTAACTTGAAACATAAAGTTTACTCACACTTGTGGCATGAACACATTGTTTACTCACCTTGTGGTTCCTTTGCTCCTAGTATATGTAGTCCTTTTGAAACTCTAAAGCTCCTCAAATTCTATCATGATATTTAATTCAAACTTAATATTTATTTATTCATGATGCTATCCTATCCCATAACTACCCCATGCACATATAATATTCATATACACTTAGAGTTGCACATATGAGTGCATTAATCATTTGCACATAACATTTTGACTTAAAATTCTCATAGACTTAGCTTTTATAGGCCCACATGAAAACATTACAATCTTGTCAATACCTTTCTAAGGTCAACATAATATCATTACCTCAATATCAATTCACTTTAACAATCAACTTAGTACACTTAACACTTCTATACATGTCAACTTAATAATTAACCTTTCAAGTGTCATGCTTAACTCTTATGATCCATTCATTCAATCAATCACCTCATCAACTCAAAACCATTTATTCATTATCAAGCCATCATAACATCTAGTTCCATATTTCTCAATCACATTCACATTCTAATCACAATATAAGATTAAGATACCTTAAGTATACCTTAAGTATACCGAAGTGCCTTTAAGCTTTTCTAGGGTCATACCTTCAACTAACATGCAATTTTATCATTTATTATACATACATACATGTCAATAATCATCAAAATATATTGCATAAAAATTATAGACATTGGGATAAAAATCCCATAGTAGGCCGAATGCATCATCAAAGTGAAAACTAAATTTTTCTTACTTTTCACACTTTCCGTCTATTACAGTAATATGTAAAGACATGGTTTGAACCAAGATTTTTCATGTAAACACAAAAAAAATCCTTTTGGAATATTAATTCACATGAATCAGCAGCATATGGTATTTCTTATACATGAAAATTCAATTCTTGGGTTCTAGGGTACAAAACAATGAGTTTTCTTATTTTTGGTATTTTTCGGTCATTACAGTAATATGTAAACAGGTGATTTAAACCATTACTTTTCATTCAATCATAGAAAATATCAGTTTAGAACATCTTCACGTGTGATTCAGTATCTATAGATAAGATTTATACAAAAAAAAATTCCATGTTTTAAGACTTAGGTGAAAATCATGAGTTTTCACGCTTTCCGCGCTTTTCGTTCATTACAGCAATATGCAAACACATGATTTAAATCATTATTTTTCATTCAAACAAAAAAAATATCATATTAGAATCCATTCACACACAAATCAGCAGCCAATGTTTAATTAATAATAGAATTTTCTAACTTCTAAGTTCTAGCACAAAAACCTTGAATTCCTTTATTTTCTAAAACTTTTTGATCATTATAGAAATATGCAGAAATATAATTTAATCCAATATTTTTCCTGAAAACATCAAAATCAGTTTATAAATCATTCATGTAGGAATTTCCCCCCCTTGGTATGGTTTATGCATAAAAATTTCAATTTTGAGTTACAGGATTCACCTTTGGAGAAATCGCATAGAGAGGTTGGTACTTTCGGTAGAAAAATTCATTTTTCTTTTAAGAAATCACCTAGCCCAAATTTTATCAATAAAAATCAGTAAATATTCAATTCAAAACAATTTTCCCAAGATTAGTTTCACAAAAATAAATAGCAAATTGAAAGGAAAAGAAAAACTTACAAAACGGTCACAAAATCGCAAGTTTGAAAGGATTTTTATGAATTTCGGTAGAGATAAATATTTTAAGAGAATTTTTCTACCAAAATGATGAAATAACAGAATGTGGCTGCTGGAATGAATGGCTGGCCAAAATTTAGGATAAATATTAGGGTTTTGGATAAAATTTCCAAGATTACCCTTAATGAGCTAGGTTAGGAGCATTTTAGTGTAGTGGGCTTTTGGGTATTTGGGCTTTTTAATTAATTTAGGGTTGATTATAGGTAAATAAAAATAAAATATTTTTCTTATTATTTTCTATAAAATTCCCCCCCCCCAAAAAAAACATTTATTTAAAAATTGTTTTAAAATACTCATTAAAATTATTTTTATGCTTAAAAATCATCTTTTTGCATGAAAATTTATTTTACAAAAAATAAATTATTTCATGCTAATGCATTTTATTCAAATAATTTATTTCACAATAATAATTCATATTAGGTATATTAAAATTGATTTAACATGCCCCAAACTTATAAATTACGTCACACCTAAATTTTCATATAGTCACACAATTTGTCACAATAACCCTAAATTCAAATAATTTATCACTAAAACTCCAAGAGTAGATTTGGGTTGTTATATTCTCCCCCCTTAAAGAAATTCATCCTCGAATTTCCAAATCTAATAGCACAACACACTTTACTTAACTTATCCGCCACGCTTCTGCTACGCCACTCAAACACGATATCTAACCACAATTAACTTATCAAATACAATTAGGCACATACTCACAACCTATCAAAAAGAATCACATTAATAAACTTTCAGCTTAAGCTACACTTGTGTTAATCTCTTATTCAAACATATCTTTAAACTAATCCTTAATAATTTGTATCCCTTAACCTTAAACAAAAGTAATAGAACCTTTAATTTCACCTTTAATCATATATAATCCCAAGCATTTCTTTTCCTTATTTCTCTACTAATATTAACATATATAATACCACCTTCCTCACTACTTCCATTCATTATTTATCACATTAGTCCTATAAGAGTCTAGTAAATAATTCCAAATTAATAACTCCAATTGATATTCGATAATTCTCTTTCCAGATTAATAATTATTACTTAATCTATTATATCCTCAATAAATATTTTTGTGTTTCATACCTTGCTAAAATTATGATTTCTACACTCCCATCATTCATCAATTAAAACATATTTAAACTTAACAAACATTACTATATATATATCATATCCCAAATGAACTTGAATTCTTTTAATTTACAATCCCAAATAAACTTTTCATAACTATTTTAGACTTACTCTATAATGTAAACATCATTATCATGACCTAATTACCTAATGCCTCCTAATTTTTATACCTTTAGCTCATAATATCATCTCACTTTAGGTTTTCCACTTACATCTTGCAATACTTCATATTCCTAATCATTTAACTTATCCATATTAAAATAATAAACCTTCTAATAGCATTGCTATTCAATGAAATCTTTATGCAACTCTTATATCTTTCCAAATCTATTCCATTATAGGTTATCTCAATAAAAAATTCTTTTCATACTAAAGATCACTACCAAATTTTTTCTAGTAACCTCAATTGAATATTATTGTGTCTAACACCTTAAAACGTTTCTCATTCAGAGGACTTAAATCCCTTTTAGGTATATTCAAAACTATTAAATTTTCAAAACTGTGAAGCATCATACTTATCCTTTTATCATCATTACAAGTTTGAGAATATTTATCATTTTATGTCTCCCCCTTTTAAAAAAATTCATCCTCAAATTTTAAATACTTACTTATTTATTCCCAAAAGCTGGGAATGCTCTTGACCTTGAGGTTTCAATGGTCTAGATGGTAGAAGTTCTAAGGTCACATTTTTTGACTTTCCCTTCTATTGGCAGTCTCTCCAGAAGTGGCCCATCTGACCACATCTTAGACATGAGCCAAAGACTTTCCAGCAAGTTCCAAGATGCTTCTGGCCATATTGGTCATAAGTGGGAAAATCTTGCTTTGGTTGACCATTACGCTATCCAGGTGTTGAAGTTGTTGGCGACAGTTCCTTCCCTGGACCTCCTCCTCCTCTATACTGGCCTCCATGTCCTTTAGTCTCATGCTTCCCTTTTCGCTCACGTTCCACATGTTCAGCCCTCTTGGCCTTATATCTCTTTTCCATTGTCTTGGCCTTTTCTATCAGCTTAGCTAAGGTCGGGAACTCAGTCGCTGTTAAGGAGTTAAATAAGGGTGTAGCCAGTACTCTCAAGAAAAAGTTGATTTGGCTAGCCTCAATAGGCATGATGTTGATGGCAAACCTGCTAAGTCTATTAAACTCCTTAGCATAATTCAATACTGACATTCCAGGTTTCTACATTAGCTGCTCGAACTGTAGTGCTCTATCTTGCCTTTCGCCTTCAGGCAAGAACTGGTCCATCACTCTTGATTAAACTCTGCCCGCATAGGTGGGTCTACCCCATAAAGTCACTCCTCCACATTTCTCTCATACCAACACCAAGCCTCCTTCTTGAGTTGGAGTCCTACCAACTCAATTACTCGAGCATCCGAGCAAGATAAATGATGGACTAGCTTAACATCTCATCTAAAAATTCATATGGGTCATCACCCTCCTCAACTCAGAAGGTAGGTGGCTAAAGCTTCTTAAACTCTAAAACAGTTGTCCCTTTGTCAGGTAGCCACTTCCTCTCCCTTTGAGCAGGTGCCACTACCACAGGTGGTGGAACTCCATTTCCTTCTTGTGTTGGCAGTACTTCCTACCTTTAAGCTCTTAGCTCATCTAATTCCTTACGCAAGTCTCTTATTTCCTCATGCATAGCATGAACCTCTTGTAAAGAGGCTTGCTCATTAAAGTCCATGGTTGGTGCCCTTGAAGTAGATCTCTCTCTTGACGTCGTAGGTGCAGAGGCAGCATTCGCAGTAGTGTCCAATATCACATTCTCACTAGTCCTAATGGGCTAAGTAGTTACGCAGACCTTCTTCTTAGAAGTCATTTCTGCTATCACAATATTGGAATTTAGTACTACTCCTTTCTAACCCATCTAACCCCATTATCATACTATTGCATTTACCATGCATTTAACATAAGCACTTATCAAATTGTATCATAAGGGACATATCATATATCACTTATCACATAGCATATATCATAGAGCATTATCAAGGCATGTATCATGTATCATAATCATGTAGTATATAACTTATAGCATCATAGATTTCCCTATCATAAATAAGTCAATCTTGTCATAGGCAATAAAAGAAATCAATGCATACTAAATCACTAGGCAATCAATTAACATCATTCGCATCATAAGAGTCTTCTTTTTCTAGTGGATCATAGGCATAGCCTTCTCGAACATCTCTCTCCATGTCCTCTTGCATGCCACACATGGTGCTCTGGGTCACGATCCTTTAGCAGGGGCAATCTTCTTAGTCATCTGATGAGAAAATCGTAAGGTGCACAATAATAACAAGGATATGGTATTTCTCACACATGAAAATTCAATTATTGGGTTCTAAGATACAAAACCATGAGTTTTCTTATCTTCGATATTTTTTGATAATTACAGTAATATGTAAACAGGTGATTTAAACCATTATTGTTCATTTAATCATAGAAAATATCCATTTAGAACATCTTCATGTATGATTCGGCAGCCATAGATAAGATTTATAAAAAAATTCCAAGTTTTACGACTTAGGTAAAAATCACGAGTTTTCACGCTTTCCGTTCATTACAGCAATGTGCAAACACATGATTTAAATTGTTATTTTTCATTCAAAAAAAACAAATATCATATTAGAATCCATTCACATACAAATTGGTAGCCACATGAATAGAAATTTCCAACTTCTAAGTTCCAGCACAAAAACCTTGAATTCCTTTTTTTTCTGAAACTTTTCAGTCATTATAGAAATATGAAGAAATATAATTTAATCTAATATTTTTCATCAAAACACATAAAAAGTCATTTTTGAAATCATTCATGTAGGAATCACCCCCCCCCCCCCCTCCTTGGTATGGTTTATGCATAAAAATTTCAATTTTGAGTTACAAGATTCACCTTTGGAGAAATCACGTAGAGAGGTTGGTGCTTTCGGTAGAAAATTTGATTTTTCTCTCAAGAAATCATGTAGCCCAAATTTTATTAGTAAATATTCAGCTTAAAATAATTTTTCCAAGATTATTTTCATAAAAATCAAACAGCAAATTGAAAGGAAAAGAAAAACTTACGAAACGGTCGTGAAATCGCAAGTTTGAAAGGATTTTTATGAATTTTGATTGAGAGAAATATTTTAAGAGAATTTTTCTGCCAAAATGATGAAATAACAGAATGGTGGCTACTGGAATGAAGGGCTGGTTGAAATTTAGGTTAAATATTAGGGTTTTGGGCAAAATTTCCAAGATTACCCTTAATGAGCTAGGTTAGGAGTATTTTAGTGTAGTGAGCTTTTGGGTATTTGGGCTTTTTCATTAATTTAGGGCTAATTATAGGTAATTAAAAATAAAATATTTTTCTTATTATTTTCTGTAAAATTCCCCCCCAAAAAATTTATTTAAAAATTATTTTAAAATACTCATTAAAATTATTTTTATGCTTAAAAATCATCTTTTTGCATGAAAAATCATTTTATGAAAAATAAATTATTTCATGCTAATGCATTTTATTCAAATAATTTATTTCACAATAATAATTCATATTAGGCATATTAAAATTAATTTAACATGCCCCAAACTCATAAATCATGTCACACATGAATTTTTATATAGTCACACAATTTGTCACAATAACCCTAAATTCAAATAATTTGTCACTAAAACTCCTAGGGTAGATGTGGGTTATTACATATGTATTAACGATTGAATGGCCAATCCACTTCTTGTTCCTAATCATATTACGAGGCAAAATGTCCAATCCAATACTGTTAGCATTTTTCCTCTAGCTATTTATATTTTGTTCTTTTTCCTTTTAATTGAACCTTTTTTCATCCCCACTAGTACCATAGTTGGCTGCGTAGTTTTAGATAAAGCAAGTCATTTATGCAGAAAGCGACTACGAAATTCTAAGCCTTTTCAACACATTGAAATATTTGCCTTTGAAGCCTCTCTTTGATACCTAATGGTTTGGTACTCTTAATGAACGAAAGATGAGTTTTCTTGCTTAAAGAGTTGCTATATAGGAGAAAGATTGAGCGTCTCACTTTAGGATGGAGTTTCACTGACTTCTCATATGGGTTGCATATAAGATTCATCTTTCCTTGGGTGGCGTATGGGATTTGGCTTTTTCGGGTGGCATATTGCATTCTTTAAGAATTTACCCTTAGGATAAGGCGAATGATGGGAGAGGATACGACCTAGGAGGACCAATGAATGGAGGCGAAGACTAACTATAGGAGGCAAGGCGCTAGTTAAGGTAAGAGCTTTGAAAGGTGAACATGGGTGGGCAAAAGGCTTGGAAGACAAAGGAAAGCTGAGTGAAGCGAGGAGAACAAAGGGAGACTGAGCACTAGCTCGGGTAAAGGAGAAGGCAAACATTAATAGGTAGCTTTATCTGATGAGGCAAGTGCATTAGGGAGACATGTATGAACAAAAGTGAAGCGATGGGTAGGCAAGAGATCTGAGGCTTTAGGAAATCAACATATTTGTCTAAATGCACAGTATATACTAGGTGAGTGGTTGACTGGCCATCTACTATAAATGTTTAATTAGTATACTTCAGACAAGGCGCCTTGAGTTCTGAATAGAGGTAAACTTCCTAAGATGACACATATGAGAGGGGGCAAAGCAATTCTAAATTTAGGAATTCATTAGCTTTCGCTCTACTATTGAATCGGACTCTATTATGAGTAAAATGAAAATAAGGAAAGGGAGTCAGCAAGGACCTAGATGGCTTCCTTCATTGCTCACTCTTTTCTAGGGTCGATAATCTAACTTAAGGACAAGCACAAAGATAAAGAAATAAGATTTAGGAACTCGACCTTCATCTTCTATGCTTACTCCTACCTTGTAGTGGACTTGGCATTAGTGCCATACCTTGCACTTGATATCTCTTACCATAGGGACTTTAGGAATGCTTTTAGTAGGTTAAATTTGGACTTAAAATCCATTATGTCGATTTGGTCATCTAGCTTGACCCTAGCCACTGAGTTGGAATTGATTTGCTTAACCTACTAATGCACGAAGATTCTCAAATTTATAGAATATAAGGACATAGGAAATTTGAATGTTAAACATTAAGGCTTTTTATACAAGATTTAGATTAAGTTATCCATTGCTGGCATCAGTCCCTTATAGATATGAATCTACATTGTCCTATGAACCAATTTTCATTCTTTGGAAGAGCCTCGGCATCATCTCTGTACTCATCATCCTAGGATTCCATGTCCTTGATTCCCTTTTATTGAAACTCAGCCTTCGAATGCAGTCTTCCAGGCTTATTGGGTACACATTCTTGATGTCCTCAGCCCTCCATTCTATGAATTATCCCTTGTAATTGGTCCTGGAAAAGAATCAAGAAGATAGGCTTTTCTTTCGAGATCTCTTAGTAAGGATCAAACAAATCATGATCCAGAAAGGCTTCAAATTTTAACTTAAGCTAGAAGGGGGAGGTGAAGGTTTCCTTGTGCTTAGCTAGTTTGGTTTATGCCAGTAGGTAAAGGGTCTAGTGCACATTGAAGTGCTACCCAAAACCTACCTAACTTCTTTGATGATTTGTTTAGATAAAGGTCAGAAGAAACAAACATACCTACTAGGTTTAAAGAGTCAGAGGTTAGTGATTCTTAAGCTAGCTAGTGAATTGATTGAAGTAGTAGGCCATAAAGTAGCTTGGTTGATGAGCTAATATCCTTTATCTACCTTTCCTCATATGTAAGCCAGTATTAGTAGCAAGGAAGCATCAGCTTGACTAAAATCTCTTTCTTTCCTCTGAGCTAGGAGTCTGACTTGATCTTTCTCGATGTCAAGACAATTATCTTTGTTTTATGAGTTATCTACATTATATTTGTTCTCAAAGGTAGGACAACCAGTAAGCAGTTTTGAAAGCTAGTTAGATGAGACAAGACAAAGATAGTTATCCATAGTTAGTACAACGAGTCAGGCGCAGGGAAGGTCTAGTGTTAAGCCTTTCCTCTAATTTGATTTCCTTCTCCTTTCATAATCATGTAACACTAAAACAAACTGCTATTTATATTATACATTGAAGTTAGCCCTTGAATTGAATCATTTTCTACCAAAATGAAGCTCAAAGAATATCCTTCGCTTCAGTCAACAAATATAAGGAGTAGAAGACAAAGGCTTAGTTACTTAACTGTTCTATAGGAATGTACTGCTGCTATAATCCTCCACTAGAAATACATAATGTAATATAGGAAGGGGCTACAGAATAGAGTAGGTTATTCATCAAGCGAAGGGAAGTAAGAAAGCAAGTAGTATTCTTTCTTAGAAAGAATTTTGGCTCTTAGTGTAGTACAGTACGCGTCTTTCTTACTTGTCTTTTAAAACATTCCAAAATAAGTTTATTGGCTAATGGATGAACTGAGTCTAGCTCTAAACCATATGATGAAAGAAATTCCTATCTCACTACAGAATAGTCACAGTAGAGGCATAAAAAGGGGACAGTCTGAGAAGGAGGAGAAAGGGCAAAAGTGTCACAACCCATCTTTGAGCCATGACTGTCCTAGGGCATAGGGAGACTTAAAGTCACCTAAACCTATAGAACCCTCTTATAAGTTATTAATTACTGAAGAAAATCATGCTACCCTTATCCCAAGATCAAAACCAAAACAACTATCCTTTATCATTGATTACCATATCAATCATCTATAAAATAAATATTTCCAATGTTTTAATTACAACTCATTTATATATCGTTCAAGTGCTTAGACTAAAGTAAAATAATACCAAACCATATCCCTACTAAGAATATTCAAAACTATATCATTATTACAAACCTTAACAATCCATGGAGCTCTAGAGTGACACTTCCAAAATACAACATAGTATACACAATATAATACCAAAAGAAGCAACTCAATTTCCAAGCAAAGACGCAGAACTTGGAATTTACCTTGTTGATCTATCAGGTGGTCCTAAAAATAGACAACAATTATAGGGTGATACAAAGCTCAGTGAGTACAGAATAATATTAATAGGTTAAACAATGGTGTATGCTCAAAGATAATTCTTTATAGCAATGAAGTAAAGTGAATCATAAATTATTCTTATGAAACAATTTTCCCATATGAATGCATCAAATATTATATCTTTAGCAGAACAATTCCTTTCTTGGAAACGGTGTGTTTCCCCCATAATCAATCGAGTCGCGGCATATGCCTTGCTCACTCCTATATACCTCGTCACACGTACAACTGATCATGCCATATGTAATGGAGACATTAAACCCTTCCTAGCTAGGGTTCAGATATTCTTTACCCTATCTGCAGGTCCATTATCATTGTGCACAATGTCTGATGTATTGCCCCACATTAGAGGGGCATTCTGCTTATCATAGTATCATTATAACCTTTTCCCTTTCTATCCAAGAAATAATTCAATGGATAATATATCAATAACAATTAGGTTCTCATCATTGATCACATTATAAGATTAAAATAATATAGGCTCATTTGGCCTAGTGCCATAAAGGAATGTTTGATTCACTTTTGCTCAATAATCAAGAAAGTAAATAATGCTTGTGAAAGAATTGCAATACATTCCAATTTGAAAATGAATTAATATTTATGCTTATATTTAAAGCTCAAGTTGAGAAATATTATTAAATACTCACCTATGACTCCTTAGCTCCTATATTGATAAACTTAATGCAAACTATAGCAAGGCTCCTCGGTATCCCGAGCAATGCCTTTGCCTTTTGATTCTACAAACACATCCAAACAATATGCATCAATTTCTATTCCTTAAACCTCCTAACCAAACTCTAACCATTTCATATAAACATATCATTCATCAATATCTTACTATAGGATTATGAATGAGGAAATTCATAAAAATGTTAATACAATAATCTAGTATTAAGTCATGAACACTAGGACCAACTATTTTAATATGGCAAAAAACATAGCTGTCCATGGGTGAAACCTTAGTCGTGCCTTCACCCGTGGGATGCTGGAACCCCAGTGGTAGGGCCACCTATGTCTGCCCAACTCCCTTTGATCTTCTCATGTTTTCTTTGTTACCTCTTACCTATTGAACCCGAAATTTCACCCATTTTCTTATTCGCTCATCTAGCATGTAAACTAAGTCCTCCCTTAAATCCCTCCATCACAATCAACCATAGAAATCAAAAGAAAAGTATATACTTGCTAACAACTTATCATTCTTAGGTTAGGAATAAGGAAAGAAACACTTAAACATAAAATCTTAATCTTACCTTGAAATGCTTTAAATTTGGTCTTATGATGGAGAACAAGTTAAGAGGTTTTAGCTTTTGGTGAGGGTGTGATTTTTGATGTTAGGTTACAAATGAGAGGAATTTACATATTTTCACCTTATATGTAAATGAAATCAATGGAGGTGATTTAATCTCACAAGATCAATGGTCACACTTATGCCTAAGATGGATGGCTGAGATTGATCAAGATGGATGGTTAAGATTGCCTTTTGGTGGATGGTGACTTGGCACCATAATGATGATTTTTATAATCACCAAGATGCATGTGGACAAGGTGATGGGAAAGTGGATTACCTTAGGTGTCAAAGTTGACAAAAGTCAATAAAGATGGCTATCATCCAAATGGTGACTAACCTAATCTAACCTCACCCTAACCCTTAGTTAACTTATTCTAACCTTAGTTAAGTTAAGTCCCACCAAAATAGGACCTTGGTGGGCTGGCCATTCCATGGGCCTGGGCCTTGAGTCCAAGGCCAATTAGCAAGCTCATCCGAACACGTTTTCTGAACCTAAAAATTTTCTGTAGCTTTTTCCTTTCCCTTTCACTTGGCATTTCAAATCTTACCTTCCCATATCATAATAAACTCAAATTAAGACACTTTACTTTAAATTAACTCAATAAAATGCACATGAACATTCACACTTTATAAAAATACATAATCATGCACTTAGCACCAAAAAGGGTTTATTCATCTCATCACTGTATCATTGGTACTATGTTCATATAAATTTATCCTTTATAGTATTATTATAACTTTAATGAGCTAAAGAAACCTTGGGTATTACGTTCTACCCCCTTTAAAAGAATTCATCCATGAATTTTAAAAACTTACTCATTATCTAAAACAAGTGCGGGTACCATTGTAGCATATCGTTCTCGCTTTCCCATATGCATTCCTCTACATTGTGGTTACACCATTGCACGTTCATCATCGGTACCACTTTATTTCTCAGCTTCTTTACTTGGCGATCCAAAATGGCAATTGGAGCTGTTTCATAGGAAAGGTCTCTATCAATCTTAATATGCTGGGGTTATAATATGTGCGATGGATCAGATACATACTTCCTTAACATCGACACATGTAAAACTGGATGTACATGTTCCAGTACAGGTGGTAGTGCTAATTTATATGAATTTCTTCGACCCTATTGAGAATCTCAAAAGGTCCAATGAATCGAGGAGATAACTTTTCCTTTTTGCCAAATCTTATAACTTTTCCTTTTTGCCAAATCTTATCACTCCCTTTACTCGTGAAACCTTCAAGAATACATGGTCCCCCACCGCAAAGTGAAAATCCTTCCTCTGAAGATCAGCATAACTCTTATGAAGACTAAAAGTAGTTTTTAGTCTCTCCTGGATAACCTTCACCTTTTCTGTGGCTTCTCTTATCATGTCAGGGGCTTCAAGATATTTATCGCCAACCTCCATCCAACATATCGGAGATCAACACTTTCTATCGTACAATGCTTTGTAAGGTGCCATTCCTATAGAAGAATGATAACTATTGTTGTATGCAAATTCAATAATTGGAAGGTGCCTATCTCAGCCACCTCCAAACTCCTGAACACACATATGAAGCATATCCTTTAGTGTCCGAATTGTTCTTTCAGATTGTCCATCTGTCTGTAGATGGAAAGCGGTGCTGAAGTTGAGTTGTGTTCCCAATACCTCTTGTAATCTTTGCCAAAATCTCGAAGTAAACTGGGTACCTTGATTTGAAATAATCGAAAGTGGAACTCCATGCAATCTTATGATATCATCAACATAAATACGAGTATAATCAATTGCTGTATATGTGGTCTTCACTTTAATAAAGTGTGCTGATTTTGTCAGTCGGTCTATTATGACCTAAAGTCCTAGTTAGTCCCACTACAAAATCCATAGTAACAATTTCCCACTTCCACTCTAGCAATTTTATCTCCTAAAGTAATCCAGAAGGTCATTGATGTTCGAATTTCACCTACTGACAGGTGAGACAAGAAGCAACAAACTTTGCCACATCTCTTTTTAATCCTGGCCACCTATACAAACCTTTAACATCATGGTACATTTTGGTGGCACCTGGATGAACACTATGAGGAGTCTGCTGTGCTTCCTTTAGGATTTTCTCTCTTAGCCCTTCTACAGTTGGCACATAAAGCTGACTGCCACATTTTAGAATGTCTTCTTCTACCCTGAACTCTAGAGCTTATCCCTTTTTTAAATCTTCCCTAATCTTCACCAAGCTAGGATCTTTACCTTAAAAAGTCTTGATTTCATCAATAAGCTTCAGCTTCACCTATAAGTAAGCTAACAATACTTGTGAATCACTTACCTCCAATGTATGCCTTCATCAAACATCTACTTTAATTCCCTCACTATAGGTCTCCTTTGTCCCGCTACGTGATAAAGACTACCCATGGATTTTCTACTAAGAGCATCTACAACAACATTAGCTTTACTAGGATGATAGAAGATTTGACAATCATAGTCTTTGAGTAACTCTACCCACTGTCGCTGTCTCAAATTTAAATCCCTTTGCTTTAAAATATATTGACGGCTCTTATGATCAGTATAGATCTCACACTTCTCCCGATACAAATAGTGTCTCCATATTTTTAAAGTAAAGACAACTGCTGCGATTTCTAGATTGTGAGTAGGATAATTCACTTCATGTCTCTTCAATTGCCTAGATGCATAGGCAATAACCTTTCCATTATGCATTGGTACACACCCTAAACCAACTCTTGAGGCATCACAGTATATAGCAAAACCTTCATCTCCATCAGGTAAAGCTAATACTGGAGCTGAAATCAAGAAATCTTTAAGCCTTTGGAAACTCTCCTCATAAGCTTCATCTCACTTATATCTAACCTGCTTCCTGGTAAGCTTCGTTAATGGTGCAGCTATCTTAGAGAAGTCTTTTATGAATCAGTGGTAATAACCTGCTAACCTTAAGAAACTCCTCACCTTCGTGACCGTAATGGGTCGAGGCCAATTCGCTACTGCTTATACTTTCTTGGGATCTACTTTAATTCCTTCCTTACTCACCATATGTCTAAGGTAAACTTGCTCCAACTAAAAGTCACACTTTGATAGCTTGGCGTAAAGCTTATGTTCCCTCAGAGTCTGCAACACCATTCTCAAATGTTCTTCATGGTCCTCCTTACTCTTAGAGTAAATTAAAATACCATCAATAAACACAATCACAAACTTATCCAAGAAAGGTTTGAATACCCAATTCATCAAGTCCATAAAAGCTACTAGTGCATTGGTCTGTCCAAACGGCAACACGGTGAATTCATAATGACCATATCTCATTCTGAATGCAGTTTTACAAATATCTCCACCTTAAATCTTTAGCTGGTGATATTCTTTGAAAAGTAACTGGCTCCTTGTAGTTGATCGAATTAATCATCTATCCTTGGTAAAGGATATCTATTCTTCACATTCACCTTATTTAACTATCTATAATCTATACATAATCTAAGAGATCCATCCTTCTTTTTGACCACAAAATTGAAGCACCCCACAAGGAACTACTCGGTCTAATAAAACCCTTGTCAAGTAAATATTGCAGCTAAACCTTCAATTCCCTTAATTCTGAAGGTGCCATCTGGTAAGGTAGTATCGATATCAATTGAGTTCCAAGTAGGAGCTAAATCGAAAACTCAACTTCCCTATTCAGTGGCATTCCTGGCAAATCCTTAGGAAAAACATTAGAAAAATCCTCTGTGACAAGTATCTTCTTAAGATCGCTACCTTCCTTATCAACATCTACTATCTGTGCCAAAAATGTTTGGCATCCCTTCCTTAGCATCCTTTTTGCTCCTACAGCCAAAATGAGATTCATAGGAAAATTACTTTAATTCCCCTGAAATCTAAATTTTGGCCTATATTCTCCTTTAATATCAATTCTTTTTCCCCGACAGCCTAAACTGGCATTATGCCTGGATAACCAATCCATACCCAAAATGACATCAAATCCTAATATTTCCAGCTCAATAAAGTCTATAAGAAGTTTTCTACCTTCAATTTCAACACTACAGTTTGTGTATAATTGGTCTACTATCACATCATTTCCTAGTGGTGTGCTTATAATCAAAGGTTCATGCATAACTTCCTTATTCCTTCCTAATTTCCTAGCAAAGTAAGGTGAAATAAAGGAATGTGTCGCACCTGAATCAAACAAGCAACTGGCACTTATAAACTGAATAGAAACAGTACTTGTAAAACATTATTCGAAGCTCCTGCTTCTTGTTAATTGAGAGTGTACACTCTTCCTTGACCTCTGCCCTCTGTAGCTTTGACATTACTCAAGGATTGCCCTTATCCTCTTCCTCGTCCTTTTTGGCCATAGTCTTCAGGTGGATACATCTGCATGGTTGGTTATGACACTGCCATCATTGCTCTTTGAATGACTGTTTATGGACAATCTTTGATGAAATGCCCCATTTGACTGCATTTCAAACATGCTCCCAAGGCTTTCCTACATCCTCCCTTATCTGGCCTTCCATATAAAACACATATAGGAGTAGTTGAATTGTTCATATTACCCGATGTACATCCATCAAACCATTACTAGCTTAGAATTGATTCTGTCCACTTCCTGATGGTTAGAAAAGGGTGGAAATAGGGAAAGTCTGCTCCATATCCCTATTCTAACCAAAACTAGCTTGCTGCTGATTACTCGATCCCCTATTCTTATTCTTTTGTCTTTGGTCCCTTTCCATTTGTTTTGCTTTTTATGCGTTGTGCCTCACCTTTATGATCTTAGCCTTGTCAATCAATTTTGCCATGGTGGGAAACTCAGTGGCCACCACAACATGATATAATGGAGCTACCAATCCTCGATCGAATCAGTCAACTTTACTTGCTTTCGTTGGCACGATATGAGTGGCATACTTGCTCAACCTTTTAAACTCCTGGGCATACTCTGATACTGACATGCCAGGCCTTTGCTTCCATTGCTCAAACTAAAGCGCACGATTCTATCTCTCCCCTTCAGATAGAAATTCATTCATCAGCTCCTATTTGAACTCTTCCCAAGTAGGTGGATCATCTCTGTACAATTGCTCTTCGATATTCCTTTGAAACCAACCCCATGCATCACTCTGAAGTTCAACTCCTATCAACTCAATCAATTTGTCATTAGAGCATATCATCCTCTAGGCTATCTTATCCATTTCCTCTAAAAATTTCTGGGGATCCTCCCCTTCTTCCCTCGAAAATTTTGGTAGTTTGAACTTCTTTAGATCATGTACCGTAACTCCTTCTCCCGGTAACATTCGCCTCCTCACCTTAGTGGTGCTCGTGGTATGATGGGAGGTACATCATCCACTTATGGCGTAGGTGGGACCATAGGTGGTGGTAGAACTTCCTAACATTGACACCTTAATTGCAAAATTTCTCACCTCATCACTTCATATTCTTGTTGAAATGCTTCCATATCCCCTGGTGGTCCTCATTCTCCACCACTAGCAGTACGTTGCCCAGATTAGGAAGATTCTCGATTGGTAATTCGAATAGAAGCAGCATTAGATGTTACATCTGGAATAATGCTATCAGCTTCCTAGGACCCCTGTCCCTCTAACTGAGCAACCCCATAGGGCAACGTCGATGCTGAAAACAACATACATAGTGTCATTCATACATCACAATTTTGATATTCAACATACAATTTTTCATATATGCATAAATTATCGATTTACCTTACTTATATCATCTCATTAATCATATCCATACCATTTAGCCATTTCATGTGATTCATAAAGCAAAATCATTATCATAGATACCCTTTTCCATATAAACATACTCATTGTTATTCCTTCATTTTGTAACTTACACACCTATGTACAAGTACTACATACTATAGCATTCTTTAAGTCACCCTACTTTTAGTCATCCATACTATTTTTTTTTTTTGGTACATATAAACCATACCATACCTAAAATGTGATTATGGTATACTCATCCATGATCTATCTCACTAGTCCTCAGAGTCTCTCTCATCATTAGAGGCCTCTCTCTCTCCCAGCCCTACCTGTCTACGACCTGTAGACATCATAGATGAGGATAACAAATGTCTCCTCATAAAACAACTCTCCTTTGAGTAGTCAAATCTCCCACATGCAGCACACAGATGCTTGGGAAATCCCAGCATCAAATCCCTAAGAGTCAAAATTGGGTCTGCCTCTGGATTCCTATACATGTTACTAACCCTTGCTAGTTCCCACTTCAAGTCCCTCACTATCCTTCTCAAATTAAGTACCTTATCTCATAACATGTGTAGCTCTCCTATAATCTCTTCATTCCTAGACTTCATCCTAGCTACCCAAACAGGATCAGGATCCACCTCTCGATCAGTCTCCTCCGAGTCAAGATAAGCAACTGAGGCCACACTAGATACATCCCTCTCCTCATCAGGATTACAAATCCTCTACATCTACACATTACCAGTCATAAACAACATTCCATAAGTCAGTAATATCACATAATAACAACATGTAAAATCTCACAAATATCATAGAAAGATGATAACCTAATGTATAATGTTGACACAAATCTAACCTAATAAGGTACTCTACTGACAATAATGAATGCTATGCTCTATGGTTTAACTTATAAATTGAAATAAGTATAAAGACAAAAATCTTCGCTCTGATACACCTTTGTCATTACCCATCTTTAAGCTATGACTATCCTAGGGCATAGGGAGACTTCAGGTCACCTAAACCCATAGAACCCTTTTATAAGTTATTAATTACTGAAGAAAATCACGCTTCCCTTATCCTAAGATCGGAACCAAAACAATTATCCTTTATCATTGATTACCATATCAATCATCTATAAAATAAACAATTCCAATGTTTTAATTACAACTCATTCATATATTGTTCAAGTGCTTAGACTAAATTAAAATAATACCAAACCACATCCATACTAAGAATATTCAAAACTATATCATTATTATAGACCATAACAAGCCATGGAGCTCTAGAGTGACAATTCCAAAATACAATATAGTATGTACAATATAATACCAAAAGAAGCAATGCAATTTCTAAGTGAAGCTGCAGAACTTGGAATTTACCTTGCTGATCTATCAGCTGATCTTGAAAATAGACAACAACTATGGGGTGAGACAAAGCTCAGTGAGTACAGAATAATATCAATAGGTTAAACAATGGTGTATGCTCAAAGACAATTCTTTATAGCAATGAAGTAAAGTGGATCAGAAATTATTCTTATGAAACAATTTTCCTATATAAATGCATCAAATATTATATCTTTAGCAAAACAATTCCTTTCATGGAAATGATGTGTTTCCCTCATAATTAATCAAGTGGCGGCATACGCCTTGCTCACTCCTATATACCTCATGACACATATAATTGATTAGGCCATACATATTGGGGACATTAAACCCTTCCCAGCTAGGGTTCAGATATTCTTTACCCTATCCACAGGTCCATTACCATTGTGCACAATGTCTGATGTATTGCCCCACATCAGAGGGGTATTCTGCTTACCATAGTATCATTATAACATTTTCCCTTTCTATCCATGGAATAATTCAATGGATAATATATTGATAACAATTAGGTTCTCATCATTGATCACATTATAAGATCAAAACAATATAGGCTCATTTGGCCTAGTGCCATAAAATAATGTTTGATTCACTTTGGCTCAATAATCAAGAAAGTAAATAATGCTTGCCAAATAATTGCAATGCATTCCAATTTGAAAATGGATTAACATTTATGCTTATATTTAAAGCTCAAGTTGAGAAATATTATTAAATACTCACCTCTTACTCCTTAGCTCCTATATCGATAAACTTAATGCAAACTATAGTGAGGCTCCTTGGTATCTCGAGTAATGCCTTTGCCTTTTGATTCTACAAACACATCCAAACAATATACATCAATTTCTATTCCTTTAACTTCCTAACCAAAATCTAACCATTTCATATAAACATATCGTTCATCAATGTCTTACTATAGGATTACGAATGAGGAAATTCATAAAAATGTTAATAAAATAATCTAGTATTAAGTCATGAACACTAGGACCAACTATTCTAATATGGCCAAAAACATAGCTGCCCATGAGTGAAACCTCAGCCATGCCTTCACCCATGGGATGCTACTAGATGAATTTCTAAACTTCCTTTATCACACAGTTGGAACCCCAGTGGTGGGGCCACCCATGTTTGCCCAACTCTCCTTGATCTTCTCATGCTTTCTTTGTTACCTCTTACTTATTAAACCCCAAATTTCACCCATTTTCATACTCCCTCATCTAGCATGCAAACTAAGTCCTCCTTTAAATCCCTCCATCACAATTAACCATAGAAATCAAAAGAAAAGTATATACTTGCTAACAACTTATCATTCTTAGGTTAGGAATAAGGAAAGAAACACTTAAACATAAAATCTTACCTTGAAATGCTTTAAATTTGGTCCTATAATGAAGAACAAGTTGAGAGGTTTTAGCTTTTGATGAGGGTGTATTTTTATGTTAGGTTATAAATTAAGGGAATTTATATATTTTCACCTTATATGTAAATGAAATTAATGGTGGTGATTTAATCTCATAAGATCAATGGTAAAATTTTTGCCTAAGATGGATGGTTGAGATTGATCATGATGGATGGTTAAGATTGCCCTTAGGTGGATAGTGGCTTGGCACCATAATGATGATTTTCATAATCACCAAGATGCATGTGGACAAGGTGATGGGAAAGTGGATTAGCTTAGGTGTCAAAGTTGATAAAAGTCAACAAAGATGGCTATCATCCAAATGATGATTAGCCTAACCTAACCTCACCCTAACCCTTAGTTAACTTATTCTAACCTTAGTTGAGTTAAGTACCACCAAAATTGGACCTTGGTGGGCCAGCCATTCCATAGGCTTATACCTTGAGTCCAAGGCCCATTAGCAAGCTCATTCGAACACGCTTTATGAACCTAAAAATTTTTCATAGCTTTTTCCTTTCCCTTTCACTTAGCATTTCAAATCCTACCTTCCCATATCATAATAAACTTAAATTAAGACACATTACCTTAAATTAACTCAATAAAATGCACATGAACATTCACACTTTACAAAAATACACAATTATGCACTTAGCACCAAAAAAGGTTTCTTCATCCCATCACTATATCATTGGTACTATGTTCATAGAAATTTATGCTTTATGGTATCATTATAACTCTAATGAGCTATGGAAACATTAGGTATTACAAATAGCTACTGCATTAGCTGTTACAGAAGAAGAAGAAGCAAAATCCATCCTTGGAATACCCATTTGAGAGGCAGTTCCTGATTCACTTGAAACTAGTTCTTGCCTTGTGGTAGAATCGGAAAATGAATCTTCAGTTAAAGTAGGTTGATGAAGTGAAACTCAAAATAGGGGTTAGAAAGAAAAAGTTCCAAAGTAAGTTCTTGAGTCAACTAGTGCAAAGTCATAACTTTCTCTTATGTAAGAGGAATAGCAAAATGGGTAGAAGAGGCTCTGACAATACCTCTAGATAAGAGGCAAGTTAGGCAAAATCAAAGTTAGAAGGAATTACAGATAGAAGTACTTCTACTCCCCTCAAATTTAGATCAAAGAAATGATAGGTCTGCCTATAACCCTATTAGCTCAAGAGTAAGAAAATAAGGAGGGAGGGATGCCTCTAAACCCTTGGAAGGGTCCTTGACCTATGGGATGCTCAAAAGGAAAGAAGAGAGACCCAAGGCCAAACGACCCCCGTATAAAATCTAAAGAGACTCTTACAATGATGCAAAGCACTAAAAAAGTTCTTCGACTTTGATCCCATTGTACTGGACTTAAAAAAAGTAAGATTGTTGTCTTTACTTCATACCTTCTAAATGGAGTTTTGGAGTAGAATAAGCTAACCTTGGTTAGGGAAAAATAGTTAGCTATAAGTTTTCTCTTCATCCCTAAATGTATAGTAGCAGTGTGTGCTCTCTCTATTCTGTAGATGCACTTCTCTTTTGGCAAGAATTCTTGATGTAGATTGTCTTGTGCCTCAAGGTTCCTAAAGTCTAAAAAGGAGATGATAGGGGTTAAGTTACAGAAATGGTAGTTGTGGATTGGTACCGCAGTATTGCCTACTTTAAGTACTCCTTATTGTAATCTCTCACTCTGTTAGTTGCATATTTGCATAGCTTTATTCGTGTTAAATTAGTCATTTTATGTGTAATTATGTTAATATAAGTTAGATTATGTTATTTTATTCCTTTTTTAGGTTTGAGGAAGGTTTTATTGTGTTTTGCAAGAATTATGCTTCAAAATGGAAGTTTGGAGTGAAAACAGAAAATTTAGTGAAACGTTGCATGGTGGGCAGCTTGTCACAACATGGCAGGATAGGATGTCATCATGTGGCATTAAGCCTGCACACCACAGCATGCTGGCCAACCTTAGCACCTTGTAGTAAGGCCCAGCGAGCTACAGTTGAGAGCTGCCTACTGCACGCCAGCCCAGCGACCCTTGAATGACCCTTCCATGAGCCTCAGCTGAGCGTTGCTTGCTACATGCTTGCCCCAGCTAGCCCTTGTGCCTTATGGTTAAAAGTTTCCACCTGCAAGTGATTGCTGCGGCACCAAGCCGCAAGCTCTTTGCCCCAGCAGCACTATTTTTTAGCAGTAACCAAATTTTATCTGAGTTTTTGAGGGATTTTTAACCCTAGATTATTTTGGAAAGTATAAATAGAAGGAGAAACATTTATTTTGAGGGGCCAAATTGAGAAAGAGGCTAAGATATTATTCATTTCAATTTTTCTAGTGGGACATCATTTCTTCGTCTATTTCTCTTTTAGTTTTCAGATTTGATACTTAGATTAGGATTTCATTTTGGTTATTGGGAATTCCTATGTGAAGATTCAAAAGATTGAATTAGATTAAATGGATTGATCAACATGGTTTAATTCTTATTTCTTTATTATAATTATCTTTTGGATTATTGAATCGATAGAATTGATTTGATGGATTCTTTTGATTATAATAAGATTGAGATGATTTATTTATTTCCCATGAGCTAATTTCATCCTTGTCTAGAGTTTATATGAAGTTTATCATGCTATACTATTGAATTTTCTCTTGATTAATTATGCTTAGTATTTTTAATCGAATTGATTGAATTTTATAAACAATTGCTTAGCTACCATTTGTTCAACCTAGGGAATAAATGAAGGATCGAGAGATGAAATTTAATCCTAGAAATCATTCTTTTAGAAATCTTGAGATGAATTGGAAACATAATTCTTGAGATATAGCAATAGCATAATCAATTGGGTAGATACTTTAACATCTTGAATGTGAGAAATGGAATACAAACCCTAGGCAATTTTCTCATACACTGCATTTAAACTTTAGTATTCACACTAGCATTTTCTTTAATTACTTGATTTCACATGATTTAATTTTATAAATTTTCATTTTCATCATCTATCATTTAGTTAATTTTTATTAGTTTGATTTAGAAAAAAGGAATAGGTAAATTCCATTAGCAATTCCTTGAGAGATTTGACCTTGGGTACTTCCAATATACTACAATTACTCTATATACTTGTGTGTTGCCTTTGGATAGTATATTTTGAGGCGAACAAGTTTTTGGCACCATTGCTAGGGAATTTGCTTGGGAAATTTATTTATTTCATTTTGTTATTTTTTCTTTTAGATTTGTTTATTATTTATTTTTCTTTTTGAGTTTTGTATGCATAGGAGAAGATCTCTGGAAGGAGAACTTGTTCCTTTTGTTGATAACATCCACAGGATAGAGGACGCTAGAAGGAGACTTGACCCGATTAATGAAGAGACTGGTCAAGAAGAACAAGAAGAGCAAGAAGACATAATGGCATAAGCAGGTAGACTAATGAAAGAGTATGCTCAAGCTATCATAGGCATCGTTACATCATGCATCTGACTGGATGTAGCTGCCCAAAACTATGAGCTGAAGAATATTCATCACAACATGCTTCCATCATTCTATTGAGCAATAATAATGACCCCCTAAACTTCATCAGAGATTTTTATGCTACCATCTAGACCTTCTCTCTACAAGGTCTGACTAAAGATCAGCTGCGGATGAGTTCCCGACACTCTAAAAGATAGTGCTAAGTCATGGTTAATGACACTTACTTCTAACTTATCAACCACTTGGGAGGAGGTGTACAATAAATTTATGGGGAAGTTCTACTCTCACCAAAAGATAGCTGAACTGAGATCGAAGATTGCAACCTTCATACAGATGGAAGTAGAACCTTTTCATGAGGCATGGGAGAGTTTCAAGATGTTGCAAATCCAATGCCTACATCATCATTATCAACTACTGTTGCTCAACTAATTTTTCTATGACGGGCTTACATTTCAGAGCCAAAACATCGTTGACAATGCAGCTGGAAGGGCAATGGGAGAAATAACTACTAAGGAGACATATGACCTGTTTGAAATGCCTAGTGCTAACTCTCAGCAGAAAAGTGTAAGAGGGAGATGAGTTAGAGTTTAAGAAAGAGCTCTTGGGAAAGATGTGGCTATGCAAATAGCCAAGCTCACTAGATAAGTCAAGCTCCTAACCATTAAGAGAAACACACTAGTTCAACAACAAGAGGTATGTGGTATTTATGGTCATGGTGCTAATGTTTGTCCCTCTAGTTTTGATGTTTATGTAGGTGAACTAGAGTAAGCATAGGCTTTAGATGGAACAAATCTCTTAAGGAATTGCTCCCCCTCCTACTTATGTTGATCCTACATCTGCCAAGCCGGGTCTAGCCATGCCCCTACTTTTACTCTTCCTATTATCAATCTCTTTGATAATGGGAAAGCACTTAAAACTCCAACCTCTCCTATTGCAGACTTAAACACAACCACTCCCTCTTCCAATGCAAATCCTTTTCAAAGTGGAGATTTTTCTAGCTTTCCCAAAGCTAAGAAAATGATGGACAAAATTGAGGCCATGGAGAGAACACTCAAGAATGACAAAAAACACAAAGACAAGATAGATGTCAACACCTTATCTCTCTTTCCAAATGCATGTGTTTCGCCAAAATTTAAAATACCAGTTATAGACAAGTTTAATGACACTACACGTCCTAAAGCTCACCTCAAGATGTAAGTAGATGCCATGAGACCTTTTGATATGGATGACGAGCTCCTTGCTCAGTTATTCCAACAGTCCCTTATTGGAGCTACTGTTAAATGGTTACTAGATCTCGACCAGAATCATAAGAAGACTTGGGATGACATATGTAATACATTTGTCAAGTAATACCATTGTAACATTAAAGTGGATGTCACCCGTCAAGATTTGGAAACCACCGAACAAGGGCTAAGAGAATCCTTCACCACATTCCTTACAAGGTGGAGGTCAAAAGCAGCTCATATGGTGAACTATGCATCTGAAGTAGAGCAAATTGACATCATCATCAAGAACCTCCTTCCCTAATATCAAGCTCATATGCAAATGTAGTACCTCCCTAGCTTTAAAGCTCTCATTGTCACCGCCACCAAGATTGTGGATTTGATATAATCAGGATAAGTCAAGGATCAGTCCTTTGGTTTGAGGTATCATAAGAACAATAACTACACCACCAATGCCACCTAAAGAGAAGGGGAGGTAAATCTTGTGTCTTGCCACCAGCCAATAAAGTTAGAAACAAGGAGAACTTTCTCTGAGTTGAGTATGCCCCTCAGCTTTGTTTATAAGAAAGCCTTAGAGGCTAATCTGGTTAAGCCCTTAGAACCACTACCTCCTCCAAACCCTTTGCCCAAGGGTTATAATGCTAATGAGTACTATGACTTCCATCAAAGGTCGGGGTACAAAACTGATGCGTGCAAGGCTCTAAATCATAAAATTCAAGACCTCATTAATAGTTGAGACATTATTGCTCCCAGACCTTTAGTACCACCATCACTCCTTTTCTAAACCATCGAGCTCACCCAACCATCTTAAGTTTCACATGATAATTGGCACTTTGAGAAGAGTGCTAACACTGTTGTGCCCCTATGTAAGTCTTTTAAGTCTATGCTTAAGTCACGTAAGCCTGAGTCTGAGTCTGAGTCTTTTCAGTCTATTTTTTATTAAATTTTTCTTTGAATTTGAGTCTATCAGGCCTTTTGCTTCTTAGTTTGTATTTCACCTTCTAGGCTTATCCTTTAATATACTCATGATGGGACTTTTATCAGTAATAAAAAGTTTAAACTATCTCATTTGCTTTAATTTTTTTCTAATTCATCTTTAAATGGGACATCTTAAAAAAATAAAATGCAAAAATATATATGAAAAAGGGAAAAGGATTAATTAATTATGGCACAAAAAAGAAATTGCAAAATCCCACACATTGCATTTGCATGGCAGTACAGTAATAGAAAAGCTCATAAGCTATTCCAAGCATTATTGTTTACAAGTTCCTAACCTACAAGAAGCCTGTCGAGGAGAAGCTACAGGGAATGAAGGTAGAATAGATCAAAATGTATGATCACCAATTGAATGCCATTTATGAAAAGAGAATCGATGCTCTATACAAAAATTAGGGTCATTAATAAAGACTAGCCGAGCACTTCAACTAGAAGATGAGAGATAAGGACTCACAAGAAGAAAATCTAGTTCTGGAAGAAATCTAAGCCCTTGTTCATAATCCAACAAGAAGTTCAAACTAAACTAGGATGGATAGTATATGCTCAACAAGATCCTATCTGATAAAGGCACCATCTGCATGGATGTGAATGGAAGAGAATTTTCCTATCTTAGCAACCTCGGATCACCTGAAATGATACATCATCTGAAGAATGACATTTGCAATTCATTTCTATTTTTTAGACATATGTAATCAAAACTAAGTTGTCACATCCCAACCTTAGAGATATGACGGTCCTAGAACATGGGGAGACATAAGGTCACCCACACCCGTAGAACCCATTAACATATAACAATCATGCCTAGGATCTTACCGAACCACTTTCAGTAACTCATTTAAAAACATTTAGATGAATACCATAAATTACAAAAGACTTAAAATAAATCAATACATATAAAATCCATAAGGAAAATAATATATATCTCAATAAGTATCAATCAACATTCCTGGAGCATCTAAAGACAAGACCTCATAATCATAGTATTATTGATAACTCAGATAAGGAATTCCCCAAGCGAAATAGAATGCTTGAGCCATCACCTTGCCTCCTCACATTTGCTCACCTGGAATCAAACAAGGAAAAAGGGTGAGATAGAATATCTCAATGAGTAAACAATAGTGATTGTACAATAACACATATCCCTTAGAAAGGGCCCATAGCTCATAACTTATAGCTTATGATTCATGGTTTGCAATTTAGAAAGGTTTGCATAAATCACACTTATAACACATAGAATGAAGGCTACTGCCATAATCACTTGAACATATAGAGTGAACGCTATTGCCATAATCACTCGAACACATAGCCGATGATTACTCGCATTGGTATGAGTAAACATAGCCAATGATTATTCGCATCGGTATGAGAAGCACATAACCGATGATTACCCACATCGGTACGAGGATTTCTGCATAATGGGTAAAAGGTACCATAGCTAGAGCTAATGGTAATCACAATTATCAATATCACATAAGGCATCAATAACATGTATTCCAATAACAATAGTGGTTTAACTTTCAAGCAAAAGACACAATGATAGTGTAGTTCCAGAAAGAATATAAGTTGGGGAGTTAATCACAAGAAGTTCTCATGGATAAACAAAATGGTTTTGGACCAAGTGTCCCTTAGCAACCCAAGCTTGTTAAAGAAATCATATAACAATATTTAGAATAGAAAGAACTTGGATTTCAATGATCACAAGGCTCACATAACATGTTTTCACATATTTGTAACATAACAAAATGTTACTTGCACTTATAACATGAACATAGTATTTACTCACACTGGAAGCAGGAATATAGAGTTTACTCACCTTGGGGTTCCTTTGCTCCTAGTACACACAGTCCCTTTGCACTTCTAAAGCTCCTCAAACACTAACATAATATTTGATTTAATACTTAGTACTTATTTACTCATGATGCTCCTATCCCATAACTACCCCATTCACATATAGCATACACATATACTTAGAGTTCACATATAGGTGTACTCATCACTTGCACATAGCACGTTGACTTTAAAAGTCTTGTATACTTAGGCCTTATAGGATCTCTTGATATCACATTACAATCACATTAATACCTTTTTAAGGTCATCACAATATCATTACCTCAATATCATATCACTTTAGCAATTATCTTAGTTTACTTTACACTTCCATACATGTCAACTTAATATTTAACCTTTCAAGTGTCATGCTTAACTCTTATGGTCCTTTTGACTTCATTAATTCATAACCATATGTTCATCATCAAGTCATCATAACATCTATTTCCAAATTCCCTAATCACATTTGCATTCCAACCACAATATAGGGTTAAGATACCTTAAGTATACCAAAATGCATTTAAGCTTATCTAGGATCATACCTTCGACTGACATGAAATTTTATCATTTATTATACATACATACAAGTCAATAATCACCAAGACACATCACATAAAATTTATAAACATTAGGACAAAAATATTTATGTAGGCCGAATGCATCATCAAGGTAAAAACCAAATTCTTCTTCTTTTCGTACTTTCTGTCTATTTCAGAAATATGTAAAAACATGGTTTGAACCAAGATCTTTCATGTAATCATAACAAAAATCATTCTAGAATATAAATTCATAGGAATCAGTCACATTTGGTGTTATTAATATAGAAAAATTTAATCTTTTGCATTATAGTGCACAAAACCATAAGTTTTCTTGTTTTCGGTATTTTCCGGTCATTTCAGAAATATGCAAACAGGTTGTTTAAACCATTATTTTTAATTCAATTATTGAAAATATCAGTTTAGAACACATTCCTTCATGAATCAACAGCCATAGATAGGGTTTGTACAAAAAAAAATTCCAAGTTCAATGGCTTAGATGAAAAACCATGAGTTTCCGCGCTTTCCGCGCATTTCGTTTATTTTAGTGATAAACATACACATGATTCAAATCATTATTTTTCATCTAAACAAAACAAATATCTCATTAGAACACCAATTCATACAAATCAGTAGCCATATATTCATGAAAGAATAAAATTTTCCAATTTCCAAGTCCTAACACGAAAACCTTGAATTACTTTGTTTTTTGAAACTTTTCGGTCATCACAAAAATATGCAGAAATATTATTTCATCCAATATTTTTCATCAAAAAAAATCAAAAATTAGTTTAAAATACAACCATGCACAAATCAACCCCCCCCCCCCCCCCCCCCCCCATGATGTTTATGCAATAAAATTATGATTTTAAGTTATAGAATTCACCTTTGGAGAAATCTTGTGGAAAGAATCGTGTTTTCGGTAAAAAATAAATTTTCTCTCCCAAGAATTCACTCAAATAGAATTGAATCTATAGAAATCAGTAATCAAACAGTTCAAAATAATTTTCCCATAATTTATTTCATAGAAAACAGTTTAGAAATCGAAAGAGAATAAAAATTTACGATTACAGTCATGAAATCGTGAAACTGAAAGGAGTTTTCTTAATTTCGGTAGAGAGAATTATTTTGGGAAAATTTTTCTATGAATATACTGGAATAACAGAGTGTGGCTGCTGTCTAAACTGATGGGGGCTGAAATTTTGCTTACATATTAGGGTTTGGGGTTTAATTTCCAAGTTTGCCCTTAATGAGCTAGGTTATGAGTGTTTTTGTGTAGTGGGCTTTTGGGTATTTAGGCTTTTTAATTAATTTAGGGCTGATTATAGGTAATTAAAAATACAACATTTTTCTTATTATTTTCATTAAAATTTTCCCAAAAAAATTTATTTAAAAATATTTTAAAAATACTCGTTAAATTATTTTATGCTTAAAAATTGTCTTTTTACATGGAAATTTATTTTACGAAAAATAAATTATTTCATGCTAATGCATTTCATTCAAATCTTTTATTTCACAATTATAATTCATATTAGGCATATTAAAATTAATTTAACATGCCTCAAACTCATAAATCACATCACACATGAATTTTCATACAGTCACACAATTTATCACAATAAGCCTAAATTCAAATAATTTGTCACTAAAACTCCTAGGGTAGATGTGAGTTGTTACATTCTCCCCCCTTAAACGAAATTTGTCCTCGAATTTCCAAATCTAATAGTACAACACAGTTTACTTAACTTCTCTGCCATGCTTCTGTTGCGTCACTCAAACCCAATATCTAACTACAATTAACTTATCAAACACAGTAAGACACATGCTCACAATCTATTAAAAAGAATCATATTGATAAACTTTCAGCTTAAGCTACACCTATGGTAATCTCTTATTCAAACAAATCTTAAAACTAATCCTTAATAAATTTTTTTTCCCTTAACCTCAAAAATAAAGTAGTAGAACCTTTAATTTCACTTTTAATCAAATATAATCCCAAGCATTATTTTTCCTTATATCTCTATTATTATTAACATCTATATTAATACCTTGATCACCACGTCCATTCATTATTTATCACATTAGTCATATAAGAATCCAACAGAAAATTCCAAATAAATAACTCCAATTGATATTTGATAATTCACTTTCCATATTAATAATTATTACTTAATCTATTATAACCTCAATAAATATTTTCGTGTTTAATACCTTACTAACATTATGATTTCTACACTCCCATCATTCATCAATTAAAACATATTTAAACTTAACAAACATTCTTATATATATCATATCCCAAACAAACTTGCATTCTATTAATTTACGATCCCAAATAAACTTCTCATAACTATTTCATACTTACTCTCTTTCTGTATAATATGTACATCATTATCATGATTTAATTACCTAATGCCTCGAAATTTTATACATTTAGCTCGTAATATCATCTAACTTTAGATTTTCCATTTACATCTTGCTATATTTCATATTCCTAACCATTTAACTTATTCATATTAAAATAATAAACCTTCAGATACTATTGCCTTTAAATGAAATCTTTATACAACTCTTATATCTTTCCAAATCCATGCCATTCTAGGCTATCTCAATAAAAATTCTTCCTGTACTAAAGATTACTACTAAATTTTCCAATATCCTCAATTGAACATTATTGCATCTAATGCCTCATAACATTTCTCATCCAGAGGACTCCAATCCCTTTCAGGTATGTTCAAAACTATTTAAATTTTCAAAACTGCATAGGATCATTTAAAAGAACTAAAACATTTTCATCCTTGCATGTGACATGCAACCTTAATGCAATGCTTGATGTTGTTCATGATGTATGATTTTGTAAAGTAAAACTCAATGCATATAGATAGACATACTGGACGTAAGTACATAATTAAATCAAATCTATAACATTTTATCTTAAAATCATGTTATACCCTCATAGATCAAGTCCTTATGGATCCTCAAATTTACAATTCATATGGCCTTAATCATCTATCATCTTATAAAAGTTCAAATCCTTATACTCTGATTGCACCCTATATACTCAAAGGAATCTCATCACTAAAGAATCTCCACTAGAATCATACTTATTCTTTTATCAACATTACAAGTCTGATAATACTTATACTTTTATATCTCCCCCTCTTAAAAGAAATTCATCCTCAAATTTCAATACTTACTCACATATTCTCAAAAAAACTACGGATGCCTCTACCACATCCCTTCCTTGACGTCTTAAGTATACTCATCCATTCCATGATTATGGTAGTAAATCTTAATCATAAATATCTCCTTGATACACCAATATCTCCCATCCTTAGGTCAAAATTTTGATTGCTTTCCTCTATAGTCAATATAAGAAGTTTTTATCCATCAATGTGTACCTCACAATCCTTAAACAATACCTTACTTCCTTCATTTCTCCCCAAAGGGTCAACATTACTAAGGGTTCAGTAATTTATTCCTTATCTCTGCCGAGACTCCTAGCAAAATATCGAGACACAAATGAATTTGCAGCACCATAATCAATCAAACATCTTGTACTAAAACTTCAAATGGGAATAATACCTTCTTATTTTTAAATCACACTAGATAAAAATTCTTCCTTCGACTATACTCGATATCTACATAGGTGATAAAGAAATCCCTAGCTTTCTTGTTGCTCCTGTCTATAGGGTAGCATCTATGCCACAAATTCCTTAATGTACTTCACTTACTTCATACTATATATTTATATAAAATGTAACTAATTCATTTTATTCTTCTACTGACCATTAAATATCCTTCCTCTTCTTTTGGCATCAATCAAAATTACCATTTAATAACTCTATTTAATTCATATATCAAACCATTGTTATATGTAAGCATTTCATACTTCATAGCATTATACCTATCAGTCATTAATCTAAATTGGACCAAAGCTTAATCAACTTCTCTTTCTAATCCACTTAACCCCACTATCAACTATCATATTTACCATGCATTTAACATAGGTACTCATCATACCATATCATATCACAAGGCACATGTCACATATCACATATCGCATAACATATATCACATAGCACATGTCACATATCACTTATCACATAGCATATATCACATATCATAATCATGTAATATATATCTCATAGCATGAAGAATTCTCCTATTATGCAAAAATGGATCATGCTATAGGCAAAAAGAATTAATCCATACTAAGTCGCCGAGCAATCAGTTAACATCATTCAGTCTTCTTTTTCTTGAGGTAGATCGCAAGCATAGCTTTCTTGAACATCTTTCACCATGTCCACTTGTATGCCACACGCGGCGCTGTAGGTTGTGGTCTTCTAGTAGGGATAATCTTCTTGGTCATCTAGTAAAGGAATCATAAGGCACACAAGCAAACAATAATAAAGAGTACTAAAACCTACTAGGATTTCGCAGAACTATGCTAGCAATAGACTGCAAAAGACATGACAGGAAAATTCCTATGCTCTAGGATTTTACTTAAGCAACTCTTATAAAACAAGCCTAAACTAGACTTTTAAAAACTATGGCTCTGATACCACCTTTGTAACATCCCAACCTTAGAGATATGATGGTCCTACAATATGGGGAGACATAAGGTCACCCACGCCCGTAGAACCCATTAACATATAACAATCATACCTAGGATCTTACTGAACCTCTTTTAGTAACTCATTTAAAAATATTTAGATGAATACCATAAATTGCGGAAGACTTAAAATAAATCATTACATATAAAATCCATCAGGAAAATAATATATATCTCAATAAGTATCACTCAACATTCCCGGAGCATCTAAAGACAAGACCTCATAATAATAGTATTATTGATAACTTAGACAAGGAATTTCGCAAGCGAAGTAGAATGCTTGAGCCATCACCTTACCTCCTCACATTTGCTCACCTGGAACCACACAAGGAAAAAAGGTGAGATAGATGATCTCAATGAGTAAACAATAGTGATTATACAATAACACATATCGCTTAGAAAGGGCCCATAGCTCATAACTTATAGCTTATGATTCATGCTTTGCAATTTAGAAAGGTTTTCAGAAATCACACTTATAACACATAGAGTGAAGGCTACTGTCATAACCACTCGAACACATAGTGTGAAGGCTATTGCCATAATCACCCAAACACATAACACATAGAGTGAAGGTTGTTGCCATAATCACTCGAACACATAGCCGATGATTACTCGCATCGGTACGAGTAGCACATGGCCGATGATTACTCGCATCGGTATGAGAAGCACATAGCCGATGATTACCCACATCGGTATGAGGATTTTTGCATAAAGGGTAAAAGGTACCATAGCTAGAGCTAATGCTAATCACAATTATCAATATCACATAAGGCATCAATAACATGTATTCCAATAACGATAGTGGTTTAACTTTTAAGCAAAAGATACAATGATAGAGTAGTTCCATAAAGAATATAAGTTGCGGAGTTATTCACAAGAAGTTCTCATTGGATAAACAAAATGGTTTTGGACCAAGTGTCCCTTGGCAACCCAAGCTTGTTAAAGAAATCATATAACAATATTTAGAATAGAAAGAACTTGGGTTTCAATGATCACAAGGCTCACATAACATGTTTTCACATATTTGTAATATAACAAAATGTTACTTGCACTTATAACATGAACATAGTATTTACTCACACTAGAAGTAGGAATATAGAGTTTACTCACCTTGGGGTTCCTTTGCTCCTAGTACACGTAGTACCTTTGCACTTCTAAAGCTCCTCAAACACTAACATAATATTTGATTTAATACTTAGTACTTATTTACTCATGATGCTCCTTTCCCATAACTACCCCATTCACATATAGCATACACATATACTTAGAGTTCACATATAGGTGTACTCATCACTTGCACATAGCACGTTGACTTTAAAAGTCTTGTATACTTAGGCCTTATAGGCTCTCTTGATATCACATTACAATCACATTAATACCTTTTTAAGGTCATCACAATATCATTACCTCAATATCATATCACTTTAGCAATTATCTTAGTTTACTTTACACTTCCATACATGTCAACTTAATATTTAACTTTTCAAGCGTCATGCTTAACTCTTACGGTCCTTTTCACTTTATTAATTCATAACCATATGTTCATCATCAAGTCATCATAACATCTATTTCCAAATTCCCCAATCACATTGCATTCCAACCACAATATAGGGTTAAGGTGCCTTAAGTATACCTTAAGTATGCCAAAATGCATTTAAGCTTATCTAGGATCATACCTTTGACTGACATGAAATTTTATCATTTATTATACATACATACAAGTCAATAATCACCAAGACACATCACATAAAATTTATAAACATTAGGACAAAAATGTTTATGTAGGCTGAATGCATCATCAAGGTAAAAACCAAATTCTTCTTCTATTCGTACTTTCCGTCTATTTCAGAAATATGTAAAAACATGGTTTAAACCAAGATCTTTCATGTAATCATAACAAAAATCATTCTAGAATATAAATTCATAGGAATCAGCCACTATTGGTGTTATTAATATAGAAAAATTCAATCTTTTGCATTATAGTGCACAAAATGTTAAGTTTTCTTGTTTTCGGTATTTTTCGGTCATTTCAGAAATATGCAAACAGGTTGTTTAAACCATTATTTTTCATTCAATTATTGAAAATATCAGTTTAGAACACATTCCTTCATGAATCAGCAGCCATAGGTAGGGTTTGTATAAAAAAAGGGTCCAAGTTCAAAGGCTTATATGAAAAATCATGAGTTTTCGCGCTTTCTGCGCATTTCGTTTATTTCAGTGATAAACATACACATGATTCAAATCATTATTTTTCATTTAAACAAAACAAATATCTCATTAGAACACCAATTCATACAAATCAATAGCCATATATTCATGAAAGAATAAAATTTTCCAATTTCCAAGTCCTAACACGAAAACTTTGAATTCCTTTGTTTTTTAAAACTTTTCAGTCATCACATAAATATGTAAAAATATTATTTCATTAAATATTTTTCATCAAAACAAATCAAAAACTAGTTTAAAATACATCCATGCACAAATCACCCCCCCCCCCCCCCTCTATGATGTTTATGCAATAAAATTATGATTTTAAGTTATAGAATTCACCTTTGGATAAATCTTGCGAAAAGAATCGTGTTTTCGGTAGAAAATAAATTTTCTCTCCCAAAAATTCACCCAAATAGAATTGAATTTGTAGAAATCAGTAATCAAACAGTTCAAAATAATTTTCCCATAATTTATTTCTTAGAAAACAGTTTAGAAATCGAAAAAGAATAAAAACTTACGATTACGATCACGAAATCGCGAAACTGAAAGGAGATTTCTTAATTTCGGTAGAGAGAATTATTTTGGAAAAATTTTTCTATGAAAATACTGGAATAACAGAGTGTGGCTGCTGTCTAAACTGATGGGGACCAAAATTTTGCTTATATATTAGGGTTTGGGGTTTAATTTCCAAGTTTGCCCTTAATGAGCTAGGTTAAGAGTGTTTTTGTGTAGTGGGCTTTTGGGTATTTAGGGTTTTTAATTAATTTAGGGCTGATTATAGGTAATTAAAAATAAAATATTTTTCTTATTATTTTCATTAAAATTTTCCCAAAAACATTTATTTAAAAATATTTTAAAAATACTCATTAAATTATTTTATGCTTAAAAATTGTCTTTTTACATGAAAATTTATTTTACGAAAAATAAATTATTTCATGCTAATGCATTTCATTCAAATCATTTATTTCACAATTATAATTCATATAAGGCATATTAAAATTAATTTAACATGCCTCAAACTCATAAATCACATCACACATGAATTTTTATACAGTCACACAATTTATCACAATAAGCTTAAATTCAAATAATTTGTCACTAAAACTCCTAGGGTAGATGTGGGTTGTTACATAAGTAGACCTGATTCTCCTTAAAAGAAATGACTAACAAAAAAGTGATGTAAAGGATACATAGGCTGCCCGACTCAGGTGCGGTCTAAATCATAATAAAAATATTTACTTTACATTGCATTCTCATTTTCTTTGTGCCTTATACATTATTAACTTAATTCTTTTGCCTAAACAAAAAGAAAAAAAAAGAAGAAAAAGGATGCTTGTTGTGCTAAAAATCCGAAAGGGCAGTTTAGGTAAAAATTACAGTAAAAAATAAAAGATGTCTCATTTAATGGTGAGTAGATTTTGCAAAATACAAACCCATCATCATGACAAAAAGGATAGCCCTTTCAATATCATCTATAGCTTATCTTGTTTTGTGTAGTCCTATCAACCTATAATTATTTTGAGCAAAATGCAAAAAAAAAGGGGTCATGTATGAAGTCATGGTCTAGTCAATCCTCCTCTACCTTCGGAGATGCAAATCTCTCATATCCTCATCAGAATCAGAGTCTACCAAGATCTCCTCAAATGGGCACACCCCTCCTCTAGATTTCTCTAATAGCTCTGGCAATGAGAGCTATGATCTATGCAAACTTCGAGAAAGAAAAAATGGGGGCATATCTTGAGTATGCCTCATTTACCTCAATACCCTATCCCCTAGTGGAAAGTCATTCAAACCAAGTGTCACATCCCAACTTTAGAGATATGATGGTCCTGGAACATAGGGAGACATAAGGCCACCCACGCCCATAAAACCCATCCATGTGTACACAATTCATGCCTAGGATCATACCAAACCTCATATAATAACTCATTTAAAACATTTATGAGAAAAACTATAATTGCAAAGGACAATAATTAGATATGTTACATATAATCCATAAGAAAATAATATTTATAATATAGTAGAAATCTTAACAAAACATTTTCAAATAAACATCAAAATAATTATTCCCGGAGCGTCTAACGATAACCTTTATATCATAGTATTATTAAAGATTTCAGACAAGGAATTCCCCAAGCGGAGTAGAATGCTTGAGCTATCACCTTGCCTCCTCATACTGCTCACCTAGAACCATACAAGGAAAAAGAAAAAGGGTGGTGAGATAAATGATCTCAATGAGTAAATAATATAGCACATACATTAACACATAGTCCTTTGAAAATGAAACTTATAGCTTATACATATAGTTCATGATTTACAATTCATAAATCAAGTTAACATTTTAGCAAGGCTTTTAATTAAACAAGTTTGCAGAAATCACACTTATAGCACATTGAGAGTGAAGGCTATTGCTCTATCACTCAAACACATAGAGGAGAGCTGGCATTAAACCAAATTCCAACTCCTATCATATGAAGAGCGTGAAGCTTATCAGGCCCCATGACTAGAACCCCTCCTTTCTAGTTAAGGTGGATACACTACCCTTAACCATCGGGTTAAGACCATGTGTATAGGTTTTGATGATTACCTACATCGGCACGAGGACTTCTGCATAAATGGTTAAAGGTACCATAACTAGAGTTAATGGTAATTACATATGACAATAACATTTAAGGCAACAAAACATGTATCACAATAGCAATAGTAGTTTACTTTTTGAACAATAGATACAAAAATAGTGTAGTTTCAGAAAGAATATAAGTTAAGGCAATAATCACAAAGAATTATCATTGGATAAACAAAAATAGTTTTTGGACCAATTATCTTTTGGCAACCCAAGCTTTACAAAGAAATAATTTAATCATATTTTAGGATAGGAAGAACTTAGGTTTCAAGAATCTCAAAGACTCACATAACATGATATCACATATTTGTAACATATTATAATGTTACTCACACTTGTAGAATGAATACAATATTTACTCACCATGTGGTTCCTTCGCTCCTATTTCACATAGCCCCTTTAAAACTCTAAAGCTCCTCAAACTCTATCATGATATTTAATTCAATACTTAGTATTTATTTAATCATGATGCTATCCTATCCCATAACTATCCCATGAACATATAACATTCACAAACACTTAGAGTTGCACATATAAGTGCACCTCATCACTTGCACATAACATGTTGACTTTAAAAGTCCTACACGTTTAGCTTTAATAGGCCCATATGAAAACACATTATAACTCATGTCTATAACTTTCTAAGGTCAACACAATATCATTATCTTAATATCAATTCACTTTAATAATCATCTTAGCACACATAACACTTCCATATATGTCAACTTATCAATAGCCTTTCAAGCATCATGCTTATCTCTTATGACCAATTCCTTCAATCAATCTCTTCATCAATTCAAGATTGTTAATTCATTATTAAGTCATCATAATGCCCATTTCCATATTTCCCAATCACATTCACATTCTAATCATAACATAAGGTTAAGATACCTTAAGCATACCAAAGTGCCTTTAAGCTTGTCTAGGGTCATACCTTCAACTAACATGCAATTTTATCATTTATTATACATACATACCTATCAATAATCATCAAAATACATCACATAAAAACTATAGACATTGGGATAAAAATCCCATGGTAGGCCGAATACATCATCAAAGGAAAAACTAAATTTTTCTTACTTTTCACACTTCTCGTTTATTACAGTAATATATAGAAACATGGTTTGAACCAAGATTTTTCATGTAAACACAACAAAAATCATTTTAGAATATTAATCTATATGAATCAGCAACCATATGTGTGATGTGCACATGAAAATTCGAATTTTAGGTTTTAGGATGCAAAACCATGAGTTTTCTTACTTTTGGTATTCACTGGTCATTACAGTAATATGTAAATAGGTGGTTTAAACCATTATTTTTTATTCTATCACAGAAAATATTAGTTTAGAACATCCAGATGTATGATTTAGCATCCATAGGTAATAATTATGCATGAAGATTCCAAAGTTTAAGGCTTAGGGTGAAAATCATGAGTTTTCGCGCTTTCCATTCATTACAGTAATATGCAAACACATAATTTAAATCATTCTTTTTTATCAAAACAAAACAAATATCAGTTTAGAATCCATCCATACATAAATTAGCAGCCTTATGTTCAATAAATCATAGAATTTTCCAACTTCTAAGTTCTAGCACAAAAACCTTGAATTCCTTTCTTTTATAAAACTTTTCAGTCATTCCAGTAATATGCATAAATATGATTTAATCCAATATTTTTCATCAAAACACATCAAAAAATCCATTTAGAAATCAATTATGCTGGAATCCCCCCCCCCCTCCCTTGAAGTGTTTATGCATAAAAAATTGAAATTTAAAGTTACAAGATTCACCTTTGGAGAAATCGCGCGGAAAGATTTGTGTTTTTGGTAGAGAATTAAATTTCTCTTTCTAAAACTCACCCAAACATAATTAAATCTATGAAAATTAGTAAACAACCAATTCAAAATATTTTTTTCATAATTTATTTCATAGAAATTAGATAGGAAATTGTTAAGAAAGAAAAACTTATGAATACTAGCGAGAAATTGCAAAATTGAAAGGTGTTTTCTTAATTTCGGTAAAGAGAATTCTTTTGAGAGAATTTTTCAATCAAAATACAGAAAATTAGAGTGATGGCTGATGGAACATTAGGGCTAGCAAAAATTTCAATATTTAAAGGTATGGTTTTGGCCAATTTCCACTAATACCATTAATGAGCTAGGTTAGGAGGGTTTTTGGGTAATGAGCTTTTAGGTATTTGGGTTTTTTATTTAAATTAGTGGCTAATTTTGTTGATTAAAATAAAAATAATTTTCTTATTATTTTTATTAAAATTTCCCCCAAAATATTTATTTAAAAATATTTTAAAATACTTATAAAATCATTTTATGCTTAAAAATTGCCTTTATGCATAAAAATTCATTTTATTTAAAATAATTTATTTTATACTAATGTACTTCATATAAATCATTTATTTCACAATAATAACTCATATCATGCATATTAAAAATTAATTTAACATGCCACATGCTCATCAACACATAGAACGTAAATACCCATAAAAGCACACACTTAATCTTAATAGTTCTAAATCAAGCAATTTGTCATAAAAATTTCTAGGGTAGGTGTGGGTTGTTACATTCTCCCCCCTTTAAAAGAAATTCATCCTCAAATTTAAATTCTTATCTAACTGGTCTTAAAAAGCTAAGGATACTTCTACTGCATCTCCTCCTCGGCTTCCCAAGTGCACTTATCTATCCCATGATTAAGCCATTGGACCTTAATCATGGGTATCTCCTTATTTCTTAACATCTTCACTTGTTGATCCACTATAGCTATTGGTGACTCCTCATAGGATAGCTACTCATCTAACATTATGTCTGGAGATGACAGGATATGAGACAGATCTGACACATACTTCCTTAACATAGAGACGTGAAACACTAGATGCACATGTACCATAGTTGGAGGCAGGAAAGTCTATAAGATACTTCCCCAACCTTGTATAAGATTTTGAAAGGACCAATGAAGCAAGATAATAACTTTCCTTCCTTGCCAATTCATTGGAGAGACCTTCAAGAACACGTGATCTCCCACGACAAAATGGATGTCCTTTTGCTTAGGATCTATATAACTCTTTTACCGATTGAAGGCCGTTTTCAGGCGCTCTTGAATCAAAGGTACTTTCTCGGTAGTCTCCTTAAGCAATTTTGGCATTTCCACATATTTGTCTCCAAGCTCAACCCAACAAACTAGAGAATGACATTCCTCACATACAGTGCTTCATACGGTGCCATGTCGATGGACGAATGATAGTTGTTGTTGTAGGTGAATTCAATCAAGGGTAGGTACTTATCCCAGCTACCACCAAAGTCTAAGACACATATCCTTAGCATATCGTTGAGTGTTTGAATTGTTCTTTCAGACTGTCCATTCATTTAAGGGTGAAATGCAGTACTTAAATCTAATTGTGTTCCTAATGCTTCTTACAGCTTCTACCAAAATTTGAAGGTAAATTAAGTCCCTTGATATGAGATGATGGAAATCAGCACTCCATGTAGTTTCATGATCACGTCCATATACAACTATACATACTGAGCTGCAAAATATGTGGTCTTAACTCCCAAAAAATGAGTAGACTTTGTCAATCAGTCCACTATGACCCATACAGAGTCATAACCTTTGGAAGTTCTAGGCAAGCCAATAATGACGTCCATAGTGATGTGCTCCCACTTCCATTTAGGTAGTTAAATTCCTTGCAGCAATCTTAAGGGTCATTAATGCTTATACTTGACTTGCTAGCAAGTCAGGCAAAATGCTATAAATTTAGGCACATCCTTTTTCAGTCAAGGCCACCAATAGTTAGCCTTCACATCATAATACATCTTGGTAGTTCCAGGATGAGCACAGTAAGGTATATGATGAGCCCCCTTTAGTATCCTTTCCTATGGTCCATCCACATTAAGCACACAAACTCTATTTCCACACTTTAAAACTCCATTGACCACTCTGAACTCAGAGTTCTTCCCTTCCTTCGTCTCATCCTTCAACCTCATCATGTGTGGGTCCTTATCTTGTGAATCCATTATTTCTTCCATTAGCTTAGATTTCACTTGAAAATGAGCCACTAAAATTCTTAATCCTCCAATCTCTAGCCTCAAACCTTGACTAAATAATTTCTTTAATTCCTTCACAATCAGCCTCTTTTGTACAGTCACATGGGCTAGACTTCCCATCAATTTTTGACTAAAGGCATCTGCCACTACATTTGCCTTTCTGGGGTGATAGAGAATTTGATAGTCATAATCCTTTAATAGTTCAATCCATCTCTTCTACCTTAGGTTGAGGTCTTTTGGGCTCAATATGTACTAAAAACTTTTATGATCTGTATAGATCTCACACTTTGTTCCATACATGTAATGTCTCCAGATCTTTAGAGTGAACACTACCACAGCTAATTCCAAATCATGGGTTAGGTAATTCTCTTCATGCCTCTTCAATTGTCATGATGCATAGGCAATGACTTTACCATTTTGCATCATGACATATCTAAGTCCTACTCCCAAAGCATTATAGTAGACGGTGAATCCTTCTTCTCCTTCCGGTAATGCCAAAACTAGGGCCGATATCAAACACTTCTTAAGCTTCTAAAAACTACTCTCAGAGGACTCTTCCCAACTGAACTTAACTTGCTTCTTGGTCACTTGGTCAATAGGGTTGTTATCTTAGAAAATTCCTATACGAATTTGCAATAATACCCAGACATGCCTAAGAAACTCTATACTTTTGAAACCATTGTGGGTTGTGGCCAACTTGCTATTGCTTCAACTTTCTTAGGATCAACTTGAATCCCTTTCTTACTTATTACATGTCTAAGAAAGTTGACAGACTCCATCCAAAACTCGCAGTTAGATAGCTTAGCATAAAGCTGATGATCACGTAGCGTTTAAAGCACAATCCTCAAATGTTCTTCCTTATTCTTTAAGTAAATCATGATGTCATCAATGAACATGATCATGAACTTATCAAGGAATGGTCTGGATACTCGATTCATCAAGTCTATGAAAGTAGTAGGAGCATTTGTCAGACTGAATGGCAGAACCTTGAACTCATAATGTCCATGTCTAGTACAGAAGGTAGTCTTGCAGATGTCTTCTCCATGGATCTTTAGTTGATGATAACTAGACCTTAAATCGATCTTGAAGAAGTGACCAATTCCTTTCAATTGATCAAAAAGATCATCGATCCTCGTCAACGGGTGCTTATTCTTCATAATGACTTTGTTAAGTTGACGATAATCAATGCACATTCGGACTGAGCCATCCTTCTTCTTTACAAATAGTACTAGAGCACCCCATGGCAAGCTGCTTGGTCAGATAAAACCCTTATCGAGTAGATCATGCAATTGCGTCTTTAATTCTTTCAGCTCTAGTGGTGCCATAAAATATGGTGGTATCGATATAAGCTGCATTCCAGGCAACAGTTCAATGTTGAACTCAATTTCATGGTTAGGTGGTAATCCAGGTAGATCTCCTGGAAAGACTTCCATAAACTCGTTCACCACTGGAATGCTCTTATCTTGAATGGCGATCTCCTTGTCAGTATCAATTATGTGTGCTAGGTATCCTTGGCACCCCTTCCTTAACATCCTTCTTGCTCCCAAAGCTAATATCAAGTTTGGGGGATTCTCATTCCTATTACCTTGATACATAAACCTCTTCTTGTTCTTATCTCAAAACTCAACAAGCTTTTTGCTATAGTCGATACGAGTTCCATTTTCATATAACCAGTCCATCCCTAATATCACATCAAATTCTAGTAGATCCAATTCTAGCAATACTACAAGAAGTTTTTATTAATTAATTTCTGCCTCACATCCCTTATACTCATACTTTACTTCCATCACCTCCCCCAAGGGAGTGGATACTACTAAAGGTTCACTCATTAATTCCTTATTTCTACGCAAACTCTTAGCAAAACAAGGTGACATAAAAGAATAGGTTGCACCAAAATCAATCAAACATTTTGCACTAGAATTTTGGATAGGGATGATACCTATGATGGCTATGTGTGATGCGCGAGCCTCTTGCTGATTTAAAGCGAAGACTCAACCCTTGCTCTTATTCTCTGTCGTCGGTGCATTCCCAATAGCTAGCACCTTATCCTTGACTCCTTGTCTTTACAATTGGAATGGTATAGATTGTGGTTGTGCTATGATCCCATTCCCTTAACTCCTCATCTGAGGGTAGTCCTTTATGATGTGCCCCATTTGTCCACACTCAAGGCATGCACCAAAATCTTTTCGACAAATTCCAAGATGCTTCTTTCCACATTTGCTGCAAGTGGGGAGTTCCTGCTTAGCGTGATTGTTTCATTTTCCAGAAGATGAAAATTCCTTCTTGGAGCCTCCTCCACCTCCATGTTGTCCCTAATGACCTTTGTTCCTATGCTTTCCCTTATAGTCCCATTCAACTCGTTCGACTCTCTCTGCCTTATACCTTTTCTCCATTATCTTGGCCTTATCTATCAGCTTGGCCAAGGTTGGAAACTCCATTGCTACCAATGAATTGAACAGAGGTGTGATCAATCCTTTTAGGAAGCGATTAACGTAGCTAGCTTCAGTAGGAACGATGTTGATGGCAAATTGATTAAGTCAATTAAACTCCCTAGCATAATATGATACGAACATCCCTGGCTTTTGCTTTAGCTGCTCGAATTGCAATGCTCTATCTTGCTTTTCCTCTTCTAGCAAGAACTAATCCATTATTTCCTGCTTAAACACTACCCACGTAGGTGGGTCTACTTCGTAAAGCTGTTCTTCAATATTTCTCTCGTACCAATACCTAGCTTCCTTCTAGAGGTAGAGTCCCACCAACTATATCACTGAACTAATCCATTATTTCAATAGACTAGTTTGTCCATCTCATCCAAAAACTCATAGGGGTCATCACCTTCTACGCCATAGAAAGTAGGTGGTCGGAGCTTCTTGAACTTTGAAATCATCATTCTGTCATTAGGTAGTCGCTTCTTTTCCCTCCGTGCTGGTGCCACTACTGCAGGAGGCAGAACTCCATTTCTTTTCGATGTTGGTGGCACTTCCCACCTTTGAGCTCCTAACTCATCCAATTCCTCGCGCAAGTCTCTCATTTCCTCGCTCATAGCTTGCACCTCTTGCGAAGAGGCAGCATTAGTGTGTCCACCTGTTACATCGATTATCACCAACTACTCGTCCTAGCTTTAGTGTGTCCACCACCAGGGCAATCAAGAGTGGTATGGTCACTACTGCCACATCGGTAACAAAGAAGATATCCATCCTGATGGTGACTAGTTGAAAACACAGACCTTGCTGGTGAGCAGTCTCCCTTATGCTCAACAATCTCTGTCTTAAGTTGCTCCACATCCTTCCTCAATACATAAATCATAAGCTTAAGACGTCGGTTTTCCTATTTCAAGTACGAATAGTCATCCTCCAATTTCTAGATCTTACTGTAAACCCAATCAGGGTCTAAGTACTCCTTAGGGTCCTCTTCTTCATCAAAGGTCTCCTCCCTCATAGGGCAAATCACATATAGGACTCTCTCAAACATCTCCAAACAAGTCCTCTTACAGGTCACACGGGGTGCTTTGGGTCATGGTCCACTTACAGGGGTAATCTTCTTAGTCATCTGTCAAAACAATCATAAGACAATCAAACAATAACAAGGATTACTAAAACCTACTAGGATTTTGCAGAACTATGCTAGCGATAGACTGCAAGTGACATGACAGGAAACTTTCTATGCTCCAAGATTTTACTTAAACAACTCATATAAAATAAGTCTAAACTAGACTTTAAAAACTAAGGCTCTGATACCAACTTTGTCACATCCTAACTTTAAAGATATGATGGTCCTAAAACATAGGGAGAGAAAAGGTCACCCACGCCTGTAGAACCCATCTACATATACACAATTCATGCCTAGGATCATATCGAACCTCATACAATAACTCATTTAAAACATTTATGAGAAAACCTTTAGTTGCAAAAGACAATAATTAGATATCTCACATATAATTGATAAGAAAATAATATTTATAATCTATTTGAAATCTTAACAAAACATTTCAAATAAACATCAAAATAATTATTCCCGGAGCATCTAACGATAACCCTTCATATCATATTATTATTAAAGATTTCGGACAAGGAATTCCCCAAGCGGAGTATAATGCTTGAGCTATCACCTTGCCTCCTCATACTACTCACCTGGAACCACACAAGGAAAAAGAAAAGGGTGGTGAGATAGATGATCTCAATGAGAAAACAATATAACACATACATTAACACATAGTCCTTTGAAAAGGAAACTCATAGCTCATACATATAGTTCATGATTGATAATTCATAAATCAAGTTAACATTTTAGTAAGGCTTTCAATTAAACAAGTTTGTATAAATCACACTTATAACACATTAAGAGTGAAGGCTATTCCTCTATCACTTGAACACATAGAGGAGAGGTGGCATCAAAAAAATTCCAACTCCTATCACATGAAGAGCGTGAAGCTTATTAGGTCGCCACGACTACAACCGCCCCTTTCTAGCTGAGGTGGATACACTACCCCTATCCATTGGGTTAAGACCATGTGCATAGGTTCCAATGATTACCCGCATCAGCATGAGGACTTCTGCATAAATAGTTAGAAGTACCATAGCTAGAGCTAATGGTAATCACATATGACAAAAACATTTAAGACAACAAAACATTTATCACAATAGCAATAGTTATTGCAGTTTAACTTTTTGAACAACAAATACAAGAATAGTGTAGTTCCATAAAGAATATAAGTTAAAGCAATAATCATAAGGAATTATCATTGGATAAATAAAAATAGTTTTTAGACCAATAGTCCTTTGGCAACCCAAGTTTTACAAAGAAATCATTTAATCATATTTTAGGATAGGAAGAACTTGGGTTTCGAGAATCTCAAAGGCTCACATAACATGATATCACATATTTGTAACATATTATAATGTTATTTACACTTGTAGAATGAATACAATGTTTACTCACCTTGTGGTTCCTTCTCTCCTATTTCATGTAGCCCCTTTGAAACTCTAAAGCTCCTTAAACTCTATCATGATATTTAATTTAACACTTAGTATTTATTTAATCATAATGCTATCCTATCCCATAACTACCCCATAAACATATAACATTCACATACACTTAGAGTTGCACAAATAAGTACACCTCATCACTTGCACATAACACATTTACTTTAAAAGTCTTGCATGCTTAGCCTTAATAAGCCCATATGAAAACACATTATAACTCATGTCTATACCTTTCTAAGATCAACACAATATAATTATGTTGATATCAATTCACTTTAATAATCATCTTAGTACACATAACACTTTCATAAATGTCAACTTATCAATAGCCTTTCAATCATAATGCTTATCTCTTATGACCAATTCCTTCAATAAATCTCTTCATCAATTCAAGACCATTAATTTATTATTAAGACATCATAAAGCCCATTTCCATTGATGTGCCGAATGCACACTAACAATCTGCAAGTGCACAGGTCATTATCAAGTAATAAAGTAGTGAGTACGAGTATCATCTCGACAAGGATAGTATATAAGTAATAGTGCAAACTTTGACTATTGTCTAGTTGATCAAAATGAAGATTAATTAAACTAAGCTAAATTAACTAAGCTAAAGTAGTGATATTGATGGAGATAATCTAGGCAAAGCTAATCTAGATATAACTCTCCCTAATTTCTCATACATATCAAATAATGGATTGAGTTGGACTCTCACTAAATTAGATAAAAACCTTTCTCAAGCAATTAAATCACTAACTTCTTAAGTATTGTAGGGGAATCTCTTCTCCACCTACAATCAAATAGGAGCAGCATTAAGTTCAAGAGATTAACATCCAAATAAGTCTTGTAGGTATATCTTTAGCACCCCAATCAACTTTCTATTCCCATGAGTGATCTATCTATACCAGGGTATCTTTACTCGTCTAATATAGAAACAATATCCAATCAACAAGCTAGCAATTGCTAATTGGAATAATAAGATTTATCATGAAAATAAAACAACCAAAGATGAATTGATTAAAGTTTAAATCCTTTAATCTATACAATCAAAACTAGGATTCATTACAAATAGAATTAGTTCATATTAAAATTGAAGAACAAAGATGTAGAAAATAAAAGAAGAGGAAATCTCAAACAGATCTTGAATATGTTCTTTGAAATCTTTTCTTCAATCTTCCAAATCCACTTGAATCTTGATCTTTGATTTGATTAAGCCCTCAATATCTCTAACCTTTAAGCCTTTTCCATGCCTCTAATGCTTAGCCAACCCTCTTAAATCTCTATTTTTGCTATGTGGCGGCTCTCTCTTAAAATGCTATATGATCTAATTTATATTTTTGGAATTTAACCTCACACCACCAGAGCCACGGCAGGGATTCCAGTGGTGTCTACAATGCCAGGGGCTCATGGGTGAAATCTCAGTAGTGGCTCCACCCATGTGAGGCTACTGGATGTATTTCTAATTTGCTCTTATCACACGGGTGGAATACTAATTGGGATTTCAGTGGTGTCTGCCCACATGAGTGGAATCTCAGCTAGGATTTCAGTGGTGTCGACCCATCTTCTTCCAAAAGTCAGCATTTTGGCTTGGATCTTTCACCATTCTGAGTCACATTTGGTTCATGGCATCATTTGGCACCGCGTTAACTAAAATAACTCTGGAAAAGCACTAGACAAACAAATCAAACTCAATTTAAGGAAAAAATATGATAAAATATATTAAAAACAAGGGGTAAACTGTAGTCAATTAAGTACTTATCAAATTCCCCCGCACTTGAGTATTTGCTTGTCCTCAAGCAAATTAAATCATAACAACAGTAAGAAATAAAAACCTACCCTCTCTAGTCAAAGAAATTCAAAAAGATTTACAATAACTTAAAATCAGCAAGGCTTAAATGTGGTAGCCAAATTAAGAAATCTCTAAAACAAATCTCTAAAATCTAAAACCTAAAATCTAAAGTTACAAGTTTGAGCAAATAAGTCCATAGAAACAAAAGTTCAAGCAAAGTAGATTTATAATGATTTTTACCATAGGTGCTTAACTACTCACTCGACTTTTCATTGATTATACATTTCAATTCATGTTTTCTTTTTAATTAACTAAGGAGCCCGACTTGTTTGAATTGTCATCCTTGCTTTTTTCTGTGAATGCAAACACTTGTGGTGCCGACCTCTGTTTACTCTACTAAAATCACACATTCAAATGGCTACCAACACTATTCATATTCTTAATCCCTTGTGTTTAAAGGAGTCAAGAATAGTGGAATATGTAAATATTTTCAAAGCTCCTTGCACAATCTCTTTTTATATATATATATATATATATACTTATGTTTTTTTTTTCAAGAAAAATAGTCAAGCTACCTAAGGTATTAAGCATTTCTACTCAACTAAAATAAAAGTAATAGTGGAATAAAATAGGCTCAAAAAGTGCAAGTAAAGTTTCAAATTTCAGGCAAAAAGATTTGCAAAAATTTAATTTCTTAATCATGGCCACCATATTCAATCCACACTGCAACAAGTCATTGTCATAGCAAAATTAGGCCAATTTATTACTAGAGAGAGTTGATTTCAAATCAAACTATCACCACAACTCAATTCACTCAATCGCAAGATTCAATAAAAGATAGGACACACTAAAATACCTCTCCCCCACACTTAAGTAACACATTGTCCCCAATGTGTTATAAACAAGAAAAATGAAAAAGTAAAATAGAGAATTAACTGCCTTGAATGATATACCATATGAATCATGCTGGTGTTCCTTCCAGTGAGAATGTACCAAGATCAATGTTTCTGCATAGAGAAAAATTGAACTACAACCAAAGTAAGATCCATTCAAAGTAAAATAAAAACAAAAGAAAACAAAAATAAAAATAAAAACTAAAATACACCATCAATGGGTTACCCCTTATTCAGCACTTCTTTTATGTCGTATTAGCTGGACGTTATCATTATTCATCTTCCACCAATGGCTCGGAGGTTTCCTTATGCTGTCTACCTCTATAAACCAAGATAAAGAAGAATATGCAAAGGTTATGGCCTTTGCAAAGCCTTCTTTCAGCAATAAAAAATATTTTTGGTTCTCCATTTCATGCAAACTGAAGCTTGCCAGGTTTAGAACCATCGTTAAATAGTCTTACCCATAGACTAAATGCAGGGATTTCAGCTTTGGCACCAAAGAAAGCATCTACATTGCTAATGGCAGCCACCTTTTACAATTCCAATATGCTCTACCCAAATTCACTAACCTTTTGCTTTAACACCTTCACAAAATATATTTCCCTCTCCAAAGAAAATTTAGAGACTATAAGTACTGGCCACATACTTGATTCTCTAACAAATACACACTTAAAGAAAGGTGGCAAAGGTGTGGGATCATGTGTGGCTAGGTGTTCATTTAATGGAAATTTTGGTAAAGGAAGGGTGGGTATCAGAGTTGTGATGCATAGCTTCCCCCTCCATGCGTTCCCATAACTCACTATTATCGAAAGAGAGTTCTTCAACATTGGATTCCACTCCATTCATGCCCCATTGCAAGAATTGGGTTTTTCACTTAAGTAATCATCCTCATCAACTTCTTTGTGTAGCATTCCCAAATTTGCCTCACCATTTTTGTCTTCTTCATTTTCATCATCCCAAAACTAATTGATGGCAGTGGTCTTTTGTTGCTCTTCTAGAATGGCTTTGGTATCATTGGGTAGATTGCCTTCAAATCTCTTACTTAGCAGTTTGAAAATTTGCCTAGCGAAATTCTCAAGATTGTGAAAAGAAGTCTGTTGGTGTTTTAGAGCTATCTCGATGCTCTGAAATCTTTTCTCTGTAGCTTCCACTAAAGTCACAAACATCTCTTCCAACCTCTGCTCCTCTTGTACATGCTCATCATCCTCCAATGTAGTGTCCACTTCAAACTAAGTTGGGAGATTAGCTTTTGATGTATGGTTTCTGCTGCTCTCCACTTCCTTGGTCAAATTCTCCGTAGATGCTATGAATATTTCTAATGCAAGTTCAAGGAATGACATCTCTGTTGGTGCTTCCCCTGCATATTCTTCTGGCAAATCAGTTTGATAAAAATATCCATGATCATAATACTAATTTCCCTGGTATCCCCGTTCTAAATTTGAGTAAGAGTTCTCGCCCTAATAGTTTCGATCAGCCATGGAGAAAAATTTTTTCCTTTTCTAGAAACACAAACTTAAAATAAAAACAAAAACAAAAACATGAAATAGAAAAAAAAATAAAATAGCTAAAAATAAAACAAACAAATCAAAAAGAAAAACAAATATGAAAATAAAATAAAATAAAAACTAGATCAATAATCTCTATTAATATTTCTAATATTATAAAACTAACCCTGGCAACTGCACCAAAAACTTGAGGTGCTGAAACACACACTAATAATATGCAAGTGCATGGGTCGTTATCAAGTAATCAAGTAGTGAATATGAGTATCATCTCCACAAGGATAGTATATAAGTACTAGTGCAAACTTTGACTATTGTCTAATTGATCAAAATGAAGACTAATTAAACTAAGCTAACCTAAGAAAGCAAGTAAATGATATTGATGGAGATAATCTCGGCAAAGCTAATCTAGATATAACTCTCCCTAATTTCTCATGCATATCAGACAATGGATTGAGTTGGACTCTCAATAAATTAGATAAAAACCTTTCTCAAGCGATTAAATCCCTAACTTCTTAAGTATTGTAGAGGAATCTCTTCTCAACCTATAATCAAATAGGAGTAGCATTAAATTCAAAAGATTAACATCCACAGAAGTCTTGTAAGTCTATCTCTAGCACACCAATCAACTTTCTATTCCCATGAGTGATCTATTTATACTAGGGTATCTTTACTCATCCAATATGGAAATAATATCCAATCAACAAGCTAGCAATTGCTAATTGGAATAATAAGATTTATCAGGAAAATAAAACAACCAAAGATGAATTGATTAAAATTTAAATCCTTCAATCTACACAATCAAAACTAGGGTTCATTACAAATAGAATTAGTTCATATTAAAATTAAAGAACAAAGATGCAGAAAATAAAAGAAGAAATCTCAAACAGATCTTGAAGATGTTCTTCAAAATCTTTTCCTCAATCCTCCACATCCACCTAGATCTTGATCTTTGATTTGATTAAGCCCTCAATATCTCTAACCTTCAAGCCTTTCCCATGACTTTAGGGCTTAGCCAACCCTCTTAAATCTTTATTTTTGCTCTATGGCAGCTCTCCCTTAAAATGTTGTCTGATCTGATTTATATTGCTAGAATTTAACCTCACACCATTGGAGCCACGACTGGGATTCCAGTGGTGTCTATGATGCCAGGGGCCCACAAGTGAAATCTCAGTGGTGGCTCCACCCGTGTGAGGCTACTGGATATATTTCTAATTTGCTCTTATCACACGGATGGAATCCCAACTGGGATTCCAGTGGTGTCTGCCCATACAGGTGGAATCTCAGCTGGGATTTCAGTGATGTCTGCCCATCTTCTTCCAAAAGTCAGCATTTTGGCTTGGATCTTTCACCATTCTGAGTACATTTGGTTCATGGCATCATTTGGCACCGGGTTAACTAAAAAAACTCTAGAAAAGCACTAAACAAACAAAACAAACTCAATTTAAGGATAAAATATGATAAAATATATTAAAAACAAGGTAAAGTGTAGTCAATTAAGTACTTATCATCCATATTTCCCAATCACATTCACATTCTAATCACAACATAAGGTTAAGATACCTTAAGTATACCTTAAGTATACCAAAGTGCCTTTAAGCTTGTCTAGGGTCATACCTTCAACTAACATGCAATTGTATCAATTTATTATACATACATACATGTCAATAATTATCAAAATATATCACATAAAAATTATAGACATTGGGATAAAAATCCCATGCCAGGTCGAATACATCATCAAGGGAAAAACTGAATTTTTTTTACTTTTCTTACTTTTTGTCTATTACAGTAATATATAAAAACATGGTTTGAATAAAGATTTTTCATGTAAACACAACAAAAATCATTTTAGAATATTAATCCACATGAACCAGCAGCCATATGTATGACATATACATGAAAATTCCAATTTTAGGTTTTAGGATGCAAAACCATGAGTTTTCTTATTTTCAATATTCTCTGGTCATTACAGTAATATGTAAATAGGTGGTTTAAACCATTATTTTTCATTATATCATAGAAAATATCAGTTTTAAACATCTACATGTATGATTCGGCAGCCATATTTAATAATTATGCATGAAAATTCTAAAGTTTAAGGCTTAGGGTGAAAATCATGAGTTTTTTCGCTTTCCGTTGATTATAGTAATATGCAAACACATGATTTAAATCATTCTTTTTCATAAAAAAAAAACAAATATCTATTTAGAATTCACCCATACACAAATTGGTAGCCTTATGTTCAAGAAATCATAGAATTTTCCAACTTCTAAGTTCTAGCACAAAAACCTTGAATTTTTTTGTTTTCTGAAACTTTTCGATCATTCTAGTTATATGCAGAAATATTATTTAATCCAATATTTTTTATCAAAACACATCAAAAATCCATGTAGAAATCAATTATGCAAGAATTGCCCCCCTTGAAGTGTTTATGCATAAAAAATTGAAATTTTAAGTTACAGGATTCACCTCTCGAGAAATCACGCAGAAAGGTTTGTATTTTCGGTAGAGAATTAAATTTCTATTTCAAAAACTCATCCAAATAGAATTAAATCTATAAAAATCAGTAAACAACTAGTTCAAAATAATTTTCTTATAATTTATTTCATAGAAATCAGATAGAAAATTGTTAAGAAAGAAAAACTTACGAATACGAGCGAGAAATCGCAAAATTGAAAGATGTTTTCTTAATTTGGTAGAGAGAATTGTTTTGAGAGAATTTTTCTATCAAAATATAGAAAATTAAAGTGATGGCTACTGGAACATTAGGGCTGGCCAAAATTTTAATATTTAAAGATAGAGTTTTGGCCAATTTCCACTAATACCCTTAATGAGTTAGGTTAGGAGGGTTTTTGAGCAATAGGTTTTTAGGTATTTGGGCTTTTTATTTAAATTAGGGGTTGATTATGAGTGATTAAAATAAAAATATTTTTCTTATTATTTTCATTAAAATTTCCCCTAAAACATTTATTTAAAAATTATTGTAAAATATTTATAAAATCATTCTAATGTACTTCATATAAATCATTTATTTCACAATAATAACTCATATCATGCATATTAAAAATTAATTTAAGCCACATGCTTATCAACACATAGAACATAAATTTCCATAAAAGCATACACTTAACTTTAATAGTTTTAAATCAAGCAATTTGTCATAAAACTTTTTAGGGTAGATGTGGGTTGTTACACCTAGCCTAACAAGCAAACGGCTCGACACCCAGGGCCCCCAGTCATGAGATATCTAATCCTTTACCATTGATAGTGTTAACAATGTGTCCTTCCAAGGCAAGTTGCAAGCAACCATCCTATTTGATCTTTGACTAAGTCTCAATAAAGCATATGCAGACTGAAATGCAGGGGCCAACACTCGAAAATGATCCATCAGCTACAATTCCAAGATAACCCAAAACCTAAAACAGACACCCACAAAGCACCCCTAACAGAAAGGGTAAGAATAAATAAAATTTTCTCACTTCGTGAATAACTAGCAAGATAGTTCATCTCTCTAAATCTCAAACAAAGCAGTCAAGGCTCATCAGTGTCTTTCCAACATTATTCTAACCACAAAATGTCTCTATTTCATCTGCCACTTGGGTATCACCCTAATCAATAGACCTGTATATGACACTCAAAATAGAAAATCAAGGCTCTCATATTGAGCCTCTGCGCCCCCCCCCCCCAATAACTATCTAATCACCAAGATCATGGAACTTTTCAATCATAGTGGTTAAATTCACCTAACCACCACCAACCACCGTCTAGCATGCGACATCCTCAGGCAAGTCCATTAACTCCTAAAAAGTGTAAAAAATGCTAAACTTTGAACTCTGACACTATTAGAGTTACCTACGTGATATAACCAAGCTATAACATTAAACATCCTAAAGGTGGGACATGACTCCTCCTTAGCAATACTAAAATAGAAATCATGGGCAACCAGATTCCAAAACCCGAAGCAAGTCCTCAAAAAACTCAATCTCTTCATAATGGCATTATGGCAACTATTCCAAACCAACCCAAGTTGAGTTCCTCAACCTTGTCGAGTTTTTCAGTCCACAAATGCATGTCTTTGGGGACATAAAATTCACATGAAAAACTGCATTCACTATGCAAATGTGTGAATCCACCCTCATGTATCCATACAATCATCCATTACAAGCATCATCACAAATCATGCATAGCATAGAAGTCTAACAAAAGATCCATGAATTCTGAAACATGCATATATAAACATGCATCATCTGTGCACTAGCATCTATGCAATCATCTACAATCATGCACCATCATACATAAGCTGAGCCAATAGCCACACAGATATCTCTTAAAGCTGACCATTACTTCCTTAAAGCTGATTGACACCTCTTAAAGCTTACCATTGTCTCTTTAAAGCTAAATGATACATTTTAAGATCTAATCAATGAAGTGTGACTTTCAAAGTCCCTTTACTCCTAGCAAAGTCCCTTTAAGCCTTCTAAAAGGCCTAACCCATCATATTCAGAAGCCCAAGTTTCTTTGGCACAACCAAAATCTTGTAAGAATCTCTTGAGCTGACTCGCCATAGGCCGAGATTCTCTTCTTATCAAAATCTTTCAGAATCTCTTAAGCCGACTCGCCATAGGCTGAGGCTCTCCCTTTATCAAAACCTTTTAAGAACCTATCAAGTTGACTCGCCTCGCCATAGGCTGAGGCTCTCATATAGAAATCTTTTCAGAATCTCTTAAGTCAACTCACCAAAGGCTGAGGCTCTCCCTTTACCAAAATCTTGTCAGAATCTCTCAAGTAGACTCACCCTAGGTCGAGGCTCTCTTATCACTAAATTATCTTCCACTCATAAATGTCTAGAAACAATCACCTAGACATCCATGTGGTTCTTTTTTCCATCTTTTTTTATCCAAATCCATCAATTTCACCCATAAATGTCTAGAAACTATCACTTGGACATCCATGTGGTTCCTTTTCCCATCTCTTTTATCCAAATCCATTAATTTCAACCATAAATATCCAGTAACTATCACCTAGACATCCATATGGTTCCTTTCTCCATCTCTTTTATCCAAATCCATCAATTGCACCTATAAATATCTATAAACTATCACCCAAACATTAATGTGATTTCTTTTTCCATCTCTTTTATCCAAATCCATCAAACTCCACCCAAAAATGTCTAAAAATGATCCTAGACATCAATGTGGTTCTATTTCACATCTCTTTTATCTAAATCCATCAATTTCACCCATAAATCTCTAGAAACGATCACCTAGACATCTATGTGGTTTCACTTTCCACATCTTTTACCCGAATCCATCCATTCACCCAAAAATATCTAGCCACCAGCTTAGATATCCATTTTGTCTATTTTTTCACTTCTATTCATCAGCCACATTTTCCACTCGTAATTGTTTAGGAATGATTGCTTAAATATCCCTATGGTTCTTTTTACCATCTTCCTTTTTCAACCATGTCTCTCACCCAAACATATATAAGCACTGACATAGACATCACTTTGGTTCCTAATACCACCTCTTTCTTCTGGGTTCACTATCATCAAAATTGCCTTACAGATAAAATAATTCTGATTAGGGGGCAACTGTAAACCCTTAATTTTACACCTCCATCATCCGGCCATAACTTAACACCTACTAAGATTAGTGCGCTACACAGAGTCAGTACAGTGGTCCCACTAGCCGGTTCGCGAGCAGGGGTCAAGAGGGCAGTGCCCCTGCAACAAAAAATGGACTTTTAGTCACATTAGTATGAGGATACTTAATTTTTTAGACTCTGACACTTTCTCCACCTAGATCGAACCTTCTGTACCATACAGTATTTTTCCAAAACTGAATGGATTTTCTCTCAGACTGACTGTCTAGCTATTCTAAAATTAATTTCAAAATTATCGACACTGACCGATAATTTTTTTGAGCTCTAAAACTCCTAAAAACTGACCTAAAAACCTCAAATCCAATCCAAAAAATTGATTTTATTTTCCCATGCATCCATATTATGCGATGTTCATGCATTTTATTTATCTTTTTATAAATGTCATCCATGAAATTAATTTTCAAAGTCAAATTAAACTTAAGAGCCAAATCACAATTATTTAAAACTAAAAACCTAATCCCCGAACATAACCTGGTTTGAGGCTAGTGATTTTATCATTGGGTAAATTAATTAATTAAAATTAATGAATTGGAGTCACAATTGGGTTTTTTCTTAATTTTTCTATTTAAAAATAAATTAGGGTGGTGACTCCCAAAATTATTTTCAAAATCAACTAATCTGAAACCTGAGGGTTCCATCGTGAGTGTAAACCCGAAAGAGTATCCCAGCTCCCTCTAATGGACTAGGTTAGTGCTCGGGCGAGGCCTCACAATAGCTAATGGGATAGATGCCAACACATATTTGATTCTAAATTCAAGATAAGGTACGACCAATGACCAAGCAAGGCGGAATGAAGTTAGCAGTAAGGGATTGGCTGAATTGGCTCAGGTGTATACCCATTCATTCTCGACCTAAAGCTTAGATGGATGGAAGTGATAGACAGAAAGGAAGACTTCGATACCATATTACCTTTGGCTCAAAGAAGAAGGAAATTGCCCTTATACTACTTTTTCCATAAGTTGAAAGAACAAAAAGTGGATCTAAGACAATAACTAATTGGATTCCCCTGAGATAATGGTGCTAGGAAAGGAAAGAGGCCTTCAAGCTAGTCAAGTTATCTTACTCCTATTTCTTAAAAGACCAAACAAGGTAGAGACTCACATTTGTTTAACATGATTATAGACCTCTGAATGAGCTTCAATTTGATATATTGTAGGCCTCATAACTCATCCGTAGCTGAAAGTTATGGCTTTTCAAAGTTGGCCTACACAAAAGAATTATTTTTCCATCAATTAGATTGTTGTGGTCGTGAATTATCCATCATGGTCATGACTTGTTTTTGTGACCAAGATCGCAATTGTGATAGTGGTCGCGAACCTCACTATGTCTTATAAGCAATTTTTTTTTTAAATTAATCGCAGTCACAACTGAGGTTGTGAAATGCACTGTGTCCTAAGGTCTAAATTAATGTTTTATCTTTTAAATTAGCCTCAGTCATGACCATTAGGTCACGGTTACTCTAGTAAGTTACAGTTCCTAACAATTATATAGTAGTCATGACTTAGAAGTTCATATCATGACTTTAAAGGATTCTTGTCTCTAAGCTTCTTGATGAATGTTGGTTACGAAATAAGTATCTATTACATGTGTAAATAACTTAAAATTTGAAACCATTGAGAATAAAAAGAGAAGTTGACTGGGATTTGATATGAGCTAAATCAACAACTAATATGTATGGCTCTTTGCCATATGAAAGGTATCCATATGATAACAAATTGATTTATAATGTGTTTAAACAAATTGTTAAATGATATGTGACATTGTTGAATGATATGTTTATATGGAATTGTTAGATGTTATGAATGATGAGTTTCGTAAAATAAAAGATAATACTCAATAATAGTAAGTGTGACTGTGAATGATTCATATCTATTTTTACATATTAAGATATATATGAGATGAGCTAAAAGAAGGTATTATCAAATTTGTGGTATAGATGCTACGTCATAAGATAGAATAAGAGAGATAAAGATCTCAAGAAGCTGAAAGTATTACTCTATATGCAGCATCAAATATTGCATCTGTAAGGAATAATGATAGAGAGTCATCCTGATCAAGACAATGCATAGTGGATATAAGAGAACCAGGACTATCAGGAGACATAGATGAGTTGATGCGAGAGAATCAAGAGCTAAGGCGACAACTTAAGGAATTGAGATGAAGGCAGCAAATGCCTCCACCACCTACAGCACTACCCGTTCCTAGAGTTGAGAATATTCCTCCTTTTCCACCTACGGTGCCATATCAAATATGAAGAGGAATGCTGCTAGAGGTAGTTACAGTGAATGACTTTAAAAAGATGAAACCTCTTGAGTTTAAAAGAGAAGAATGGGAATATCTCTAAGAGTTTTTAGGGAATTGGATAAGATAGATCAAAGAATATCATGCTTTAGCGAAAAGCTAATTGAACTAGTGGGGTTACAACTTAAGAAGTATTTATGGGAATAGTTCCAAAGGGAGATTGAGGACCAGCTATATGGAGACAAACCTCCTGCATAGGCTAAATTTAAGTAGAGACTAATGGATGAGTTTTTAATTGAAGGAGAAAGGCAAAATCATGCCCTTCAATTAGAACAATTGAAGCAAAAGCCCAAAATGTTTGTATTTGAGTATGCTTGAGAATTCAAACGTTTGAGCACATATGCCTCTCACATAGTACCTACTAAAGCAAGTAGGGTCAATCGATTCGGATGAGGATTGATTGCTCCACTTTATAATGTCTTGGTAGCCACTGATTTCCCCATAATGGCTAAGCTCATTGATAAAGATAAGCTTATAGAGGCATAACATAAGGCCAAAAAAGCTGAGTGAGTGGAAAGGGAGCAAAAACAAAAGGGAAAAAGTAAAGGACAAAACAGCCAGCAGTGAGGAGGCCCTACCCAAAGTAAGGGTTGTAAATGCGCTTCCATAATATCCACTCCATACCAGCTCAGAATGGGAGGACAAAGTCAAGTCTAGCCTGGAATTGTTTTGGTAGCCTTAGCCCCAAGCAACATTAACACATATCGAATAAGATAACAAGAACAATCTATACCTACTTGCACTACATATGGATGATAGCATTGAAGAGCCTATCAAAGAGCCATAAGAGCATGCCTACGTTGTGGATAGATAGGACATTTTATTAAGGATTGTTTGATGATTGTTAATCAAAGGATAGCTATAGAGGCTTCACAACCCACAGTGCAAATAAATCAAGTGAAAATCATAGACCAGGAGGATGAGGTCATAGTGTCAAACAATCCTCAAGCAATGTGCAAGCTATGAAATGTAGAGGAAGAGGGGAAAGTCTATGTACTTAATCAACAAGATGCTTACATGTCCTACAATGTTGTTATAGGTACCATCTTCATCCAGTCTATTAGTGCGGTGCCATCTTCATCCAATCTATTAGTGCTTGATGTTTGTTTTATTCTAATGCAACGCATTCATTTATTTCACCATCTTTCACTAAGAAATTAAATAAGAATAAGGAGGTGATGAATGAACCTTTGATTATAACCACACCCTTGGAAGAAACTATATAGGTAGAATAAGTGTATAAGAATTGCATGATGGAAATTGAAAATAGAAGGTTTCCTGCAAATTTGATTGAATTAGAAGTCTTGGAATTTGATGTCATACTAGGAATGGATTGGTTATCTATGCATAATGCTCATATAGATTGTAAAGGAAAAAGGATTAATTTCAAAGAGGAGAATGGATCCAAATTCACTTTTCAAGGTGATAGGAGTACCTTTACTATGTATTTTATTTCGGCTGTTAGAGCAAAAAGATTATTAAGGAAGGGTTGTCAAGCATATTTGGCACATGTAGTAAATATCGAGAAAGTAGATAAATCTATTAAGAGGATACCTGTAGTAGATGAGTGTCTTGATTTGTTTCTTAAGGATTTACTGAGAATGCCACCAAACAGGGAGATTGAGTTCACAATTGAGCTCTTACCTGGAACTCAACCAATATCAATACCGCCTTGTTAGATGGCACCTTTAGAGTTAAAAGAATTGAAAGTTCAATTATAGGACCTACTTGATAATGGTTTTATTAGGTTGAGCAGTTCCTCTTAGGGGTGCTCTAGTTTTATTTGTAAAGAAGAAAGATGGGTCTTTGAGGCTATGTAACGATTATAGACAATTGAATAAGGTAATTGTGAAAAATAAGTATCCTCTACTGAGGATTGATGATTTATTTGATCAGTTACAAGGAGCTAGTTATTTCTCTAAGATAGACTTATGATCCGGTTATCATCAACTTAAAATTCAACAAGAGGATGTTTGTAAGACTACTTTTAGAATGAGATATGGATATTATGAATTTATAGTATTTTTATTTGGTTTGATGAATGCACCAGTGACTTTTATGGATTTGATGAATTGAGTGTTTAAACCATTTCTAGAAAAATTTATAATTGTGTTTATTGATTCTAGTTTATTCAAGGAGTAAGGAAGAACATAAGGAACATTTGAGAATAGTGTTACAAACTTTATGGGAGCATAAACTTTATGCCAAATTGTCTGAATGTGATTTCTAGATGGAATAAGTCTATTTCCTTAGACATATAGTTAGTAAAGAAGAAATCAAGGTAGATTATAAGAAAGTAGAAATAGTAGCGAATTAGCCACGACCCACTACTATTACTAAAGTGAGGATTTTCTTAGGTATGGTGGGTTACTATCACCGTTTTACAAAGGATTTTTTGAGAATAGCGGCATCGCTGACAAGGCTTATAAGAAAGCAAGTTAAGTTTAAGTCGGATGAGACTTGTGAAGAGAGTTTCCAAAAACTTATAGATTGCTTAATCACAGCTCTTGTATTGGCATTACCTGATGTTAATGAAGGTTTGCCATATACTATGATGCTTCTCGAATTGGGTTAGGATGCATGTTAATTCAAAATGGAAGAGTTATTACTTATGCATCCAGGCAATTAAAGCAACATGAAATGAATTATCCCACTCATGATTTAGAAATGATGACAGTTATCTTTGCCTTAAAGATATAGGGGCACTATTTGTGTGGGGAGAAATGTGAGGTCTATATAGATCATAAAAGTCTTCAATATATCTTAAAGCAAAGAGATTTAAATTTGAGGCAAAGAAATTGGGTAGAATTGTTAAAGGATTATGATTGCCAAATACTTTACCATCTTGGTAAAGCCAATGTTATAACAGATGCATTGAGCAGGAAATCAATAGATAGCCTCTTGCATATCATTATGCAAAAGAGGCCAAAAGTAAGGGAGTTAAAGGAGATGTTTAATGAAGGTTTATAATTGGAAGTAACTAAATCAGAAGTGCTATTTGCTTACTTCTAAGCAAGGTCCAAACTCTTCAATGAGATAAAAATGTCGCGAAATCAAGACCCTCAATTAATGAAAATCTTTGAGGATGTAAAAAAGGGAGAAGCCCTAGAGTTTTGTATAAAAGAAGGTGCTTTGAAGTGTGGAGATCAATTATGCATGCCTAACATAAAAGAGTTAAGGGAGAGAATTTTGAAAGAAGCACATCAAACCTCGTATAGCATAAATCTAAGTGCTATTAAAATGTACCATGATATAAAGAGTACTTATTAGTGGCCAAGAATGAAGAAAGATGTGGTGAATTTTGTAGCTTCGTGTCTCACTTACTAGCAGGTGAAATTTGAACACCAAAAACCATCTATATTACTTTAGGAGATAAAATTACCGGAGTGGAAGTGGGAACGGATCATCGAGGATTTTGTAGTAAGTCTACCCAAGACTGCAAAAGGGTTCGACTCAATATAGGTTATAGTGGATTGGTTGACAAAATCTGCACACTTTATTGATGTAAAAACTACATATTCGACAGCCCAATATGCCCAGATATATGTTAATGAAATTATAAGATTGTATGGGGTTTCACTTTCCATTATTTCAGATAGAGGGACTCAATTCACATCAAGGTTCTGGCAAAATTGCAAGAAGCATTAGGTATGGAACTTGACTTTAACATAGTCTTTCACCTACAAATAGATGGACAATTTGAAAGAACAATACAAACGTTAGAAGATATGCTCCATATGTGTGTTATGCATTTTAGAGGAAGCTGGGATAATCATCTCCCACTGAATTCACTTATAATAATAGTTACCATTCCTCTATAGGAATGGCACCGTACGAGGCATTATATGGCAAAAAATATTGATCTCTAATTTATTGGACCAAAGTAGGTGAAAAGTACCTTGAAGCTCTAATTATGATTAAAGAAGCCACTAACAAAGTAAAGAATATTCAGGAAAGACTAAAGACTGCTTTTAGTTTCCCAAAGAGTTATGTTGATCCCAAGAGGAAGGATGTCCATTTCCTGTCCATGACCATGTCTTTTTGAAAGTCTCCCTTATGAAAAGAGTAATGAGATTTGGCAAAAAGGGAAAATTATCCCTACACTTCATTGGACCTTTTAAGATTCTTGAGAAGATCGGTGAAGTTTCATGCTGATTTGCATTGCCTCCAACATTAGAACATGTGCATCCAATTTTTTATGTGCTGATGTTGAGAAAGTATATTCCTGACCCTTTGTATGTATTGCAATCACAATTGATTGAGATCGACCAAGACCTTACCTATAAAGAGGTTCCGATCGCAATACTAGATTGATAAGTGAAGAAGCTTTGTAACAAGGAGATACCAGTGGTCAAAGTTAAATGGCATAACCATAATATGGAAGAATGTATATGGGAAAGCGAAGATGATATGCTTTAGAAGTATCCACAATTGTTTAATCGGTAATAGGTAAGTTCTTTTAAAATTTGAGGATGAATTTTTTTAAGGGGGTAGAATTTAATACCCAAGGACTTCATAAGATACCATAATTACTAATGATACTAGAGGACAAGGTTTTTGAATGTTATTATAGTATAGAAATAAAAGGGAAATCGATTAGAAACATTAAGACACCATTTGAAATGTTTGCCTAGTTCATGATTTTATCATGACTAATTGTGTTTTAATGAATTAAAAAGAGTTCATATGATAACTAATGATGTATGTAAAGAAGTTAGAGAACACAAATTTGAAATAAAGTTAAAAGGAAAATTTCTAAGTTTGTTGATGGACTATAGGCTTATTGATAAGCTATGGGCTTGTTATTGGGCTTTTGGTCATCAAAGGCCTAAACCCAAAAATAGTGGGCCAGCCCATGAGCTCATAATTGGTGTAACCTCAAGCTTATATGTTAGAATAGTTAGCCCAAAAATGAACAAAATGATGTTGTAGAGAGAGTCATAAAATTTGACCAAGCTAGCCACAAAAATTGATCTAAGTCAAATTCCAAAGCAAATTAAATTTCTATCTTTCTTACATACAAGTTTAGGTTCATTTTGAGTAGTCCAACACCAAATGATGAACATCACAATTGTAGAGGAAATCCTAGCCATCCAACTTGATCAAATCATAGCCATCCATTGTGATTAAATCTTGATCGTTTAATTTAGCTTGATGAAATCCTCACCATCAAACATATTATATATATAAGCAAATTTTTTTAATGAAACAACATTTTGCCTATCTCTACACCAAAGTTTCACAATAAGAAAAATTAATTCTCTCTACACCAATAGCAATAAGAACTTACCAAACCAAATCTCCTAAGGTGAGAAATTTTGTTCATCCTTTCTTTTATATGTTCTAAGTATAATTTTAGTATTTAAGTTGTATAATTTTCTCCTACACGAAATTTGGCCATATAAGGGTATGTGTACAAGATGTAGTTTTGATGTTCTTAGTAGAAATAAGGAGATTTAATTAGAAAATTTAAGGATTTATGTGAAGATAGACAAAGGAATGAAAAATACCAAAGAATTACTAACGGAGAAATTCACCCAAAATAGGAAGTGAGCAAGGAAGTGTTCTAAATTCAAATTGAATGTATTTATGGCTATTTTTGATGAAGAAAAATGACTTGAAAGTATTAAAATGAATTTTGGAAACTTGGTTCATGTAACAACCCACATCTACCCTAGAAATCTTCATGATAATTTGCTTGATTTAGAATTATTAAGGTTAAGTGTGTGCTTAGTGTGAATTAGTATTCTATGTGTTGATGAGCATGTAGCATATTAAATTAATTTTAATATGCATAATATGAGTTGTTATTGTGAAATACATGATTTACATGAAGTGCATTTGCATAAAATAAATTATTTTAAATAAAATGAATTTTCATGCATAAAGGCAATTTTTAAGCATAAAACAATTTTATGAGTATTTTAAAATAATTTTTAAATAAATATTTTGGGAGAAATTATAATGAAAATAATAAGAAAAATATTTTTTATTTTTATTAATTATAATCAGCCCAAAATTTAAATGAAAAGCCCAAATACCCGAAAGCCCACTACACTAACATCCTCCTAACCTAGCTCATTAAGGGTATTAGAGGAAATTTCCCAAAACCCTACATATTAATATGAAAAATTTGGCCAGCCCTAATGACCAGCAGTGATCACTCTAATTTTCTATATCTTGATAGAAAAATTCTCTCAAAATATGTCTCTCTATTGAAATTAAGAAAGCTCCTTTCAATTTTGCGATTTCTCGCTTGTAATCATAAGTTTTTCTTCTCTTTCAATTCCTTAACTGATTTTTATGAAATAAATTATGGAAAAATTATTTTGAACTGGTTGTTTACTGATTTTTACAAATTTAATTCTATTTAAGTGAGTTTTTGAAAGAGAAAATTTATTCTCTACCGAAAATACAAATCTTTCCGTGAGATTTCTCCAAAGGTAAATCCTATAACTTAAAATCAAACATCACTAAAGGGGGAAAATTTGTGCATTATTGGTTTCTAAACTAATTTTTGATTTGTTTTGATGAAAAATATTGGATTAAGTTATATTTCTACATATTTCTGTAATAACCGGAAAGTTTTGGAAAACAAAGGAATTCAAGGTTTTTGTGCTAGAACTTAGAAGTTAGAAAATTCTATCATCAATTTAACATGTGGCTGCCGATTTGTGTGTGAATGGATTTTAATATGATATTTCTTTTGTTTGAATGAAAATAATGATTTAAATCATGTGTTTGCATATTACTGTAATGAATGGAAAATGCAAAGAAGCGCAAAAACTCATGATTTTCACCTAAGTCTTGAAACTTAGAATTTTCTTGCATAAATATTGTCTATACTGCCAAATCATACATAAAGATATTCTAAACTGATATTTTCTGTGATTAAATGAAAAATAATGCTTTAAATCACCTGCTTTCATATTACTATAATGACTGGAAAATACTAAAAATAAGAAAACTCATGGTTTTGTACCCTAGAACCCAAAAATTGAATTTTCATGTATGAGAAATACCATATGCAGCTGATTCATGTGAATTAATATTCCAAAATGATTTTTGTTGTATATATATGAAAAATCTTTGTTCAAACCATGTTTTACACATTACTGTAATAGACAAAAAGTGTGAAAAGTAAGAAAAATTTAGTTTTCCCTTTGATGATGCATTCGGCCTACTATGGGATTTTTATCCCAATATCTATAATTTTTATGCAATTTATTTTAATGATTATTGACATGTATGTATGTATAATAAATGATAAAATTGCATGTTAGTTGAACGAATGACCCTAGACAAGTTTAAAGGCACTTTGGTATACTTAAGGTATCATAATCTTATATTGTGATTAGAATGTGAATGTGATTGGGAAATATGAAACTAGATATTATGATGACTTGATGATGAATAAATGGTCTTGGGTCGATGAGATGATTGATTGAATGAATGGATCATAAAATTTAAGCATGACACTTGAAAGGTTAAGTGATTAGTTGACATGTATGGAAGTGTTAAGTGTAATAAGTTGATTGTTAAGGTGAATTAATATTAAGATAATGATATTATGATGATCTTAGAAAGGTATTGACATAATTGTAATGTGTTTTCATGTGAGCCTATCAGGGCTAAGTGAGCAAGACTTTTAAAGTCAACATGTTATGTGCAAGTGATGAGTACACTTATATGTGCAACTTTAAGTGTATGTGAATGCTATATTTGCATGGGGTAGTTATGAGATAGGAGCATCATGATTAAATAAATACTAAGTATTAAATTAAATATTATGTTAAAGTTTGAGGAGCTTTAGAAGTTCAAAAAGGCTACGTATACTAGGAGCAAAGGAACCACGAGTAAACATTGTATTCATTCTACAAGTGTGAGTAAACTCTATATTCCTGCTTCCATTATGGGTAAACACTGTAATCTTACTTTAAGTGTGAGTGACATTATGATATGTTACAAATATGTGATATCTTGTTATGTGAGCCTTTATGATCTTTGAAACCCAAGTTCCTTCTATCCTAAAATTTGATTAAGTATTTTCTTTGTAAAGCTTGGGTTGTCAAAAGATAATTAGTCCAAAAACCACTTTTGTTTATCCAATGATAATTTATTGTGATTATTACCCTAACTTATATTCTTTTTGGAACTACACTATTCTTGTATCTTTTGATCAATAAGTTAAACTACTATTGCTATTGCGAAACATGTCATTATTGTCTTTAAATGTTATTGTTATATGTGAATACCAATAGCTCTAGCTATGATACCTTTAAACCTTTATGCAGAATCCTCATGCTAATGCGAGTAATCATTGAAACCTATGCACATGGTCTTAACCCGATGGATATGGGTAGTGTATCCACCTCAGCTAGAAAGGGGTGGTTCTAGCCTTGGGGCCTGATCAGCTTCACGCCTTCTATATGATAGGAGTTGGAATTTGGTATAAGGCCACCTCTCTTTTATGTGTTCAAGTGGTAGAGCAATAGCCTTCACTCACTATATGTTATATGTGTGATTTCTACAACCTTGCTAAATTGAACTCTTGCTAAATTGCAACTTAATTCATGAATTATAACTCATGAGCTATGTGTATAAGTTATGTGTTTCCTTCTCAAAGGAAGATGTGTTAATGTATGTACTATATTGTTTACTCATTGAGATCATCTATCTCACCCCTTTTCCTTGTGTGGTTCTAGGTGAGCAAATGTGAGGAGCCAAGGTGATGGCTCAAGTATTTTACTTCGCTTGGGGATTCCTTGTCAAAGTCATTAATAATACCATGTTATGAAGTGTTGTCATTAGATGCTCCGAGAATATTGATTGATACTTATTTTGAGATTTATTATTTTCTTAAGTTTCCAAATGGGATATGAATATTATTTTCCTTATGGATTTTATGTGAAATATCTAATTGCAGTCTTCTGCAATTAAAAGTATTCATTTAATTTTTTAAATGAGTTATTGTATGAGGTTTGGTATGATCCTAGGCATGATTTGTATATGTGTAAGTGGGTTCTATGGGCATGGGTGACCTTATGTCTTCCCATGTTCTAGGACCGTCATATCTCTAAAGTTGAGATGTGACAGTTCAAGACTTGGAAGTCATAATGGCATAAGCTTAATTAAAAGGAAAACTTGGTGTTATAACACTAGATTTTAATAATTGAATAATCATATATGTTTTATGTTATGTTAATTTCACATTTCTACAACTAATTTGAAAATTTGATGAGAAATTATAAGTTTTTCCCAAATTTGACCTAAGTGAAACAAGTTAGGGTTCATATGAATAAGAGTGAATTAACTCAAAATAATTTGTAAGCATTGATTGCCTAGGTATTAATTTAGTGAATCTATGGTTAATTTGAGATTTGAAAGGGAAATTGATAGTTTTTATGAAATTCTAGGGTTTATGGAACAATTTGGGAATTTTGAGATTTAAACTTGAAATCATGACATTGAATGAGGAATTTAGCTTGGAAATGATTAGGAATAAGAATAAGTATGTACATAACACTATTGATACATCTCTATTGTAAGTTGAAGTAATAAAACAAGTATAAGATATAATTGGTAACACCATTAGTTACTAATTGATATGTAATTGAAATATTATAGGTGTAGAACTTCAAAGCAAGGGCAAGGAAATTGCTCAAGAGCATGAAGGATATTAAATTAATCAAGAACGAACAATCAATAGGAGGAAAAGAGTTTAAGGTGAGTACTTAATAATATGATGTAATTGTGCCATGTTGTTTGTAACCCATTGTTTGGAATACCATCCTTTGATATGTACCCTTGCCCATGTGTGAGGCCTCGCCTGAGCACTGGTTCGATCCGCTAAAGGCAATCGAAATGCTCATTTGGAAAAGAACTCACAAGGAAGCCCTCGGGTTTATCTTTGATAGATTTGAAAATTATTTTTAGGAGTCGTGACCTTAATTTATTTTTATTGGAAAAATATAAGGGAAAAACCCATTTCACTCCAATTATTACCTAAAGGAAAAAGATCACTAGCCTTGAAACCAAAAAAGATTTGGGGACTAGGTTTTCGGTTTATTTTAACAAAACAAGTTTGGCCAAGTAATATAAAAGTAACTTAAAATATATTTCATGAACAATTAAAATGCATGAACAATTTATAATATGCATGATCATTGATTCCACATATCCAATAATAAATACAAGTAATAGTCCAAAAGAAAGTTTACAAATAAAATTTCAAACATAGGGGATACCTCCTCTAGCCCTTATGGGTTCTAGAGAAGTCACACATTCCCCAAACTAATCCTAATAATAAAGCAAAGAAACAAACACAAAAGTAAGTGAAGAAGGTTATAGGGGAGAGAGTTGGTTAGTTTTAATTGGATTCGATGCCTGAACCAAGCATGCCTACATATCCCTTTGAATGGGAATAAGAACCCACGCAGTTCTCCCTTCTTGTGAAGGGGTTAGTTTAGCCTAGCCACTATATCATGTTTTGATTGATTGATTAAAAGAGGGTTAAATTAATTAATCAACTTAATTGATTATCAAGTTGATTAGCTAGCAACCTAGATGAATCAATTTAATTAACTAACTAAAAGAGACAATGAAATTAAAGGAAAGGAAGCTTACCTACGACGGTGGACGGCGGCTGGCTTTAGACGGCAGGCGGTGGCTAGCTTAGGATGGCGGACTGTAGGCGGTGGTTAGTGTTGGGCGGCGGACATGAGCCTTGGGCAAGAGACTTGCCTTAAACAAGCAAGTGGTAGAAAGCCTTAAACTAGTCAGGTAAGAATCAAGGAGAAACCCCCCAACTTGCTTTGCGAAGCAAGGAGCAAATGCAAAGCATTTTACTTAAAGAACTGCTTTTCAAGCTCTAAAAGTTGGTCTTTTGAAGTGTGGGGAGGCCCTCCATATATAGGAAGAGGTTTGGAGCATAGAAATTGTTAAAATAAGATGTGGGATTGCAAAAAATTGGCATTTCGCCGGAGTTGCCGCAGAGGCCTTTGCAGCGCCACAAAGGTCTTTGCGATAGTGTCACACAGCCATTTGTAGTTCTGCAAGGGGCTTTGCAGCAGTGCTGCAGGCCTCTGCAGCAACGGGCCTTGCTTTTGCCCGTTTGGCCCTTTTTCGCCCATTCTTGCTCGTTTCTCATCCGTTTTACATGATTCCAGTTGTGTTATACTCGTTACTCAGTCCCAGATGATTTTAAATGATTCAAATGTCAAAAAGAAATATTTTATTTTTTCATTTTGAGAGTTTTTGACTTTTAAAGGTTTATTTATCAAGCCTAAGTGCTTTTAAGGTTCAAACACATATTGAAAGGTGCAAAATTAAGGGTTCATAGTTACCCCCTCATCTGAATTGTCTTTGTCTAAAAGACAATTTTGATGATAGTGAATTTGAGGATGAAGAGAATGCCACCAGTATATTTGGGAGTGGTTGGGATGAAGAGGATGCCCCCAGTATATTTGGGAGTGGTTGGAATGAAGAGGATGGCCCTGGTATATTTGGGAGTGGTTGGAATGAATAAGATACCCTCGGTATATTTGGAAGTCGTTAGAATGAAGAGGATGCCCATGGTATATTTGGAAGTAGCAGGAAATTTTGATAAGGATGAAATGAATAGGATGCCCCCGGTATATTTGAAAGCGAAGAGGATGCCTCTGGTATATTCGAAAGCAAAGTGGATGCCCCTAGTATATTTGGAAGTAGTAAGAAATTCTGATAAGTGTGAAATGAATAGGATACCCCCGGTATATTTGGAAGCAAATAGGATGCCCTCGGTATATTTGGAAGCGAAGTGGATGCCTCCAGTATATTTAGAAGCGAAGTGAATGCCCCCGGTATATTTAGAAGCGGTGAAGATGCCTTCGGTATATTTAGAAGTGAAGTGGATGCCCCCAGTATATTTTAAAATGGTGAGGATGCCCCCGATATATTTGGAAGCGACAAGAAATTCAAATAAGTATGAAATGAACAAGATGTCCCTGATATATTTGGAAGCGGCTGGAAGTTTTGATGAGTACGAAATGAAAAGGATACTCCCAATATATTTGGGAGCTTTAAAAAGAAAATGGCAGTTCTTGTTTAGTAGGAAAGAAAAATGATGATCCTGTATGGTAAGATCAAGAAGAGATGACCATCCTATCTAGTAGGAATGGTAAAGATAACTGTCCTGTCTGGTAGGAACATTAGTGGTCCTTTATGGTAGGAATGAAAGTGATGATCCTATATGGTAGGATCAAAAAAAGATGATCATCCTATTTGGTAGGAATGGTAAAGATAACTATCCTATCTCGTAGGAACAGTAGTGGTCCTTTCTGGCAGGAATGACAATGATGATCTTGTTCAACGCAAAGATGTAATGATCTAATACCTTGAACCTATGAAGAGTCAGTCTTGATATAAAAGTGTTGATCTTTAGAAGAAAGATGCCCCTATTTTAGAAAGGTGAATATTTGCAACGGATGTGCCCCCACTTTAGAATTATAGAGGAAAATGGTTTGGTCATTTGGTTTTTGGTTTATTGGCTAGCTTAGAGGTGAAATGGGCATGCTAGGTATGAGATTAGTTGGTTAATGGATATCAGTTTGGCCTAGGTAGAAGTAAGGTATGGTCCTGGAAAAGATCGGGCAATTTAGTTTAGATAGAACTAACTTTGGTTTGAGGTTGAATTAGAGAGCTGGGTTAGGAAGGTCAGGTTTTTAGAGATGATCAGTTTGGAAGGTTTTGGGGAAAGTCAGCTTATAATGCTTATCCTTGGAGAAGTTCATGTGGAAGGCTTAGTCAAGTTTGGTACTTTGGCATGGTTAGGTTATAACCTTTGGGGAGTTTATTTGGAAGACTTGGTCAAGTTCTACCTTTGGCTTAGTTAGGTCTAGCTTAGAGGACAGGTTAGGCTAGGAAATTAGTTGGGGAAGGTTTGGTCAGATTTGGCTTTGGAGGAGATTATGATCATTTGTAAAAGGCTTCTTAGTTTGGGCTTTATAGTGAAGGCTAGGCTAGGGCTTTAAGGCTTTAGGGGAGTGGTTTTTAAGGTGAAGATTTTTGGACTTGGGCTTCATGGTGAAGGCTTTTTGATTTGGATTTTATGGTGAAGGCTTTTTGATTTGGATTTTATAGTGAAGGCTTGAAGGCTTTTGGTTAAAAGGCTTGAAGGCTTGGGCTTTTTTCCATAAGGGTACTTTAGATGGTCGACTTTGGCTTAGGTATGGTGGTAAGAGTTTTGGTCATAAGCTTATGGATGAGGGTTTGCCCTTTTGTCATGGTTATATAAGATTTTCAATGCCCATCAGATGGTTGGCAGGATTTGACTCAATTGGACTTTATGGGTGATGTAATTTGCCAAGGAGGCTTAGTCCTTTCAAGGATGATGAGGTTTTGCCAATGAGTCATGGGATGACTTGAGTGGTTTGAGCCCTTCTTAAGCTTTGCAAGACATGACTTGATTTTGGATGCTAGAGAAAGCTAGCTTTAAGGATGATAAGTCCCGAAAGACATAGGATCTTTGGTTTTACCCATAGGCTTAGCCCTTAGAAGATGATGAGATTTTGCTAAGGAAAGGTGGTATGAGGCTTGAGCTTGAAAATGTGGAATGGTACATTTTGAAGTTAGGGGAATAGTTTAAAGGTAGGTTGGAAATTTTGAAAAGGATCAAGGAGGTTGTATGATTTTGTTATCTGTAGCATGATTCACAGAAAAGAACAAGCTAAGCTAATCTTGTCATTTTGAGATTTAAGAGACATTTAGAGTGACACTTTGTTGGCTAAAATGTAGACGATAGACTAGATGAAAGGAAGTGTCCTAAGGAGCGATTGAAGGACTAAAGAAAAGAGACAACTTGGGGATTATGCTTCCAATGAGAGATAGGAATATGACAGACTAGCAATGTGAGAGATTGTGCCTAAGCTCTTTGAGCTAAGCGACAAGACAGATTAATACTAGATAATTACAACCTAGAAAGACATGCCCCTACTATGAGATAAGGACGTAGAAGACAATATCATTTTAGAGAATGAGCAAGCTAGTGAGGATGAATGACTTTAAAGACATGAGATGAGACAGATTGAGTGAACTTGATTTGACAAACTTTAAATGATATGAAGGAAGATGACTAGGATGAGCTTTTTTTTTTTTTTTTCCTTCTAAGCTACACTTTTCGGGTTTTCAACTTAACGAGCTTGGATTAATGAAATTTGGGAGAAAACATTCCACTATGATTTGTTGATTTTCTTCATTTTGAGGGGTCTAACCTTTGAATTTTAGATTTGACAAACTTGTTATCCCTTATTAAGGTGTATAGTTTGATTTTGTGTTTCAATTATTTGATGAGAGGTCTACTTCTTGACCTACTTTAGTTAAGAGTTGGCAAAGTAATTATTGATCGCACCTCAATTGTGGTGGACTTGTTCATCTCTCTCTCTCTCTCTCTCTTTCTTTTCTTTTTTTATTATATTTTTTTTCTTTTTCTTTTTTTTTTTAAAGCTCATCAATGTTTAAAACAAGAAAAGACAAATGCACGAATAAATGTGGATGTTTTATTGCAATGAAAAATTTTATTACAAGATAACAAAAAGGAATCAACATGATTGACAAAAAATAAAAGAAAATAAGACGACAGACTCACATTTGAATTTAGATTCAGACTTTGGAATTTGGACTCAAACTCAAACTCAGACTTGGAGATTTAGACTCAAACTTGGAATTCAATCTCAGATAGGTCAGAGTAGCCAAACTTAAACTCTTCTATGTCATGCCACTTGGGGCTGAGGTAAGGTAGGGTTGGATTAGGTTCGGGTTCTTCATCACTGTTCAGGTCGGTGGTGGGGAATTCAGGTTGAAATGATGCACTTTGGATGCGATCTTCAACCTTTGATACAGTTGCAATCAAAGCCTTAAAAATGGGTAAGTATTGCGTTAACAAGTGGCCTCGATAAGTTAAAAGTAGATTCTTAACAAGAATCTCCACTTGTTCTTGCTCTATTGGCCTATTTACCATTTGAGCAGCTTTGGCCCTCCACCTTATGAGGAACATAGAGAAAGACTCATCTGGAAGTTGCTTAATGGTTTCCAAGTCATGCCTAGTGACATCCATTTCACTGTTATAATGATATTGTTCAACAAAGGCACGGCAGATGTCATCCCATGTCCTTTTCTTACTCTTGTATAGTGAAAGGAACCATCTCCTAGTAACACCGGTTAGTGATTGTTGGAACAGTTGAGCAAGGATCTCATCGCTAACTCCTAAAGGTTTCATTACCCCCATATATATCTTCAGATGGGTCTTAGGACAAGTGGTTCCACCAAATCTCTCCAGTTCAGGCATTTTGAATTTAAGAGGAAGCTTAGCATTAGGGAATGAGGTTAAATTTTCCACATCAATTAGATCATCGCAGTTCTTTAGGGGTTTGATGGTTCTTTCCATGGCTTCAAGTTTCTCTATGAGCAATCTGGTGTCTAGATAAGAGAAAAATTCCCCACCTTGGTTTAGATATGGGTTGGTTTGGCCCGGATTAGTCTGGTTCAAGATAAGATTTGGGTTAGAATGGCTAAGGGTGGCCTAGTTAATCATAGCTCAAACTTCCTCAATGATGAATTGCCTTTGTTCCTCAAATTGGGCTTGCTGAGTAGCTAGGATAGCCTAGAAATATTCTTCTTGCTTCTTAAGGACTTTAGTCACAAGTGTGGTCAAGGAAGCCATATCAAGTGGGTGGGCCATTAGTACCTTTAAACCAAAACAACAAGGTAAGTGACGGGTATGAAATAGAAGAGGTGATGAAGATATTGGCATGTGAATCCTAAGAGAAAAGGCTTCTTATTATGTCATAGGCCAACCATTTTTTGGGCTTAAGGCTTGATGGGGCAGGTGTTTTAGGCTTCAGGTAGTAGACTAAACTAAGGGTAGTGTGCTGGGCAAAAGTTATTAGGCTTAAGGATAACAGATTGGTTTTGAAAGGTGATGGGTCATGGGTGTTGGGTCAAAGGTATTGAGCTTAGGATAGTGTGTTGGGCTAAAGGTATTAGGCTTAGGGTAGTGTCTTGATGATTTAGGGTATGGGCTATAGGCATCTGTCAATTTAGGGGTAATGGATTGGTTTTGAAGGTAATGGGCCAAGGATGTTGGACAACGATGTCTTGTGGCTAGGTTAGCAAGGTATGGGTAAGAGGAGGGTAGAGATGTTTTTAGGTTACAATTTAGGGCGAAGACATTTTGGGTAAGGTTAAGCTAACAATGTTTAAGGTTAAAGGTGTTTGAGGTCAAGGCTAGGGAAATGAGGTTTTAGGTTTAGTGCTAGGGTATTGGTGTTTAGGTTAAAGGCTAAGGTAACGGGGTATGGTTTTAGGGTTAGGGTATTGGTGTTTAGGTTAAAGGCTAAGGTAAAGGGGTAAGGTTTAGGGTTAGGGTATTGGTGTTTAGGTTAAGGGCTAAGGTTTAGGGTTAAGGTATTGGTGTTTAGGCTAAAGGCTAAGGTAAAGGGGTAAGGTTTAGGGTTAGGGTATTGGTGTTTAGGTTAAAGGCTATAGTAAAAGGGTAAGTTTTAGGGTTAGGATACCGGTGTTTCGGTTAAAGGTTAAGGTAAAGGTGTAAGGTTTAGGGTGATGGCTTAAGGTTTGTGGGGGCAAAGGTGAATGGGATAGAGGTGAGAGTGTTTAAAGTTTAGAAGTGAAGTTGTTGGGATGGAGGTTAGAGTGAGGTGCTTAAAGGAGAGATGTTTGAATAGAGATAAGAATGTTTAACCCTTCTTTGATTCAAGGTTCGACCTAGACTTAAGATGAATGCATGTTTTGTTATACAATATGGATACATGATATGCATGAGGAAAACATTTCATAAAAATGCAAAGATGCAAGGTTTTAAGTATGGTACATACAACCTAAGGTTAGGATCTAAGTTCATTACATGAAAAGGTAAGGGTGGCTAGATTTGGGCACCTGTCACACTACAGTAGCAATATACCTAACCACATGTGAGTCAAAGAGCCTCGCGTGGGTCGAACAGTACATGCATACTCATTACACCTTTGAAAAGATCAAAGGATTTATCGCGGGTGGATGATTTCACTATCAGCGAATAGACCCAAAGAGGGTTACCCACTCGATGCTACTCACTATCCATTGTTTTCCTAGAACTAGGTTAGATGGCAAAAAGTCTGTGCAAGTGATGCATGCAAAGTCACAATCATATTAAAAGGTTAAACTCTTTTTAAAACAATTAGTAGTCTACTTATTTTTTTTTCCTTTTATTAAAAGAAAGTTAGTCCCCAGTGGAGTCATCAACTGTGAGGTCTTGCCCGATCACTAGTCCGATCCGCTAAAGGGAATCGAAATACTCATTTGGGAAAAAACTCATGAGGAAACCCTCGGGCTTATCTTTGATAGATTTGAAAATTGTTTTTAGGAGTCACCACCTTAATTTATTTTTATTTGGAAAAATATAAGAAAAAAACCCATTTGACTCAAATTATTACCCAAAGGAAAAAGATCACTAGCCTCGAAATCAAAGAGGATTTGGGGACTAGGTTTTCAGTTTATTTTAACAAAACAAGTTTGGCCAAGTAATATAAAAGTAACTTAAAATATATTTCATAAACAATTAAAATGCATGAACAATTTATAATATGCATGATCATTGATTCCACATGTCCAATAATAAATACAAGTAATAGTCCAAAAGAAAGTTTACAAATAAAATTCCAAACATAGGGGATACCTCCTCTAGCCCTTATGGGTTCTAGGGAAGTCACAAATTCCCCAAACTAATCCTAATAATAAAGCAAAGAAACAAACACAAAAGTAAGTGAAGAAGGTGATATGGGAGAGAGTTGGTTAGTTTTAATTAGATTTGATGCCTAAACCAAGCATGCCTATGTATCCCTTTGAATGGGAATAAGAACCCATGCAGTTCTCCCTTCTTGCGAAGGGGTTAGTTTAGCCTAGCCACTTTATCATATTTTGATTTATTAATTAAAAGAGGGTTGAATTAATTAATTAACTTAATTGATTATCAAGTTAATTAGCTAGCAACCTAGATGAATCAATTTAATTAACTAACTAAAAGAGACAATGAAATTAAGGGAAAGGAAGCTTACCTCGATGGCGAACGACAGCTGACTTTAGACGGCAGGCGGAGACTAGCTTTGGATGGTGGGTGGCAGCTAGCTTAGGATGGCGGATGGCAGGCAATGGTTAGCATTGGGCGGTGGACATGAGCCTTAGGTAAGAGACTTGCCTCAAACAGGCGGGGGGCGGAAAGGCTTAAACTAGTTGGGTAAGAATCAAGGAGAAACCCCACAACTTGCTTTACGAAGTAAGGAGCAAATGCAAAGCATTTTGCTTGAAGAAATGCTTTTCAAGCTCTAAAAGTTGGTCTTTTGAAGTGTGGGAAGTCCCTCCATATATAGGAGGAGGTTTGGAGCATAGAAATTGTTCAAATATGATGTGGGAATGCAAAAAGTCGGCATTTTGCCAGAGTTGCCACAAAGGCCTTTGCAGCACCGCAGAGGTCTTTGCGGTAGAGCCGCATAGTCCTTTGCGATTTCACAGAGGGCTTTGCAGCAATGCCGCTAGCCTCAAAGGCAACGGGCCCCGCTTTTGCCCTTTTCGCCCATTCTTGCTTGTTTCTCATCCATTTTACACCATTCTAGTTGCGTTATACTTGTTACTCAATCCCAAATGATTTGAAATGATTCAAATGTCAAAAAGAAATATTTTTATTTTTTCATTTTGAGAGTTTTTGACTTTTGAAGGTTTATTTACCGAGCCTAAGTGCTTTTAAGGTTCAAACACATACTGGAAGGTGTAAAATTAAGGGTTCACACCATGGATTATGGAGCCTTTGAATTCAATATCTTTCTTATATGATAATTTGAACATGATGAGCCTTTTCCATTAGTGCTATGTTGTAACCAATGATGAGAATGATTGACTTGCCTTTCCATTGAATTCCTAATATAGACCTTGAATATGTCTTTCATTGATACCCATGATTAAGCAGAAATCCTCTTTGATGTGAGGAAAGACATAAGACCTTGTGCACTTGGTATAAACTCATGAGTAGGGTAAGCATACCTAACCTCTATTAGGTGGGAACGCCTAACTGCAAGGCCTAATCAGTTTTGCATAATGTAATGCATATGAGTGAGCAAGGCTTAGACCGCCACTATTTAATATTTATGTGTGGGAAGTTTTCCACTTTTAAGACATTATTATTTCTGCTAAAATGCATCCCAAAGTTCAATATGACCAATTTGATTAACATCACATCATTCCTACCTTGAATCAATCCAAGTGATAACCTCTTATATTGTCTTCATGTTATCTTATATTATTATATACTCACTAAGTTTGTCTCATTCCATAGTTGTTCAAATTTTTTTCAAGTCAGAGTGATTCATAGCAAGGTACATTCTAAGCTATGCTTTTCTGCTTAGGACTTGCTATGCTAAAATGATATGTTTGGTGTTTGCTTGTGTCATCTCAATGATAATCAATCTAGAGCTCCATGGTATATGAAGGCTTAGTATTAAAATGTAATGTGTTTAGAAGTATTGTAAACAAATGATAATAGTTGATATATATACATATTTATGATAAGAATGCATAGATAGTATCTATTAATGTTTAAGAATGGTATGCTAATCAATGGTTATGAAATGGTATTAAAATGCATTGATTATAAATGAATTGTTAAAGTAACAATGGAAATGATAAAGAGTGAATGGGGTTTCGATCTTAGGATAAGTTATAAAGTGGAATATACTAAATAATAATAAGTTCAATAGGGTTCTATGGATTTAAGTGACTTTATGTCTCCCTAAACTCTAGGACCATCATAGCTTAGACCATCTCAACTTAGGGTTACTCTGCTATAAAGTTTATTTTGTCATGAATCATAACATTCATGTATATTGAAGAAGTTGGTCTAGAGTTTAATGGTCATTTTGGCTCCAAATTTTTTGTTAATTTTGGATATTGTGTCTAGAACTATTATTTCATGGTTTGTAACAAATATGCTATATTGAATATATGATGGATAATAACTATGATTATGAGTTAAGTAATATGAACTTATATTGGTGCAAGTATATATTGGGCATATCAAAAGCATATGTTGAGTACATGAAAGGTATACTTTAAGTATATAATTGGTATATGTTAAGGTATATATGAACGAAATTGCAGGTTATGATCTTGGGAATGTGACTATTATATGATAAGCTTAGTATTGTATATAATAGGAGGTTCTATGAGTTTAAGTGACTTTATATCTTCCTATACGCTAGGACCATCATGTGTCAAGGATAGTATGTAAAAAACACATAGCAAAGCCCTATCAATAGGAATGGTGACTTGAGAAAGACGAATTGAAAGGATAATGCCTTGTTCCTTCAATTATGTCTCAAACTGTCAAGCTAATCTAGATAATCGTTTGTTCCAAGACTTTAAGGTCTTTGCCCATAATTTGACAGTTTTCTTAAGGGTGAACTAGAAAAAAGACTCATGAAACAGCAAACATATGTGATATAAGGGGAAAGGGAGCTAAGGATGATGATCTATTGTAGGACCAACAACAATGGTCTCTATCTCCTCGAGGCGATCTAAAGAAGTTAGTGAAGAAGAATAGGCCATAATATCAGCACAAATGGACTTCAATAGGAAAACCTCAAAATGTGCGGGTAAATATATAAATTTTCAATAACTTTAGTTATTTCTTAAGTTCATCTCTCAAAATTACTAAAAAAAAAAATTGTTCTAATACAACCCTAGATGCTTGACTCCATGTTATTCTTGTTGATAATTGAGAGGTATATATCTAGTAGAGTTAAAGATCCTATAATGATAGATCAAAAAAGGTGTCAACATCCATTAGCTCAGCTGGGTTGGATTCAACATTTCTCACATGGTAATAGAGCTATTCTCTACAGCTTGTTACTTAAAGATTAAAAATAAGATTTCTTTTTGTGAACCCTTAAATTTGCACCTCTTGATCTGGCTACAGCTTGACACCTACTAAGAATAGGGCGCTACGCATACGGCGGTCCCGCTAGTCGGTTAGCGCCTCCCGTGCCGCCCAGACGGCCAGCGCATCTGTGGTGCTACCCGTGCCACCAACGCCTCCGTCCATACCGCTGGAACCTCCTCTGATAGCTCTATAAATAGAAGCCTCCTCCAGCCTCATTTGACATGACTTCCAAGGCATTCCAAAGCAATTCAAGACATTTCTAAGCAGTTTTCAAAGCATAAATTCATTCATATACTCACACACATGTTGGTTCTAGATCAAGATTCCAAGTTTCCTTTGAATTCAAGGTGGAGTTGAGATCTGGAGCAAAACTCGTTCCATTCGTTCGAAAGCCAAGAAAAGCAAAGCTATAATCCCTTTTCTATCTTTAAAATTCTAAATTCAAATCTAAAATTCTCTTTAGGTCTAAAACTGAAAAGATCTAAAACTTATTAATTTAAGAATTAGATTAGGTTAATAAGCAAATCAACACATTTTTAAAACCCCTCCTTCGCAAGAAGGGAGAATTGCATGGGGTTTGATTCCTAATCGATAGGATATGCAGGCTGCTATTTTGAAGGGCATCAACTCCAAAAATCTTTTTATCAATATTTAGTCCTTTTTTTATTTTGATTTATTTGTATTAATCTTTTGTTTATGATTTTATTTTAGTTTATTTGGGGGAATGTGTGCTTTTCCTAGTACCCATAAGTGCTAGAGGAAAGATCCTCTTTATTTCATTTGTTTTGATACTGTAATAATTAAGTAGGATTTATCTTGCCTATTTGTTTATTATTGTCATTCCATCATATATATATATATATATATATATATATATATATATATATATATATATATATATATATATATATATATATATATATCTGTTTATATATATATATATATATATATATATATATATATATATATATATATATATATATATATATATATATCTGTTTATTCATCATTATATTCTTATTCATGCATACACAAAAATTCATTTTTCAAGAGTTATTTTGCATTTTTAGCGAAACTAAAGAAAATAACATTTTCTTAATTATGTAATTACTAAAATCTAATCCTTGAGCCCTCCTTGGTCACTCGTGGATTGGTGTATTTTCCATTGGGATAAATCAAATTTTGGAGTCAATCATGTTGGGTTTTCTTTAATTTCCCAATTAAAATAAATAAATTAAAGTGGCGACTCACTTTTCAACTGTCAAACTAAAAAAATCAATTTTCTAAACTCACAGCGAGTTCCAATCATGGAGTTTCTCCCGAAGAGCATTTCGATTCCTTGGCAGATCAGACTGGTACTCGGGCGAGGCCTCACACTTCTCATATAGAACAAATTTAATTTTAAACTCAAAAGTTAATTGATTTTCTTTTCATTAATAAAAAAGATTGGAATATCTTTTTAAATGGTAGATATATTCTAGATAAAGAGGAATATTTTTGCATAATGAAAACAACTAAATATATAAGAAAAAATTATGAAATTAAATTTTCAAAATCATATTGTTATAATGTCTATGAAAATTAGTTGGGCAGTATTAATTAGGTCATCTAATTTTACTAAGTTTTTATTTTTATTTTTTTTTTTGGGAAAATCGTTTTGATTTTATATGAAATTAATGTAGTTGGCCATAAAATGAGTTCTCAAGTAGATTCTAATATGAAGTTTTAGAATCTTGAATGTTTTCAAGTCTTCCAAAAACTTTCTTGAAATGAATTCATGAGTTTTAACTTCCCAAATCTTTCAAATCTTTTAATGTTGAGGCTTCACATGATATATATTAAAATTTAGTAATACCTCAATGAATAAGATTTTCAAACTTCTGACTTCATTTTTTCATTTGACATCCATTACTTGAACTATTCCAATTATGTGCCTTATAACTTTGATAAGTTCAAAGCACAACAATCTAATTTTTATATATGTTTTAGTAATCATCAAAATCAAGTCAACATATTTTTAGTGCTAACACATCGGTTTTATAGGTTAACCTCTATTATCAATATGATACAAATGTGAATGTTAATATATTGATGCATGGAACATGAACGTCAACACATTGTAAACAAGAGAAATAGTGCCTCATGACTCATGAACCATACAACTTTAAGTACTAAATGGAAAACTCTAGTACCTATATATTTTTCTTATTTATCAAATATTCAAATCATCCATAATTAAGTACAATAATTTATGAATTAACCACTCTGCAATTCTTCCTGATTTCTCCATTGGACCCAGTGAGTGGACTAATATTCCCCATTTTGATCATGGAATTAGCAAAATCATCAAAGAAAAGCTTGCTATTACTGCTATAGCTTTGAACAAGACTTTGTGTTGTAGAAATAGACTCATTGCTTGAAAATAGAATTTGGTCTGAGCCAAGGAGTCCCTTATTGTTTAGTAAATTCTGGAAATAGTGATTGTCAAATAGATCAGTCGAGTTCTGATCAAGAGCTGTGGTCTTGTTTCCATCTCCATTTATTGGACATAAACTTTGCAGATCTTTCAACATATTTGTTTCCAATGTGCTGTCAGGAGCTCCGGTTCCAGAGAAGTTAAATAACCTATTGTTGAAGGTTGCACATCTTGCTAGACCAATTGTATGAGCACCTGCACTTGAAATTAAATATAGTATCACCAATGAGCCTTTAGATTAGTTGCACTTGAAATTAAATCATTTCTAAATTATAAGATCTCGAGTTTGAATATCTTAATTGGAGTCAAGTTTAACATATATATATTAATTTTCAGATAATATTATTGCATAATTTACATAATTTTTTAACTCAAGTTGATTATCAAAATCACTAATCGATTATGTTTAATATAAATAAATTTTTTTAAATTATATAAATTTCATTTAGAATTTTATATTTTTATGAATGATTATTTATTTTCATTAATTCAATTTTGTAGAATTCATAACTACATTATATCATTTATAAATGAAACTATATATAAATATATACATTTACTTCAATTTATTTTTAAATTAATTCATTTCATTTTATCATAATTATCTTTTTATTAATTAGTGTTCTAAAAATACTAATTAGAAAAATTCTTATAAAATATTTAGTTTATATTTTTCAAATAAAATATATCCTGTGAATTACCTGATAAAGAAACAACATCTGTGATGTTGAGACCTACAGCAACAAATTTGGTAATTATTGCATTTAATCCTTCAAATGGAGAAGGCAGTGAAAGATCTGCCTGTGTCTGGTTAGCCACTGACCCATCTCTTCTTCCAAGAAGAACATTCCATGATGGTCCTCCACTCTAAATAAAATAAATAAATTTCATATATAAATAAAATATCCCATCTCATAGTCTATTAAGAATTAGTAATTTATTTTTTACTTAAAAAATATTCTTCAATCTAAAAAAAATAATATTACACATAATAGAAAATTATTATGAAAATAAAAGAACAATTAAAGGCTTAATGGACAAAACACAAACAACCAATCGATACATAAAATATTGATGGATATATAGAGAAATAAAAAAATTAAATAATCGATATCTTTTTTATTTATATATATTATTTATTAAATTATTATTATTATTTATATTTAGTTAACTTTGAAAGACACCAAATTGTTTTTCCTGAAATTATAGTCTAATGAATAAAAAAATCTAAATTTTCTTAAAAAATTCAATTATCCAAAAAGTTTTCAAAATGAATTATTTCAAAAAATATTGAAAAGCACCAGTTTGGTCAATTATAAGTTCTATCTCACACATATATACTTTTCTTAGGTTTTGCTCCAATTACTACAGACTTGCTTAGTTTTTGTAATTAATTTCTTTTGGAGTATTATTAATTATAAAATTATAAACAAAAAGGTTGAACTACCAAGAGGACAGAATCTCGGGCAGCAATGGCTAGTATGTCAGCACAAGAAACAACTCCGCTGCACTGATTTTCCACAGCAGTTTTTATGGAGTCCACAACTTCAAATCCTCTTGCTGAGTTAATGTTTGCCAATGAAAACTTCTCACCATTACTTCCATCCAACAGAATTGATCCGTCACAACCCTAAAACAACATATAAACAAAATTATTAATGTAACAACTCATCATTTAGAAAACTTCAACACGAAAATTAATTTAGGATTAGAGTGAGCAAATTAAAATTTAATTCAACAACATATAACTCAGCGGTGCTACATCTTCAGGCTGAATAATAAACACATGTTTAAATTCTCTATTCTCCAATAGTAAAAGAAAAATTGATAAAAAGTATCATGATTGATGTAAATAAAAGGGTTAAATTTTTAAACCTTAACAAAATAATAATGCAATAAAAAAGTGTTTTTTCTTTTATAAATATGATTCACACTAAAATTCAAATTTAAAATTTTTCAGTTTTGAAAAAATTTTAGAACGATTAAATCAAAAGCTAAATTTCGATTATCTATATTATATTTCTTTTAAGACTTTTTTACATTTGAAAAATAATTAAATCTTTTAACTTGATGAATGCAAAAGGATGTTGAAGGAATACATATATATATATATATACTTACATTGACAAAGCAATCATGAAAATGAAGTCGGATTAAAGAGGCAGCCATTCGCATTTCAGCCTTAATAGCATTTTGAACCTCTTTTCGAACAATTTGGAGAAGTTTTGGACAAGTTTTTGAATAGAAATTAGTAGAAAGTTCGGATTTCGCTCCAACACATAACATCAGAATTGTTACAATAAGCAACCAAATAATTGACCTCTCCATGGCTTCTCATACACAAATATTTAAGTAATTGCTAATTAATGAGGTTTAATTACGCCAATGACCCTTATAAATCACCAAGTATTTATAGCCAATTAATGGAGAAATTAAAAACAACTACTACTTGATATATAGATATTTTTATGTACAAATGACTTAAGTGGTATAGTGATGTATGGCGGCTGTGGCTAAGCTGTAAAGTGCTTACTGTTGTCTGCATGCACTGAAATCTTGCTACTTGCATAAACCTGACAGATTATCATATTAAATTACCGACATTAATTAATACAAGGGAAAATTGATTAAGGTGGGTTCATGGTTATCACAATCCATGTAATCAAATCTTTAATTCCATGCAAGTCTATGAATATATATAAATACACTTAAAAGAGCACTAGCGATTAAACAAAAATTAATTATATTGTGTGCTTGATCGATTACCAAATAATGCATGCATTGAGAATGTATGTTAGATTATATAAATATAAGCATTTTGTCAGTATTAGGCATTTTGATAACATTTGTGGAAATATAAAGTAATATTTCAAAAAAAAAAAAAAAGTAGTGGCAGAGCCACTCATACATATATTAAATTTTTATTTTTCTTTAATGGGAACGGAAGCAAGCTCACTGAATTGGGTCTACAGACTACACTCTGCATAATAATCTTATTCTAAACTTATTAGTAATAACTGATTATTACCTGGGTTGGATCCTCGGGGCTAGACTATACATGAGGAATTTTTTTCTCATTTACAAAAGGAACGAGGTACAAAAAAATTTCTTGTGTTTGCCCGAGAAGCAAATAAGCCTCTATACTAAATTTTGGAACAAAAATCTCAAAAAATGACTATTGAAATCCCAATAAGCTCTTTGTTGGACAGTTATTTAACACTGTGAAAATAATACTCTCTCCGTCTCAAAAAGTTATCCATTATTTCTTTTTAAAATGTTTCAAAATACTTGCTCACTTTAAAAATAGTTGTAGGTATTTATTCATTTTACCTTTATTAATTGAAAGGTATGTATTTCAAAATTAAACTATGTGAAAAAAAATAGACAACCTTTTTGGGATGAAGGAAGCAATTTCTTGTATTAAAATAATATTTTTTATTTTAAAATAGCAAAAAAAAAAAAAATTAAAAGTCTAGCAAGAGCACCAACAACCAAACTAACCCAAAAATTCAATAACAATGTTCAACAAACCCATATTCAAGAACAATTAAAATAATTAAAAATTCAATAGCAAAATGAACAAAGCCATATAAAAAAATAGTTGGGAACAATGAGTCTTGTCACCGTGACAAGTTTTTGTTTTGTCTTGTCGACAAGTTTTTAATCCTAGTTACTTTTGTTGTTTGTCTTTTTGTAGTTAGGTGTAATTCCGTCTCCCATTCTTAGTGTCTTGTCGAGATGAAGCCTTCTTTCTATGTTGATTATGCTCGATTATCTATTGTTGAGGAGGAAGAAGGGGAATGATTGTGGAAGGTTCTAAGGAAGTCAATAGGAGGATTCAGGAAGACTATTGATACTGTCTAGTGGGAAGGTTTCTCATAGACAGAGTGATTAATGTGGGTATTACAATGAATACTATGGCAGCATCATGGAGGCTAGCGAAAGGAGTTAGAATTTTAGTGTATATTTATTCTTATTTTAGTTTTATCCATAGACCTTCAATAATCATATCCTTGTGGTTAAGAGGTTAATGGAGAATGACCAACCTCAATCTATTCCTTTGAATCATGTTACATTCTAGGTACAGATATACAACCTACCTGTGGGTTTCATGTCAAAGAAGGTTGTTAAAGAAATCGGTAACTATATTGGGAGTTTTGTCTCTGTGGATGACAAGAACTTCACTATTATATGGAAGAACTATTTGTGGGTCGGTGGATATTAGATTACCCATAAAACGTCGAATGAGGATCAAAAAGTCAAGTGGAGAATGGGATTGGATTGATTTCAAATATTAACGCATGGGCACATTCTGTTTTATTTGTGGAAAGCTTGGACATGGTGAGAAGATATGTGACAAGCTATATGATTGTCCTAAAGGTGAGGTAGCTAGGGCCTATGGAGCTTTCATAAGGGCTCTGATGTGATGACAACCTCTTCAGATCCAAAGAATGCTAGTTGAAAAATGATTTTCCATATTTGACCAGATGGCACTGGTTATGGAAAGTCTGAAGATATGATAGTTGATCTCCTTCCAATTCAAAATAAGGAAAGAGAAGGGACTTCTAAAGAGAATATAGGAGTTCATAAGGGAACGAGAGCTGTTAAGGAAGGGAATTCCAGTGTGGCAAGTCAACTGTTGAATAAATTGGCCAATAATATGAGTGAGGTAGTTGTGGTGAATGATAAGGGGAATGGAAAGGAAAATGAATCAGAAGGCCTTATTATTGTTGATACAAAGTGCTGTCATATAGGAAATGAAAATGGACTAGACTTATAAGATGACTTGGTGCTAATTAATGGGCTGAGGGGTTATTGAACAATGCTAATTCCTTAGTTGTTTTTGGAGCAAAAAATGGATTAGAGGTGGCCTCTGGATTCTAGACCCATCTAATCCAATGAGTACGTTATCTTAGAATTACCGAGGTCTAGCCAACCCATGTACAATTTAGGTTTTGAAGGACATAATCCAATTAAAGAGGCCTTGTATGATTTTCTTAATTAAAACGTTAGCTAATAATAAGATGTTAGAATGGGTGCATGCCCATAGTGGTGGCCTAGCTCTTTTGTAGAAAACTAAGGACATGGTTTCTATTTTAGACTCTTCCCATTCTTTCATAAATGCTAAAGTCTCAATAAAGCAACTGGGCTTTTGGCATTTTACTAGATACTATGGCCATCTAGATCGGTTAAAGAGGAAGGATTCATTGGAGTTGTTAAGACAATTAACTTCTTAATCAATCTCTTGTGATGTATTATAAGGGATTTCAATGACCTCATGGCTTAATCTAAAAATAGAGGAGGAGCAATATATCCTCAATCGTTAATTGATGGCATTTTGTGCCTTGTGAATGACTGTGGGTTAGTAGATTTACGTCTTTAAGGGCACCAATTCCCTTGGGAAAAGTCAATGAGAACTAGGAATTGGATTGAAGAGAAGCTAGATTATGGATTCACAAATCATAGTTGGATGAATCTGTTTCACAAAGCTGAAGTGTGGGTCCTAGAGTTGTCTTCTTTAGATCACCTTCCACTTTACCTTTATCTGAAGAAGATGATTTATGCAAAAAAGTCTTAGAGGTGTTGATTTGAAAATGTGTGGTTAAAGGAGAGGGATTGTAAGAAAGTTACAACTTGATGTTGGGAGGAAAAGTTCGATAGTCATTTGCAGCACAAAATTAAAGCCTGTAGTTGTATGCTGTCTCCATGGGGAGGGAAAATGGTTAGGGATTTTTAAGGTCATATTGAGCATTGTCATAAATGAATTAAGATGCTTCATAGTTGTAGAGATGAAGTGGGAATAGTGAAGTTTAATGAAGCAGTGAAAGGTTATGATGAAGTGCTTAATTAACAAGAGCTCTATTGGAAATAACGGGCCAAACATCATTGGTTGAGTGAAGGGGATTCTAATTTACACTTCTTTCACTTGTATGCCTCTTCAAGAAAGAAGAAGAATAAAGTTACTAGGTTACAAGATGAGACTGGGCAATGGCAGTGTACAAATGATAATCTTCATAAGCTTATGGCAGATAATTTTGTGAATTTATTTACCTCTAAAGATTGCCAGAGTGAGCAGGTGCTAGAGTGTGTCGCAAAGGTAGTCTACGATGAACAAAAATGTGTCTCTTATAACTCCAGTTAGTGTGAAAGAGGTTAAAAGGCCTTGTTTAGTATGCATCTAGAGAAATCTCTAGGGCTAGATAGTATGAATCCAGCATTTTTTTAGCATTTTTGAATTGTGGTTGGCAATGATGTGTTAGCTCTTTGTCAGAAGTTTATGGAAACAGGTGTGCTACCAACAGGTCCTAATAACAATTCTATCGTGCTCATCCCAAAAAAAGAAGAGCCTTGTGACTATGGCATACTATAAGTCGATCCATTATGTAATGTCACATACAAGGTTATCACTAAGGTTCTCTCAAATAGGTTGTGTGTCCTCTTATATGGGCTTATTTTAGAGAACCAAAGTGCTTTTATGGCTAGGAGATTGATCATGGATAACATTTTAATAACTTTTGAAGTAACTCATTTTTTAAAATTGAAAAGGTAAGGGAAGGATGGAACAGCTGCATTAAAGATAGATATGTACAAAGCATAGATAAAATTGAGTGGGATTTCCTTGAGTGCATGATGATCAAGATGGGGTTTAGTATGGGGTGGGTAACTCGTATTATGGCATGTGTATCATCTGTTCCATGTTGTATGCTCCAAGATGGTAGCGAGCTAGTCCCATTGAGCCACAACGGGGCCTTCACTAGGGAGACCTACTGTCTTCATACCTATTTATCATTTGTGCTAAAGGTTTGAGTTTAATGTTAAGAAGGAAGGAGGAATTGGGACTTCTTTATGGGCATAGGATTGCAAGAAATGCTCCATCGATTAGTCATCTTTTCTTTATTGATGACTACTACTTATTTTTTAGACCAACAGCCTAAGAAAGTTGGGTTATGAAGGAAGTCTTACATGTGTATGAGATGGCAATTGGTCAGATAGTAAATTATAATAAGTCTTCCATCAACTTTAGTGCCAATGTTAGTACTGAAGTGCAAAATCTAGTTTGCGCAAGGTTGGAAGTTCATGGGGTGGAGAATCATGGCAGGTACTTAGGTTTACCTTCTCTCATTGGTCGAAACAAAAAGGAAGTTTCTAGTTTCATTAAAGATCAGGTCTGGCATAGACTATAAGGATAGGTAATAAGATGCTGTCAAGAGCATGTAAGGAGATTTTACTTAAGACAATCACTCAAGTTGTCCCAAACAATTTTTCTTTTACTAGTAGACTCATGTAAGGATATTGAATAGATGATGAGTGCATTTTGGTAGGGAAATTGTAAAGTAGAAAAAAAGGTGGTGCAGTGGATGAGATAGGATCATTTATGTGATACTAAGAAGGCTGGGGAACTAGGGTTTAAGAAGTCGCATGATTTTAATATTGTAATGCTAGGTAAGCAAGCCTAGCATTTTGTTATTGATCATTGCTCTCTTGTTTCTAGAGTTTTTAAGGCAAGATACTTCCCGAATACATCATTTCTTGAAGCCAAGCCCAATCATAATCCAAGTTTTGCTTGGTGTAGTGTGTTAGCTGCTGTGAACAATTTTGCACCTTCATCATCTGACCACACCTTATCACTTGCTAAGTTTAACATGCTATGTAAAGCCATTACAGCAGTTCAGCTAGCCGGTTAGCTGGTAAGGATTCAGGGGCAGAACCCCCAAAAGAAAATTTTTTAGCCTTTAATTACATTGCTACTAGACATTCAAATTTTCTAAACCTTAAACCAATAAACAGTCTTTAAAAATCTAATATGCTGGAGAAGGTCCCAAATACGGTCATTGATATGCTCTATATGCAGTAATGTAAAAGAATGGTGACATGTAGGTAAGGGTGACTCAAGTCGATCATACCAAATAGCTTCGGATCGATGTATACATTGTAATCTCAATAACGATGATCAGCAGGGCAGGCTGTATTACATCTTTCCTATGAGATTCCATACCTAAAAGAAAATTCATACTCTTATTAATAATTAAAATCAAAATGATTTGACTATACTGTATATATTCATCTCTTATTTATCTAGTACAATAATTTGACAATACTGTATCATCAATGAATATATATAATCATTTACAGCACATGATTTGATAACACTGTACAATATTGTTTCATCATTTAAAAAAAGTTAATAATTTACAACACATGATATGACAATACTATATCATTGCTAAATACATATATTAATTTAAAGCAAAATGGAATGACAACACATAATCATTATTGTGAGCATGTGATTATGGTATTTGTGTATAAATTCAGAACTTGAATTGATGCAAACCATAAAACAATCAAACATGGCTGGATATTTAGGAAGTAGTAGTAGTAACAACAATTGGATTCTTCCAAGATTCAATGATGATTATGAAAATATAATGATCGCAGACAACATTACGTTGGCCTACGCCTCAAATGGCAATTTAGATTACAAGAATATGAAAGTTTAGTGTAAGATTTGCGAGCACTATATGCCCTAATTGTGAAACGTTATTCATTAGCAATGGTAAGGAAAAACATTTCTAATTATGAGCTTGCAATAGTGAGAATTCAAAAGGAGAATAATTGCATGCTTCTTCATAGATCTAAATTCTATATGTTGCAAATTGCTAAAGAGCAAGCATTTATAGTCGGTAGAAAACTTACTAAAGTAAAGGTGAGTAGTGCTATTAATTACTATAAATACATTTAAGATGATGAAATGTCAAATGAAGAATAAAAATTATACTCTATGTATTTTTCACTATGTTGTTGGAATAAATAAATGTTAAATTTTTATAATGATTCACAGTTTCAGACAAAAATAATATTATTTATTTTCATCTTCTAAATACAAATCTATAATAAAATTTTAATTAACATTGGATTCATAATAAAAATCAAATAAGAAATTATAAAAATGAATTTTCATTTGATAAATAAATGTCTAAAGTACAATCAAAAGATCTTGCTATTGATATGAACAAATGAGATTGCTACATTTCACTGTCTTCCATAAACTCATTAGCAGTAGATTAAAATAATATCCTAATGTACCTTAATGGAACCACCATATTTGTAATCATATCCCTTTGAACCATGCCTTCAGCTTACCCATGAGAATCTCAATGTTCATTAAATTAATTCAGTCAATTGAATTCCTTAGAGGCTAATTACTATGCCTTATCATTTCACATTGCTATCATATTTGATGTACTTGTTCCAAATATTTTTTTAACCTAATTAAAGCAAAAATCCTTATATAATGTGGGGTAACACATCAATCATGTGCACATGGTAAGCTTATGAAGCATGCCTAGCCTCAACTTAGAGGGGTAGTCCTAATCATAAAACCTTATTAATCTTGGGCTACTAATTATTTTCATGAATGAGTAAGGCAATAGCCGCCACTCCACTATTTTACATGTGGAAAGCACACCCTTACAAATTATTGATTTCTACTAAAATTGATATTGAAAATTTAACTATTGATAATTGATATTCTCATTGCTACCAAGTAATATTGATATTTCATTGAAAACTAATCTTTCATTGAATAATTGATCACACATAGAGTATTGGCTCCTCTTTGAATGATTGACCCTACATTGAATATTGACTACCCATTGGGTATTAATTTCTTATTAATGATAACTAATAATAAACCTTCATTACTCTTTAACTCTATTGAGCATTTTAAGTCATGTTCTTACCTTTATTTTTATGATAAGATATCTTGTACTTAGTGAACTAGTCTCATTTCTTTAGTTGTTTGTATTTTTCAGGTGTTAAAGAAGGTTAAGCAATGTAACTCTAAAGTATTATTTCTCCACTTGAGATTACTCTGCTTCATATGATTTATTTTGCTATGAAATTCCAATGATTATATAAATTGATGAATATGATCTAGACCTCCATGGTCAATAACATTGTAGTATTTGATAATTTGGATAGTTTGAATATTCTGCTTTAGATTTTAATTAAATATAATGCTACTCTTGACATATGATAACCACCAGAGTGAATAACTACATGTAATATGAATGATAAGAAGATAAGTGTGTGATACACATATATAAATGGTATATATGTGGTATATGTTGATTATATTAGAAGTATATTGGTGTACATTAGGTATACTTTTGGTATATGTATGGTATTTATTGACCTAAATTATTTCAAAACCTAGTCAATCTCTATTTTGATCTTATCAATCAAATTGAAGCTATCTAATATGTATGTTGAGTGTCTACTTTGCAGATTAGACATACTTGATAGGTTGAAATTTCAAAGATTCAAAGAATTCCCTCAAAATCTCTTGCTTGGTCTTTGAGTCGCACCCACTATGCTAGAATCGAGACCACAACCATCAAATCGCAATTGCAACCCATCTATCATGGCTAAGACCTTTAGAAGGTCAACTTGTTCAATTTTCAGCCTCGAGAAACAAAGAGAATCATAACTTCAGTAACGATCGCGACCAAGGGCATAATCATGGAATCATAACCTCAAATTAGGAGTCGCGACCATGACTTTTGTGTAGAAATCCATCACTACAATGGATAGTTGAGGAACCAATAAGAAGACACCATGTGCCACTGTTGTTATTTTTGAAGATTGTGACCGCGAAAATGCCATCTCAACCGTGCAAATTGTGTCCCAACCATGAAAAAAGCTTAGCGACCGCGACTTTGCTCTGACAGAGCATTTAATGCAAGATTTTTTGGTTGTTGCGAAGATTTTTTTCCATTACTCTTTATAATGAGAATTTGGTGGGAAAAAGCTATAAATATCCCTTCTAAAGACCATCATAAAGATCCAACAACCTTCATTTAAGCCAAACTCTTACAAATTCTCAAAGCCTTAATCTTTCTATTGTAATCTTTTAGTTGTTGTAAGAGCATTGACTGCTTAAGTAGGTTGAGTGTTAGCCTTCAAAACACATTGTATCAGGTTGAGATTGAGCCAATAGAAAACTCTTGTATACGTTTAAGTGTGAGCCAAAGGGAAACACTTGTGAGGGTTGTGTGTTAGCCTAAACACTTTGTAAAGTTTGGAGTAAGCTTGAAACTCCATTGTAATTACCTAGTAGTGATAGAATACCCAATTGAGATTGGGGAGTGGATGTAGAATTTGTTAATACTTGAACCACTATAAAATTGCTTATGTCTATTCTCTTAAAATTGCTTGTGTCTATTCTCTTTCCCTATCTCTTTCTATCTAAATTTGAATTTCTCACTAATTCAATCTCTTTCCTTGGTGCACAAGGGTAAACAAGTGGTATCAAAGCTTTGGTCTCATTCTTTAAACTTAATTGTGTGAAAAAAGATCAAAATGGCTAATGAAGGGATGCATCACTACCAAAAAAAAAAAAAAAAAAAAAAAAAACAATTTACCAACTAAAAATTTTATAAGTAAATTATGTTTTTTTAATCGGTAATATATATAGCGACTATTTACTAACAAAAAAATTTAGTTGATATTTAGCTTGTCGGCAACACAATTTACCGATTGAATATAAAACTATCGTTAATTACCAACTAAATTTTAGTCGGTAAATTATTTTTATATTGTTGGTAAAATAACTTATATCATTAGAATTTTCTTTAGGGAGACAATTTACTAATTAAATTTTTAGTTAGTAATATGTCGGTAAATTTTTATTTTTTTAAAAATAAAAAAGTCGGTAATTCGTCAGTAAGGTTTAAATAAATATTTTTCAAAAGTAAATATTTTGTCAGTAATACATCAGTAATTTTGTAAATTAATTTTTAAAAAATAAAATATTTTTCAGTAATCCATCGGTAAAATTCTATTTTTTTTTAAATACATATTCTTCAAAAAATAAGAATAATAATTTAAAAAATTAAAATTTTTAGAATGAACATAAAAATTAAGAAATAAAAAGTTATAAAATAAATTAGGAAGCTTAAAGAATATCAAAAATGACTAAATTAAAAAAAATAAATTAAAATTATATTTCAAAACTACAAAAAAAAAAGAAATGAACCTAAAATTAAAAGAGAAAATAATAAGAGTAAAAAAGAAAAAGGTAAGATAAATAATTTATTAAATTTATTTTTTTGTTTACTAAATTTATATAAAAAATTTAATCAAAAAATTAAATTTAAGATAGCAAATAATTATTTTTTTAAAAATCACATTAACACTCTTTTATGCTATAAAACAATTTAAGAAATATAAATAATAAATTATAAAAACTAAAAAATAAAAAAATTGAAATAAATTTAATAGATTTTTTGTATTGAAGGGTTTGAAATTTAAGAAATAAAGTAAAAAAAAAAAAGAATATGAAGCAAGGAGTATATGAGTATTAAAGAGTACAAAAATATTAAGTGATAAAAAAGAAAATGAAGAAATAATTAAAAGAGAAAGAAAGAAAAAGAAATTTTATTTGTGAAAAATGGAGAGAAGAAATTGACGAAAAGATAAGAAAAGAGAAAGATAAGAAAAGGGAAAGAGAAGAAGTGTGGGAAAAAAATATGAGGAGGAGTTCTTTTATATTTTTTCTTAAGTCATTTACCGACTAAATTTCCATCAGTAAATTTTTCAAATGAAAACTTGGAGGGAAATTTTCCTCCAAAATTTTCATTTACCGATAGATTATAGACTAAATTTCTGTCGGTAATTTATTTTTTATTTTTCAAAAATCAAATGAAAATTTCGGAGAAAAATTTCCCTCTAAAATTTATATTTACCGACTGATTACCGACTAAATTTCTATCAGTAATTTATTTTTTTACATCCAATGAAAATTTGGAGGGAAATTTTCTTTCAAAATTTTCATTTACCGATGGAATACTTTTGTTAGTAAATTAAAAATCTTTTGTAATTGAATTAAAAAAAATTTGGCCTTTTGATCAATTTCAAAATTTTTATCAGTAAATTTACCGATGAAAATTTTAGTTGCTAATTTCAAAATTTTTGTCTGTAAATTCAAAAAATATTTTGTTCTCTAATGTACCAACTGAAATTTTGATCGGTAAATTTACCGATGGAATACTTTTGTCTGTAAATTAGAAAGCTTTTGTAATTGAATTAAAGAAAATTTTGCCTTTTGATTTACCAACTAAAACTTTTGTTAGTAAATTTACTGAAGAAAATTTTAGTCGGTAATTTCAAAATTTTTATTGGTAAATTAAAAAAATATTTTATTTTCTAATTTACCGATTGAAATTTTAGTCTGTAAATTTATCGACGAAATACTTTTATCGGTAAATTAGAAAGTTTTTGTAATTAAATTAAAGAAAATTTTGCCTTTTCATTTACCGACTAAAAGTTCTATTGGTAAATTTACCGATTGAAAATTTTGTCAGTAAATTAGAAAGCTTTTATAATTGAATTAAAGAAAATTTTGTTATTTGATTTACCGACTAAAAGTTTTGTCGGTAAATTTACTGACGAAAATTTTAGTTGGTAATTTCAAAATTTTTTGTCAGTAAATTAAAAAATATTTTGTTTTCTAATTTATCAACTAAAATTTTTATTGGTAAATTTACTGATGAAATACTTTTGTTAGTAAATTAGAAAGCTTTTATAATTGAATTAAAGAAAATTTTTGCTTTTTGATTTACTGACTAAAATTTTTATCGGTAAATTTACCGATGAAAATATTGGTTGGTAAATTGTTACTAATTTTTTGGGCCATTTGTTTACACATTATTTAGCAACGAAATTTGATAGTCAGTAATTTTTTGTTAGAAAATCGTTGGTAGTTTGTCGATAATTAAAAAAAAATAAAATTTTCATTTGTTGTCGGTATTTTGCTGGTAATTTAGTAAATTTACCAACAAAATTATTTTCGTCGGTAAATTTTATCTGTCAACTATGATTTTCTTATAGTGATACTTCGATGGCACCGATTATGCATATTGAAAGTATAGAATGGAGATATATCTTGATAGTGATCTCATTGATGTATGGGATTGCATAATCGAATAATGGAAGCCTCCATCAAGAACGATTGATGGTGTTGAGGAATTGATTCATATAGAGGAATGGTGAATGCACAAAGAAAATCCAATTCCAAAAACAAGAGAGCCATAGCAATTCTACTTAGTGCATTCTCAAAAGAAGAATGTGATAGAGTACAACATTATTCAAATGGTTTTAACATTTGGAAAACTCTAGAAAACTACCATGAAGGAACCAAGCAAGTTAAAGCTGAGAAGATTCAATCGCTCATAATCAAGTATGAACTTTTCAAGATGAAACCTAATGAGAGCATTACTGATATGACAAATAGGCTCTTAGCCATTATCACCAACATGAAGAAATTGAGCAAAATATACAACTTGGATGATTAAATCACAAGATTCTCAAAGCTCTCCTAAAGAAAGACTATGGGCCTAGAATTGTTGGCATTGAAGAAGCCAATAAGGATCTTAGAAAGGTTCTTACTGACGTTCTCATTGGCAAGCTTCTTACCAAAGAGATGTCTCTAGTAATAGAGAAAGAAGAACAATAAGAGAAGGAGAAGAAGTAGTCCCTAGCTCTCAAATCCTCCCTCAAAAGCAAACGAGAATGTAAGAGCTCAAGTGAATTGGAGGAAAGTGAAGATGATGATGATGAACTTGCTATGCTCTCAAAAAGGGTCAAGGACATCATCAAGAGAAGAAAGAAAGAGAAGAGACCTTTTAGGAGATCATCTTTAAATTCCAACTTGAATTCAAGCAATGAGAAGAAGAATGACATTACTTGCTATAAATGTGGCAAGCAAAATCATATAAAATTGAAATGTCCTAAAAACAAGAAGAAGAAGAAATGGGATAAGGAAAAGAAGAAGGGTTTCAAGGTAATATGGGATGATGACTCCTCAAGTGATGAAGAGGAAGAGGATGTTGCAAACTTTTGTTTCATGTCCTTAGAGGACTCATCAAATGAGGTAAGCTCTAATTCTCAATCTTATAATGACATTGATGATGATTTGCATGATGAGGATGAGGTTGAGTTAATTAAAGCTATTAATTGAAAATGTAGAAAGTATAAATCAAAAATGATTTTTTTTTTTTAAAGATAAGCATTCTAAGTTGGAGGAGAATTTTAAACAATTGGAAAAACTTGTCTTAAGCTTGAAAACTTCCAATGTTAGTCTATAAAGCTCATTAGAGGAAATCACTTCTAAAACCTCTCTTTTCATTCTTTATATAAAGAAAACAATGCTTTCAAAATTGAGGTTGAGGAATTAAGAAACTCAATTTTAAAATTTCACAAAGGGAAAGAAGCCTTAGCTACTCTTATTGTATCATAAAGGCCACCCCTTATAAGACATGGTCTTGGCTTTAATAGCTCTTCTCCATCCACATCCTCTCCCACTATGTTCATAAAGGCCACAATTCTTTAAACCTCAAGCATTGAGGTAATTAACAAGGGAGTGAGAACACAACTAAACCTTTAAGTCCCAAAAGGACTCAAAAGGTATCACAAGGCTCTAAAGTTAAGCCTCAAAGAGCAAATCATGATTTTATGTATCAAAAGAGGTATGCTCAAAAGCACCTATAATCACAACACTACACTTATTATTATATGCATTCTTGTAAAAAATGTTGTGAAAAGACCAAAATGTTATAATAAAATGGCTAAGCCTAATAAGACTTTCAAGTCAAAGCTCAAGTGCCATTATTGTATGAAAGATGGTCACATTAACATATTTCCAAGGCTAACCCCAAGGACCCAAATCTATTTGGATACCTATAATAAGATGATTCATCTTTTCTTGTAGGTGTGTCTTAAATCCACTATCAAGGAGAACGAATGGCATGTAGATAGTAGATGTTCAAGACACATAACCTAAAAATGCAAACCTCTTCATAAATTTAAAAGGAAAGAGAGGTGGAAACATCATATTTGGTAACAATGCCAAATGTAAGATAGTTGGCATTGGTACCATTGGTAAGGACAATAATTCTTTTATTGAAGATGTTCTTTTGGTCAATGGTTTAAAATTTATTTTGCTTAGTATAAGTCAATTATTTGATAAGGGTAATAAAGTCACCTTTGACTCTAAGGCATGCATTATCACCACTTTAGCTAATGACAATGTAGTGTTTAAGGGTGAAAGGGAAGGCAATAATTATATGATTGACTTAGATGATTTGACTAACTATGTAATACCCAAGGTTTCCCTAACCTGTTAGAGTCAGAAATGGTGACACTATAATGTTAATTTACTATACCATTCAAGGCCTTTCTAACATATTAAGAATTATAAGAATACCATAAGAAGGAATTTTAAATGAATAACGTGACAATGAGTAAAGAATGTAATCAATTTTGATAAGCACTTTTATGATAAAATGATAGTTAAATCAAGTTTGACTTAATGTGACTATGTTAATAATTTATTTAAAATGTGAATCTTAAGTGCTAATGAATGGGGATTAACATCTCCTAAGTCATTGGGAGATGATAATAGTGATATGAGAAGTTGATTTCAATCAAAGTTACAATGGTACAATAAAAGTCAAACTTAGTTTGATCTAATGAATTTATATGATTTACATACTTGAACAATGCTAATAAAGGGCTAGAAATTGTGCACTATAGAGTGAATAAGATTTATCCAACAATGTCTAGAGGGTGTTGTGATATTAGAAGGTTGAAATATATATATTAAAGTGAAAGAAATGAAATGGAAAATGTATTAAGTTACCAAGTTTGAAATGTGCATATATAGGCTTAATAGGCTTTTGAACACTAAAGTGTTATAACCCATACCATTGCTAGTAGTTTCGTGACAAATTGCTTGACTTTAGAGCTATTGCGACAAAGTGTGTGCTTTCATGAAATTTCATGTGCTATGTGATTTATGAGCAAGTGATATGCTAGACTAGTTCTAATATGCATAATATGAATTATGAACATGGAATAGGTGATTTATTTGAAATGCATATGCATTAATTAATTTAATGCATATAAAGTGAATTATCATGCACAAAGTAATTTTTAAGCATCAAATAATTTTTTATGAGCATTTTTAAAATATTTTAAATTAAATATTTTTGGGAGAATTTTAATGAAAATAGAAGCAAAATATTTTATTTTTAACACATTTTAATTAGCCCATAAATTGGATTAAAAATCCAATTCACCAAAAGTCTAAGACATTTAAGCACTCCTAACCTAGCCATTAATGGTAATCTTGTAATTTTGCACCAAAAACCCTAAACCTAAGCTAATATTTGGCCTCCCTTGTGTTTGGGTAGCCTCCATTCTGTTTTTCATTAGGTTTTATAGAAATTTTCACTCAAAAATCCTCTCTTGGCTAAAATTCACAACGTGCCTCCAAACTTTGTGATTTTGTGATCTTCTTCATAAGTTTTCCTTTCCTTTCAAGTTAATTTTTGAATTTTATGAAACTAATTATCAGTAATCCATATGGGGCTATATATTTACTAATTTTCTCTATATTATATGGCCTAGGTTTGTTTTTGGAGGGAGAAACCAATTTCCAACCATAAACATATCTCTCTCTTCTCAAATCCATCAAAGGTGAACCGTAAAACTTAAAAGTTAGAATTTTCATACACATGCACATTAGGGGGGGAGGAGAAAAATTTGTGTATTTTTCTATTCTAAATTGATTTTTGTTATGTTTACATGAAAAATATTGGTTTTAATCATACATTTAAATATTACTGTAATGATTGGAAAGTATGAAAAATAAGAAAAACCCATGGTTTCAATGGTTATGGTAGGTTCAACCAATATTGGGATTTTCATCCTAAGGCCTATAATTTTTATAAGGTACATTTTAGTATTTTTTTTATATGTATATAAATGATACATGATTTAATTGTATGATGATTCAAGGAGTAACTCTAGGAAACTCCTAGAATGGTTCGGCTATGCCTAAGGTTTGCAAAATCCTAATGGACATGTTTGGTTAATTTGTGTACATGATAAGTGGCATGTGAATTGGAAATTAATGATCCTAATTTGTCTATAGGATTGATTGTATAATTCGGTCCAAAGGAGACAAGTATGACTCTTCTAGGGCTTACTAGTTAAGTTGATATATATGAAAAGTATTAAGTGTACCAAGTTGGAAGTTAAATTAAATTGATATGAAGATTATGATTCATTGTATTTGACTTTAGAAAAGTCTTGATATGAACTATTGTGTGAATTCATATGAGCCTAAAAAGGCAAAGTATGCAAGACTTAAAAGTCAATATGTTATCTATAAGTGATGAGTGCACTTATAAGTGCAACTCCAAGTATATGTGAATGATATATGTGCATGGGATAGTTATGGGATAGGACAGTATAATGTTAAGCCAATGCTAAGTATTGAATTGTAATGTTGTGTTAGAGCTTGGGAAGTGTTAAAAGTGCAAAGGCTATGAGCATTAGGAGCTAAGGAACCATAAGGTGAGTAAACATTATGTTCATGTTACAAGTTTAAGTTACCATGATATGTGAACCTTTAAGATTCTTGAAAACTCGAGTTCCTTTATATCATAAATTATAATTATATGATTTCTTTGTTAAACTTGGGTTGCCAAAGAATTACCTTACATTCTTTCTGGAACCACACTGTTGTTTATCCTTTGCTCAATAAGCTAAACTTTTATTGCTACTATTATACATATGATTGTATTCTTCAATGCTATTGTTACAAGTGATTGCCATTAGCTTTGGCTATGGTACCTATGACCCCTTATATACAGAAATCCTCATGTTGATGCAGGAAATCATCAAAACCTATGTGCATGGTCTTAACTCGATGGATAGGGGTAGTGTATCTACCTCAGCTAGAAGGGGCAATTCTAGCCATGGAACCTGATCAACTTTATGCTTTTTTATAAGTTGGAAGTTGGAATTTGGTATGATGCCAAATCTCCCTTATATGATCGAGTGAATAAGGCAAAAGCCATAACTCTATAAGTTATTAGTTTGATTTATGTAAAACTTGCTAAATTGCAAACTATGAATTATGAACTATGAACTACAAACCCTTCTAAAGGGATATGTGTTATATTACAAGTTGTATTGTTACTCATTGAGATCATCTATCTCACCCCTTTTTTTATGTGGTTTCAGGTGAGCATTATGAGAAGGCAAGGTGATAGCTCAAGTAATCTACTCCTCTTGGGAGATTTCCTTGTCCAAATTTATTTACATACTATGATATGCAAAAGTCACTATTAGATGCTCCAAGAGTTTCTTTTTGGAACATTATTCATTTGATGATTAATTTAGAGTCTTAATTGTTCTTTTTCTTATGGATTTTTGTAACAACCCACACCTACCTTAGAAATTTTTGTGATAATTTGCTTGATTTAGAACTATTAAGGTTAAGTTTGTGCTTTCGTGAAAATTAGTAACCTACGTGATTGATGAGCATGTGACATATTAAATTAATTTTAATATGCATAATATGAGTTATTATTATGAAATAAATGATTTACATGAAGTGCATTTGCATAAAAGAATTTATTTTAAATAAAATAATTTTTCATGCATAAAGACAATTTTTAAGCATAAAATGATTTTATGAGTATTTTAAAATAATTTTTAAAATAACTATTTTGGGGCAAATATTACAGGAAAAATGAAAAAAATATTCTTTTTATTTTTAATTATAATCAGCCCAAAATTTATATAAAAAGCCCAAATACCCAAAAGCCCACTACACTAAAATCCTTCTAACCTAGTTCATTAAGGGTATTAGTGAAAATTGCACCCAAACCCTAATATATATAGTAAAATTCAGCCAGCCTAGGTTTTCCAGTAGCCATCACTTTATTTTTCTGTATCTTGACAGAAAAATTCTCTCAAAATATTTCTCTCAACCGAAATTAAGAAAACACCTTTTAGTTTTGCGATTTCTTGACCATAATCATAAGTTTTTCTTCTCTTTCAAATTCTAAACTAATTTCTATGATATAAATTATGAGAAAATTATTTTGAACTGGTTGATTACTAATTTTTACATATTTAATTTTATTTGGGTGAGTTTTTGAGAGAGAAAATCTATTTTCTACCAAAAACATAAATCTTTCCGCAAGATTTCTCCAAAGGTGAATTCTATAACTTAAAATCACAATTTTTATGCATAAACAACACTAGAGGGGGGAAATTTGTGCATCAATGGTTTCTAAACTGATTTTTGATTTGTTGTGATGAAAAATATTGGATTAAATTATATTTTTGTAAATTTCTGTGATGACCGGAAAGTTCGGAAAACAAAGGAGTTCAAGGTTTTTGTGCTAGAACTTAGAAGTTAGGAAATTCTATTATTTAATCAATATGTGGCTGCCAATTTGTGTGAGAAAGCATTCTAATATGATATTTGTTTTGCTTAGATGAAAAATAATGATTTGAATCATGTGTCTGTATATTGCTGTAATGAACGAAAAGCGTGGAAAGCGTGAAAACTCATTATTTTCACCTAAGCCTTAAAACTTAGAATTTTTTTTTTCTATAAATATTATCCATGGTTGTCGAATCATGTATGGACATGTTCTAAACTGATATTTGCTATGATTGAATGAAAAATAATGGCTTAAACAACCTATTTACATATTTTTGAAATGACCGAAAAATACTAAAAATAAGAAAACTCATGGTTTTGTACCCTATAACCTAAAAGTTGAATTTTCATGTATAAACAATACAATGTGTGGTTGATTCATATGAATTAATACTTCAAAATGATTTTTGTTGTGTTTACATGAAAAATCTTGGTTCAAACCATGTTTTTACATATTACTAAAATAGACGGAAAGTGCAAAAAGAAAGAGAATTTAGTTTTTCCTTTTAATGATGCATTCGGCCTACATTAATATTTTTATCCCAATATTTATAATTTTTATGTGATGTGTTTTGATGATTATTGACATGTATGTATGTATGACAAATGATAAGATTGCATGTTAGTTGAAGGTATGACCCTGGATAAGCTTAAAGGCATTTTGGTATACTTAAGGTATACTTAAGGTATCTTAACCTTATATTATGATTAGAATGTAAATGTGATTGGAAAATTTGGAACTACATGTTATGATGACTTGATGATGAACACATGGTTTTGAGTTGATGAAGTGACAATTGAATAAAAAGGATCATAAGAGTTAAGCATGACACTTGAAAGATTAATTGTTAAGTTGACATGTATGGAAGTGTAAAGTGTTTTAAGATGATTATTAAAGTAAATTGATATTGAGCTAATAATATTGTGATTACCTTAGGAAGGTATTAACATGATTGTAATGTGTTTACATGTGAGCCTATAAGGCCTAAGTGTGCAAGACTTTCAAAGTCAACATGTTATGTGCAAGTGATGAGCACACCTATATGTGAACTCTAAGTGTATGTGTATGCTATACATGCATGGGGTATTTATGGGATAGGAGCATCATGAGTAAATAAATACTAAGTATTAAATTAAAAATTATGTTAGAGTTTGAGGAGTTTTAGAAGTGCAAAGGGACTATGTATACTAGGAGCAAAGGAATCCCAAGGTGAGTAAATGCTGTCTTCATGTTATAAGTGTGAGTAAACATTGTATTCATCCTATAAGTGCAAGTAACATTTTGTTATGTTACAAATATGTGATATCATGTTATGTGAGCCTTTGACATTCTTTGAAATCCAAGTTCTTTCTATTCTAAAATATTATTATATGATTTCTTTGACAAGCTTGGGTTGCAAAAGGACATTTGGTCCAAAACTATTTTGTTAATCCAATGAGAATTTCTTGTGATTATTACCCTAACTTATATTTTTTTTGGAACTACACTATCATTGTATCTTTTGTTCAAAGGTTAAACCATTATTATTATTGGGATACATGTTATTGTTGCCTTATGTGATAGTGTTATCTATGATTACGATTAGCTCTAGCTATGGTACCTTTAACCCTTTATGCAGAATCCTCATGCCGATGCGGGTAATCATCGGAATTTGTGTACACGATCTTAACTCGATGGATAGGGGTAGTGTATCCACCTCAGTTAGAAAGGGGCGGTTCTAGCCATGGGACCTAATTAACTTCACGCCTTCTATATGATAGGATGTGGAATTTGGTATAAGGCCACTTCTCCTTAATGTGTTCGAGTGATAGAGCGATAGCCTTCACTCATTATGTGTTATAAGTGTCATTTCTGCAACCTTGCCAATTGAACCCTTTCTAAATCGCAACTTGATTCATGAATTATGAATCATGAACTATGTGTATAAGCTATGTATTTCCTTTTCAAAGGAATATGCGATAATGTATGTGTTTTATCGTTTACTCATTGAGATCATCTATCTAACCCCTTTTCCTTGTGTGGTTTTAGGTGAGCAAATATGAGGAGGCAAGGTGATGGCTCAAGCATTCTACTTCGCTTTGGGGATTCCTTATCAAAGTCATTAATAATACCATGTTATGAAGTGTTATCATTAGATGCTCCGAGAATATTGATTGATGCTCATTTTGAGATATATTATTTCCTTATGGATTTTATGTGAAATGTTTAATTATAGTCTTCTGCAATTAAAGATATTCATTTAAATATTTTTAAAGAGTTATTATAAGAGGTTTGGTATGATCTTAGGCATGATTTGTTTATGTGTAAGTAGGTTCTATAGGCGTGGGTGACCTTATGTCTCTCCATGTTCTAGGACCATTATATCTCTAAGGTTGGGATGTGATAATGTTATTCAAAGTATTTTTAAACTATTCTTCCATTAGTTAAGGATTTCCTTTATTAATGGTAATATAAGTTAATGCATGAGATTTTGGTATGATCCTAGGCAATATTTAACCGTGCCTGAGAGGGTTCTATGGGCATGGGTGACCTTATGTCTCCCTATGTTCTAGGACTGTCATATCTCAGAAGTTGGGATGTGACACAAAGGCTTAAGCCCACTTAGATGGCTAGCCCATTAGGCCTATGATTGAATGAACATACATTTAACTAGAGTTAAGAATGATTAAAGTTTGATGTTGGAAAAGCTAGCCATTAATTTTTACTTGGAAACCCCCATTTTTTACTACATCAATTCCTTTTCCAACTTGAATTCTCACTTTTCCTACACTAAAGTCTACATTCATTTTTGTTCTGTCCCCACCATATGATGACTATCACCAAATTAGATGAAATCCCAACCATCCAATTAAATTAGATCATAGCCGTCCATTTTGATTAAATTCTACCCATTGGATTAAGTGCGATTAAATCACCATCAACTTCCATATATAAACAAAAAGATGTGCAATTTTCTTCATTTTTTGCAAAAACTATCACAAAAACACAAATTCTAGAGGAAATACTCTCTAAATTTCAGCCACCCTCTTAGAAGTACAAATTAAGGCTTTCCAAGGTAAAGAATCATGCTCATCTCTTTCCTTCTTTGTTCTAAGCATGTAGTTGGTGGATTAGTTACAAAAAATTTCTCTTTTCTTTCACTTATATGGATTGGCATAAGAAAAATAAAAAGAAGAGATATTTGTTTTACATATTAATTGATAACATATAGAATTTGGTCTTGGAAACACAGAGTTTAACAAGTGAAAATAAGCAAGAAAAGCTTGAATCTCATCTAAGGGAAACATAAGAGCAAGGTTTCGGCCTCTCTTTGATTGGGTATAAGGATTGTTCTAAAATTTATTTGATGTTATCTAAGGTTATTTGGGATGGAGAAATGTGATTTGGAAGTGTCAAATTGAATTATAGAAGCTTATTTCAACACTTGAAATTTTGAAGACATTGCTTAGGTTAAAAGAGAAATTTCTAGATCTAATAATTATTCTCCATGTTTAATGAATGGTGTAGGCTTTTAAACATGCTAATTTCATAATTCTATGATCAATTTGAAGATTGGATGTGGAATTAATGGTTTTCCCTAAATTCTAAGGTTTATGGACAAATTAGGGATTTTGAGAACTAAAATTGAATTCATGGATTTGAAGGAGGAATTAAACTTAAGAATGGTGTAACATGAATTGTATAATGTTAATTTCAAAATTCAATTGATAAAAATAATTTTTCCCAAATTTAATGAATTAGGTTCATTTATTAAATTAGAAGGTGAAAGTGGAATTAATCCTATTGAATATTGGAAATTGTTTAAATTGATTCCAAATGGGTAATATGAAGTTGAAAGAGGAAATTGAGAGGAAAGGAATTATCTTTCCTTAAAGTGAATATTTTTGGCCATTGGAAAACAACTAAGGGACAATGTTAAAATTAGTGACAAGTACATGTATAGTGTGTCTTGACCTTAAAATTTATAAGTTAGTAATACAATGAATAAGATGAAAGTGTTAACAAGTAAAGCTCAATTTAAATTAATGACATAACAAAGAAGTGATTAATGTGTAATTAGAACGTGGAATGTAAAAGAAATTCAAATGTGTAGAATCTAAAGACAAGGATAAAGACATTGTCCAAGAGTGCGAGGAGCACTACTAGTATCAAAGTTATACATAAATAGGAGGAAAAGAGTCCAATGTGAGTACTTAATAATATAATATGATATGTGCCATATTCTATGAACCATTGTTAATTAAAGCATCCTTATCCATGTATCACAATTTCTTGTTAAACTTGAATTGCCTATCAAATGATGTGTTTGAATATAATATTCCTTTGTGACATTTGGCCATTATGAATCCTTTCACATTGATTTCATAATGTGACCATTGATGAGAATTATTCTTGTATTGGCATATTTTCTATTGAATTCCCTATTGTGTATTCCCTACAAACTTTCTATTGAATGCCTATTGATAAGCAGAAATACCCTTTTGATATGGGGTAATACATTAAACCTTATGCACTTGGTATAAGCTCACAGGTAAGGTAAGAGTACCCAACCTCTGCTGGGGGGAACGCCTAACTGTAAGACTTGATTAGTCTTGCATAATGTAATGCATGCGAGTGAGCAAGGCTTAGGCTGCCACTTTTTAATTTATATGTGTTAGAAGCATTTTGCTTCCAAGAGATTACTATTTCTACTAAAGATATTATTTCTATCTTAAATAAAAAATTGATCCATAATGACAATTTTGATTAACATCATTCTATTGCCATAATGAGCCTATCCTGATAATGATCCTTGTACTCACTATATTGTATATTATGTACTTACTGAGCTTTGTCTCATTCCTTAGTTGTTCAAATTTTTCAGGTCAAGTTGACAAGTAAGCAAGGTAAATTCTAAGCCTTGTCCTTTCACTTGAAAGTTTCTCTATTAAATTTGAGTGTACGAATTTGAGTTATATGATTATGGAGATCATTAGTTTAAAGCTCCATGGTTACCAAAGGTTTAGTAGTAAAATGACATTGGGTTTATATGTATTGTAAATTGTATTGTCATTGTTATTATAATAGTGTATTAAGTAATGAACATTTAGATAATGATATGAAACACAAATATGAAAATTTTACTAGTTGAGTACATAAATGGTATTAGTAAGTATTTGGTAATATGTAAAATGATAAACTAGCAATGGACAATAAGGAAAGGTAATTAGGTTCCAATCTTGGGATAAGGTTCAACTTGATAAATGGTGAAGAATTATAAGGGTTTTACGGGTTTAGGTGACTTTATGTCTCCCTATGCCCTATGACCTTCATGGCTTAATAAGTGGGTTATGATAAACCAAGATGTCAAGTGTTTTATATCTATTAGCAATGAGTCTTTGCCTTGGCATAGAAGGTTTGGACATGCAAGTATGGAGCTTCTACATAGCCTTTGCGAGCTTGTTGAAGGACTTCTAAACATCAAATTCTCAAAGGATAAGACATGTGGACCTTATTAAATGGGAAAGCAACACAAGTCATCCTAAAAATCAAAAATTATTGTAAGTACATCTAGACCCCTTCAAATTATTCATATGAATTTGTTTGGACCTAGTAGAATTGCTAGTTTAGGTGGAAAGTTGTATGCCTATGTGCTTGTTGAAGACCACTCTAGATTTACTCGGGTTAGTTTCTTGACTAATAAGAGTGATGCTTTTGATGCATTTAAAAGTTTTCCAAAAGAGTTCAAAATGAGAAAGGTAATTTCATTTCAAAAATTAGAAGTGATCATGGAAAGGAATTTGAAAATGAACTTTCTGAAAATTTTTACATTGAACATGGAATTTCACATGATTTCCTCTCTCCTAGAACACCTCAACAAAATGGTGTTGTAGAAAGGAAAAATAGAACTTTGATTGAAATGGCTAGAACCATTTTTACCAACTTATTTTTGGGCAGAAGCTATTAATACTTCATGCTACTTTTTTCAAATAAAGTTTTCAAAAGACCCATTTTGAATAAAACCTCTTATGAGTTATTGAATGGAAGAAATCTCAAAATTTCATATCTAAGAGTCTTTGGTTGCAAATGCTATATATTAAGTACCAAGGATAACCTTGAAAAATTTACTTCTAAAACCGATGAAGGCATTTTCTTGGGCTATTCCACCACTAGTAAAGCTTATAGAGTCTTTAATAAATAATCTATAGTAGTTGAAGAGTTTATGAATATTGTATTTGATAAATCTAGCAAACTTAATCTTAGGAAAGGTAGTGTTCATGATGATCTTATAAGTGAATTCCAGAAATTTGGAATGGATCAAAATGAGATTCCAAACGAAGTTGAAGACCAAGTAGAAAACTAACAAGATCATGAGGCTCTATCAAATTCACAAGAGGAAGATGCTTAATAACTTCCTAAAGAGTGGAGATTGATAAATGCGTAACTAACTACATTTTACCCATTTTTTTTAATGTATTTTATCCTTAAATTGAGTTTTATTTTTTTGTTTAGTGCTTTTCCAGAATTCTTTTAGTTAATCCAGTGCCAAATGATGCCATAAACCAAATGTGACCTAGAATGGTGAAGAATCCAAGCCAAAATGCTAACTTTTGGAAGAATATGGGCAAGCACGGGCCTAGCCATGTGATAAGAGCAAAATGGAAGTTCATCCAGTAGCCTCCCATGGGTAGAGGCATGACTGAGTTTTCATCCATGGGAAGTTATGTTCTTTGGCCCTATCATTGGGATGGCTGCAACCCCCGCTGTGGGTCTAGTTGTATGAGGTTAAATTTTAGCAGTACAAATTAGATCTGATAGCATTGCAGAGAGGGTTACCACATAGGAAAAATGAAGATCTAAGAGTTGTCTAAGCCCTATAGTCATGGAAAAGGCTTGAAGACTAGAGATATTGAGGGTTTAATCGAATCAAAGACTAAGGTCCAAATGGATGTAGAAGATTAAAGAGAAGATTTCGAAGAACATCTTTAAGATCTGTTTGAGATTTCTTCCTCTTTTATTTTCTGCATCTTTGTTCTTCAATTTTAGTATAAAATAAATCTATATGTAATGAACCCTAGTTTTGATTGTATAGATTAAAGGATTTAAACTTTAATCAATTCATCCTTGGTTGTTTTATTTTATGATAAATCTTATTATTCTAATTAGCAATTGCTAGCTTATTGATTGGATATTATTTCTATATTGGATGAGTAGAGATACCTTGATATAAATAGATCACTTATGGGAATAGAGAGTTGATTGGGGTGCTAGAGATAGACCTATAAAACTTCTTTAGATGTTAATCTCTTGAACTTAATACTGCTCCTATTTGATTATAGGTTGAGAAGAGATTCCCCTATAATACTTAGGAACTTAGTGATTTAATCACTTGAGAAAGGTTTTTATATAATTTAGTGAGAGTCCAATTCAATCCATTATTTGATATGAATGAGAAACTAGGGGGATTTATATTTAGATTAGCTTTGCCTAGATCATTTCCATCAATATTATTTACTTGCTTTCTTAGGTTAGCTTAATTAATTTAGCTTAGTTTAATTAATCTACATTTTGATCAACTAGACAATAGCCAAAGTTTGTGCTAGTACTTATACACTATCCTCATGGAGATAATACTCATATTCAATACTTTATTACTTGATGATGACCTATGCACTTGCAGTTTATTAGTGTGCATTTCAGCAAATCAAGTTTTTGGTGTCATTGCCGGAGATGGTTTTATAATATTAGCAATATTAATAGAGATTATTGATCTAGTTTTTATTTTCATAGTTGTTTTTGTTTTTGCTTTCTTTGTTTTATTTTTTTTTTCTATTTTACGTTTTTATTTTGTTTTAAGTTTGTGTTTCTAAAAGAAAAAAAAAAAGAAAAATTTCTCCATAGCTAATCGAAACTATCAGGATTGGAATTTTTACCTTAATACAAAATGGGGATACCAAGAAAATTAGTATCACGATCATGGATACATCTATCACACTGATTTCCCAGAGGAATATGGATGGAAAAAACCAACAGAGAAGTCATCCCTTAAACTTGCATTAGAAAGATTCATGGCGTCTATAGAGAATTTGACCAAGGAAGTAGAGAGCAGCAAAAACCATACATTAGAAGCTTATCTGCTTACTCAATTTGAAGTGGATGCTATATTGGAGGATGACGAGCATACACAAGAGGAGCAGAGGTTGGAAGAGATGTTTGTGACTTTAGTTAAAGCTACAGAGAAAAGATTTTAGAGCATCGAGACAGCTCTAGAACACCAACAGACTTCTCTTCACAATCTAGAGAATTTCACTAGGCAAATTTTGAAACTACTTAGTGAGAGACCTGAAGGCAATTTGCCCAGTGAAACTAAATCCATTCAGGAGGAACAACACAAGACCACTACCATCAATTTGTTTTAGGATGATGACAATGAGGAAAACGAGAATGGTGCAGCCAATTTGGGAATGTTGTATAAAGAACTTGATGAAGATGATCATCTAAATGTGCAATCCTAAATTGAACACTATGACATGGGTGAAATGGAGTCAAGTGTTGAAGAATTCTCTTCCGATGATGGCAAGTTGTCTGAGAGCATGGATGGGGAAGCTATGAATACTGAGAACTATACTTCCCCTAGCATTCCAACCCTCCCACCTTTTGAGGAGACTAACAACAACCCGCCTATAGTTCCACCACCCACCCTTAACATCACCCAAATTCCATCAATACCACAACCCACCACATACATTCTTACACCCTTGCCACCCTTCTCACAATGCTACTTTGTAAGAGACTCAAGTAGTTGGCCAATACCTTTAGTCTCTCACTTTTCTTTGGAGAGGGAGATTTGTTTTATGAGGGTGTTAAAGCGGACTGTTAGTGGATTTGGGTGGAGCATCAAAGATCTACATAAGGTGGATGATAAACACAGTAGGCTCAATTTCTCAGCAACCTTACCAGAATTTCCCATGCCAAGCCAATGGGTAAAGCTCTTTAATGATGGTTCTGGACCTGGCAAGCTCAGGTTTACACGCAATGGAGAATAAAAAATAATTTTTATTGTTGAAAGAAGGCTATGCAAAGGCCACAGCCTTTGCATACTCTTCTTTATCTTGGTTTATGAAGGTAGACAACACAAGTAAACCTTTGAGCCATTGGTGGAAGATGAATATCGATAACGTCTAGCTAATACGACGTTAAAGAAGAGCTTAATGGGAGGCAACCCATTGATAGTCTATTTTAGCTTTTATTTTTATTTTCTTTTGTTTTTATTTTTCTTTGAATGGATCTTACTTTGGTTGTAATTTGATTTTTCTCTGTGTAGAAACATTGATCATGGTACATTCTCACTGGAAGGAACACCAGCAAGATTCATGTGGTACATCATTCAGGGCAGTTAATTCTGTCTTCTACTTTTCATTTTCCTTGTTTATAACACAATGGGGACAATGTGTTACTTAAGTGTGGGGGAGAGGTATTTTAGTGTGCCTTATCTTTTATTGAATCTTGCGATTAAGTGAATTGAGTTGTGGTGATAGTTTGATTTGAAATCAAAACTCTCTAGTGATAAATTGGTTTAATTTTTCTAAGACAATGACTTGTTGCAGTGTGGATTGAATGTAGTGGTCATGATTAGGGAATTAAATTTTTGCAAATCTTTTTGTCTAAAATTTGAATCTTTAGTTACACTTTTTGAGCCTATTTTATTCCATTGTTACTTTTGTTCTAGTTTAGTAGAAATGCTTAATACCTTAGGTAGCTTAACTATTTTTCTTGAAAAAAAAAATATATAAGTATATAAAAAAAGAAGATTATGCAAAAGAGCTTTGAAAATATTTACATATTCCGATGTTCTTGACTCTTTTAACATAAGGGATTGAGAATATGAATAATTCTAATAGCCATTTGAATGTATGATTCTAGAGGAGTAACCGGAGGCCGGCACCATAAGTGTTTGCATTCACATAAAAAGGCTAGTATAACGGTTCAAATAAGTCAGGCTCCTTAGTTAATTAAAAAGGAAACATGAATTGAAATGCATAGTCAATGAAAAGTCAAGTGAGTAGTCAAGCACCTAAGGGAAAAATGCTTATAAATCTACTTTACTTAAACTTTTGTTTCAGTGGAATTATTTGCTCAAACTTGTAACTTTAAAATTTAGGTTTTAGGTTTTTGAGATTTGTTTTTGAGATTTCCTTACTTGAATATCATATTTGAAAATTGACACTTGGTTGAGGATTTCAAGCCTTGTTGATTATAAGTTATTGTAAATCTTTTTGAATTTCTTTGACTAGAGAGGTTAAGTTTTATTTCTTATTGTTATTACGATTTAATTTGCTTGAGGATAAGCAAATACTCAATTGTGGGAAAATTTGATAAGTGCTTAACTAACTACATTTTACCCATTGTTTTTATTGTATTTTATCCTTAAATTGAGTTTGATTTGTTTGTTTAGTGCTTTTCCAAAATTCTTTTAGTTAACCCAGTGCCAAATGATGCCATGAGCCAAATGTGACCTAGAATGGTGAAGAATCCAAGCCAAAATGCTGACTTTTGGAAGAATGTGGGTAACCATGGGTGACCACATGGCTGGGATTCCAACCATGTGATAAGAGCACAATGGAAATTCATCCAGTAACCTCCCACGGGTGGAGGCACAGCTGAGGTTTCACCTATGGGAAGTTACATTCTTTGGCCCTATCATTGGCACAGCTGGAACCCCAATTGTGGGTCCAGCCATATGAGGTTAAATTTCAGCAGTATAAATAAGATCTGACAGCATTATAGAGGGGGCTGCCATAGAGCAAAAATGAAGATCTAAGGGTTGGCTAAGCCATAGAGTCACAGGAGAGGCTTGAAGGCTAGAGATATTGAGGGTTTAATCAAATCAAAGACCAAGATCCAAGTGGATGTGGAAGATTTAAGAGAAGATTTTGAAGAACATCTTTAAGATTTGTTTAAGATTTCTTCCTCTTTTATTTTCTGCATCTTTGTTCTTCAATTTTAGTATGAACTAAATCTATTTGTAATGAACCCTAGTTTTGATTGTATAGATTGAAGGATTTAAACTTTAATTAATTCATCTTTGGTTATTTTATTTTTATGATAAATCTTATTATTCTAATTAGTAATTTCTAACTTGTTGATTGGATATTGTTTCTATATTGGACGAGTAGAGATACCCTAATATAGATAGGTCACTCATGGGAATAGAGAGTTGATTAAGGTGCTAAAGATAAACCTATAAAATTTCTTTGGATGTTAATCTCTTGAAGTTAATGCTACTCCTATTCGATTATAGGTTGAGAGGAGATTCCCCTATAATACTTAGGAAGTTAGGGATTTAATAACTTGAGAAAGGTTTTTATCTATTTTAGTGAGAGTCCAATTCAATCCATTGTTTGATATGCATGAGAAACTAGGGGGATTTATATTTAGATTAGCTTTGCCTAGATTATTTCCATCAATATTACTTTCTTGCTTTCTTAGGTTAGCTTAATTAATTTAGCTTAGTTTAATTAATCTACATTTTGATCAACTAGACAATAGCCAAAGTTTGCGCTAGTACTTATACACTATCCTTATGGAGATGATACTCATATTCACTACTTTATTACTTGATAATGACCTGTACACTTATAGTTTTTTAATGTGCATTTTGGCACATCAGAGATACCATAAAAATCACCCCCAAAGAGCAAATCATTGTTGATCCATCTAAGGGTGTAAGTACTAGATCTCGTTTTAAAGCCTTAGATAATAATCTTGCTTTTGTTTCTTAGATTGAGCCAAGGACTATTGTTTCTTAGATTAAGCTAAGGACCATTGATAAGGCTCTCAATAATGAGAGTTGGGTGATTACTATACAAGAGGAACTCAACCAATTTGAGATAAACAAAGTTTGGGAACTTGTCCCTAGACCTAAAAATCACCCCATTATTAGATGTAAATGGGTTTGTAGAAATAAGTTAAATGAGCATGGTTTCATCACTAGGAATAAAGCTAGATTGGTTGCCAAAGGATATAACTAAAAGGAAGGCATTGACTATGATGAAACTTATGCTCCAGTCGCAAGATTAGAGGCTATTAAGATCTTACTTGCATATACATGTCATATGGATTTCAAACTTTTTCATATGGATGTTAAAAGTGCAATTCCAAATGGATTTATTAAGGAGGAAGTTTATGGTGAGAAACCCCTTAGTTTTGAACAACATGAACTTCCCAATCATGTTCTTATATAGTTTGAAACAAGCTCCTAGAACTTGGTATGAAAGGCTTAGTATATTTCTTTTGAAAAATGATTTTACTAAGGGCAAGGTTGACATAATACCTTTTATAAAATGACACTTTAATTGTTCAAATTTATTTTGATGATATTGTATTTGGTGCTATTAATAAACATATTTATAAAGAGTTTGCTAAATATATGACTAGGGAATTTGAGATGAGCATGATGGGTGAACTCAAGTTCTTCCTAGAACTGCAAATCAAACAATGTAAGGATGGAATTTTCATCAACCAACCCAAGTACACAAAGGAGCTTCTTAAGAAGTTTGGCATAGATGGTTGCAAAAGTAGCAAGACCCTAATGAGCACATCAACTAAGCTTAATAATGATGAAAAAGGTAAGACTATAAATGAGAAGAAGTATAGAGGTATGATTGATTCTCTTCTCTACCTTACGACATTTAGACTTGACATAATGTATAATGTTTGTTTATGTGCACATTTTCAATATTGTCCCAAAAAATCTCATTTGCATACCATTAAAAGAATTTTAAAATATTTACATGGCACATTGCACTTAGGGTTATGGTATCCTAGAAACACATCTTTTAACATAATTGGATTTTTGGATGCGGATTATACCAGTAGTTTGCCTAATAGAAAAGTACTTCTAGGACTTGTCATTTTCTTAGTGAATATTTAGTTTCATAGTTTAGCAAGAAATAAGTTTCAGTTGCCTTGTCCACCGCCAAAGCAAAATATATGGCAAAGGGTTGTTGTTGCACTCAAGTTCTTTAGATGAAACAATAACTCAAGGACTATGGACAAGTGATTGATCACATTCCCATCAAATGTGATAACATAAGTGCGATAAATCTTTCAAAAAACCCCACCCAACATTCTAGGAGTAAGCATATAGACATTAAGCATTATTTTTTGAGAGATCATGTGCAAAATGGTGATGTTATATTAGAATTTAATGATACAACCAACCAACTTGCTATTATTTTCACAAATCCCTTAAATGAAGAAAGATTAAATTTCATAAAAAGGGAAATTAACATGCTTGATATGAGCTTATTACCTTAGATTTTCAAAACCATACAAAAGTTTTTCATTTGCATCAAAGTTTCATGCATTTTATGTCATTTATATTTAACATTTTATACTTTTATTGAAGTGATTCTTAATTCAATTAAATTTAATTTTTTGACTTTATGCAATTTGATTGCTTTTTAGTTGCATGTTGGTTGCTTTATTGTTAATTTTTAGTATCTTTGATTTAAATTGCTTGAATTTCTCTTAATGATTAGTTGATATCTTAGTACATAGCATGTATAATTGCATCCATTTTGATCTTGAGATATAATGCCAATTGCATTGTGTGAGGCTTCACCTGAGCACTGGCTTGATCTACTAGAGGGAATCGAGATGCTCATTCAGGTTTAGACTCACAATGGAATCCTTGGGTTCAGATTGGTTGATTTCGAAAATAATTTTTGGAGTCGCCATCTTAATTTTATTTAGTTGGGAAAATATTAAGGAAAAAACCCAAATTGACTCCAATTCATTAATTTTGTAATTAATTTACCCAAGGATAAAAATCATTAGTCTTCAAACTAAGTTAAGCTCGAGACTAAGTTTTTGGTTATATATTCTAAATTTGGCTTTTAATTTTAATTTGACTTAAAAATTAATTTCATGGATGATAAATATTATATGACAATTATAATATCATGATTAATGCATGAGCATGGTATGAGTGCAATAAGAGAATTAAAATGAAACATCCACAAATTACATTAATTAAAAAGGGGAAAGGAGATTGATTGAGATTTAGGTTTGAGGTTTGGATTTAGATTTCAAACGTGTCTACATACCCTATTGAATGGGGATCAAAACCCATATAGTTTATTCCATGATTAAGTGGAGGGGCTTAGGAGTTGATTGGATTGATTAATTTGATTAGAGTTTGTGAGTGAGAGAAAAAGGTTGATACCTTTACTTTTGGCAAAATGAGTGTTTTACTGGACTAAAGTTTCATTTTATCAAGACCGGGTGATTAGATTGATTGGAAGATTAATTAATTAATTAAAATAATTAATTAACTAATTAATATGATAGAAAGGATGGATGGATTAATTAATTAAAAATATTAATTAATTAACTTAGATGAAGGATAGATTGAAAAAAAGGGATTAACTTGATTTTGAAAAAAAAAATTAATTATAAAGATTAATTAATTAATTTTAAAAAAGGAGTTTTGGTTAATTAAAAAAATTAATTAACTTGGTTGAGGGTGAGATAATTAATTAATTAAAAAGATTAATTAATTTTAATTAATTAATTAGAGAGTGGTTGGAGGGAGAAGAAGAGAGGAATTAAAGGATAGCTATCAACTCTAACTCAAGGGGTAAAGAGAAATGAGAAGTGGATTGTAGTATTTATAGTAAAGTGGGTCAATGTAGTTTAGGAATTGAAAAAGTAAAAAGACGAAAAGGATAAAGCTGAAAAAGGGTTAAAAATTAGGTTGAAAGGGGCAAAAGGGTCATTTGGTGCAGAAAGGGGGACCACGGGAGCAGATCCGTGTTAGACTAGCATGGCCACCTCACCAATGAGGTGTAGATCTACGCACACCTGGTACAGATCAGAATTCTATGGCTAGCCCTTTTTTCTTTTTTTAGAGATTGGTAGGTTTGGGATTTAGGAAATTTGGATGTACGGTAGTAATGTAATTGAAAACTAAAAAAATTTCTTTGAGGGGTACTGCCCTCGAACCCTCACTCGTTAACTAGTTAGCAGGACTGCCATAAGTGCTCCATGTAGCACATTAAACTTAGCAGGTCCTAAGGTGTGGCTAGATGATGAGAGTGCAAAATTAAGGGCTCACAGTTGCCCTTTCATTAAAATTGTCTTATCTGTCAAGCAATTCTAATGATAGTGAACCCAATAGTTTGAATGGCATAAAGAACCAAAGTGATATCTAGGTCAGTGATTGGACATGTTTGGGTGAGAGACATGATTGAAAAAGGAAGATGGTAAAAAAAAACACAAAGATGTTTAAGTAATCATTCTTAAACATTTTTTAGGGGGAAAATGAGGCTGATGAATAGAGGTGAGAAAATGGACCAAAGAGATATCCAAGCTAGTGGTTAAATATTTTTGAGTAAATTGATGGATTTGGGTAAAAGATGTGGAAAGTGGTGCCATATAGATGTCTAGGTGATAGTTTCTAGACATTTATGTGTGAAATTAATGAATTTGGATAAAAGAGATAGAAAAAAGAACCACATTGATATATAGGTGATCATTTCTAGACATTTATAGGTGGAGTTGATAGATTTGGATAAAAAAGATGAAGAAAGGAACCACATGGATGTCTAGACAATAGTTTCTGGACATTTATGGGTATAACTGATGGATTTAGATAAAAGAGATGGATAAAGGAACCACATGAATTTATAGGCAACTATTTCCAAACATTTATGGGTGGAAGAGAATTTGGACAAGATAATTTAGTGATAAAAGAGTCTCAACTTATGACGAGTTAGCTTGAGGGATTCTGATAAGATTTTGGTAAAGGGAGAGCCTCGCCCTATGGCAAGTCAGGTCAAGAGATTCTAAAAAGATTTCGATAGGAGAGCCTCAGCCTATGACGAGTTGGCTTGACAGATTTTGAAAAGATTTTGGTAAAAGGAGAGCCTCAGCCTATGATGAGTCAACTAGATAAATTCTAAAAAGATTTTGATAGATGGAGAGCCTCAGCCTATAGCAAGTCAACTATAAAGATTCTAATAGGATTTTGGTAGAAGGAGATCCTCACCAATAGTGACTTGGCTGAAGAGATTTTGACAGAATTTTGGTTGCTCCAAAGAAACTTAGGCTTCTGAATGTGAGGTGTTGGGCCTTTTAGAAGGCTCAAAGGAACTTTGCTGAGATTATAGGGACTTCAAAAGTCACACTATATTGATTAGATATGGAAAGGTATCATTTAGCTTCAAAGAGGCACATATTAACTTTAAGAGGTGTTGGTCAACTTCGAGGAGGTATCTATCAGCTTTAAGAGATGTCAATAGGCTATTAGCTCAGCTTATACATGATGGTGCATGATTGCATAGGTGTTGGTGCACAGATGATGCATGTTTATATATGTATGTTTCAGAATTTATAGATATTTTGCTTGACTTATATGCCATGCATGATTTGTGATGATGCCTATAATGTATGATTGCATAGATGCATGAAGGTGGATTCATGCATTTGCTTTGTGAATGCAATTTTTTTCATGTGACTTTTGCATCCGTGGAGCCATGCATTTATGGATTGAGAAACTTGACAAACTTGAGGAACTGATGTAGGCAAATTATTATACGCTAGCCCTTATGACTAAATATAGGATGAGCAAGGGGTCGAACACTAGAAAAAATGATGAATTTATTATTAACCGAACAAATAATAAGATGAATAGGCAAAGAATAATTGGAGTTTGAGTAACTAATTAACTACTAATTTAACTACAAATCTCTAAATTCTAAATAATTCAAAGTTATTAAAAAATTCCTAGAAAGAAAATAGGTTAGAATTACAAATTAAATTTAAATCAATGAACTTCTAACATGTATATACAATAAGATTATGAATGAGTTGATTGGAGAATTAACCTGAAATCTTTAAAAGCTTATCTCTAAGTCAATTAAAGGTATTTTTGAATAGACTTACACACACTCTCATGTCAATGTAAATGTAAACAAAAACCATGAAGTTCAATGTTAATTCTTTTTATCCCTTTAGAAGTAGATTCTAATTAATCTTTTAACTTAAGTGACATCAATTACTTTTCCATTAAGAATTCCAATTCTCATTGCAAATTCTTAACTAACATATTACATATGGTGATCAAGCATATATAACAACTATTAAGAACTTAATTGAAGCCAAATCAATCATTCATTAACAAAATATCAAAATAAAGTTCATAGACTAAATTTGCATTGCAATTCTAACCACAAGTACTTTAACCTTGATGCACTGTTAGATATTTTATAAAAAGAAAGTTAAACATTCAATCATCAAGAAATAAAATAGATTAAGTAAAGAAAAAGTTATAGAAATCTTTTACTAGCCCTTTTCAAGATTAGAAGCCTTGATACAAGAATAGTTTCCTAAAGTGCTGTACTTGAAAGTGCTAAAACTTGTAAGATCTCTCTTTTTCTTCTTAATACAATACTCTCTACTTGTATTATGATTTTCTAGATGTCTTTTACAGAAGAAATTTCAACTATTTAAAGGCTTTGAATAGTTAAAAGTCATAACATTTCATAAAGAAATGCAACACTTTGTGAAAAGTCACCTAATAACTGCTTTAGAAACTTCAAGGGCTTTTCGGTTAATACAAATGGCAAAATTAGACTTCAAGGTCTTCATGAAAGTTGTAGCCCTTTTTATCAGCTTTCCATAGCCTCTTGAATCATTTCAATCCGAGTTGTGTAGAGGAAGTTATGACTGAAACATTGCAGACTATTCGTGAAGAAATGCAACACTTTGTGATAAGTCACCTAATAACTGCTTTAGAAACTTCAAGGGCATTTTGGACAATTTAGATGGAAAAATTAGACTTCAAGGCCTTCAAAAAAGTTGTACGCCTTTTTATCAGCTTTCCATAGCCTCTTGAATCATTTCAATCCGAGTTGTGTAGAGGAAGTTATGATTGAAACATTGCAGATTGTTCATGAAGAATCCTGTCTTTTAGTGTGTGCCGACTCGGCACCAACTCATCCTCCACTCAACAGCTCGGCACAGCAGCCATTGGTGCCAAGTTAGCACACTTGGTGTCGACTCAGCACTAGTGAATTCCAAAATTTGCTATATTTTTATATTTGACTCTTCTAGAAACCTCCAATGCCTCCCATAACCTACTAAAACTTATAAAATACTCTTAAAACCATCAGGTTAAGGAGAAATCTTGAGAAAATGTTAGTAAAATAAATATTAAGAGAATAAAACACAAAATGCATTATAATATACTAAACATATACCTAAAAAGCAACTAAAATGCACTTGAAATAACATTAAATCCATACCATTTTACATCACATCAGGAACTCAACTTAGGTTGGTATGGAATAGTTATAAGGAGTTCAAATGGATTGAGATTTTTCTGAGGGCTTGATTTTGGTTTTGGAATTCAGTGGCCTGTGGTTTCTATTTTGGTGCTGCTAAAGAGGAGTTGTGTCCCACTTTTGAGAAGTTCAATGCTATGGCTTAGCCACAAATCAAAGGCAATTATAGTAGTGCTAGAGTTTGGCATTTTCTATATATTTTTAGAAGTTTTTGGACTTGCATCAAGATGTCATAGGCCAAATGGTGGTTGGTGATGGTCAAGTGAATTAGACTGTTGTGATTGAGAAGTTTCATGATCTTGGTGACTAGAGAGATATAAGGGGGAGCAAAGGCTCAAGATGAGGGCTTTGGTTTTCTGTTTGAAAGTCGGATACCTATTTCATGAGTTTGTTGATTAGGATGATGCTAGACTAGTAGGATTGGTATTGCAAATGAAATAGGGGCATTTATGGTTAAAGTTATGCTGGCAAAGATATTGATGAGTCTTGGTTGCTTTGTTCAGGATTTAAAGAGATGAACTATCTTACTAGTTATTCACTAGGTTAGAAAAATTTGTCTATTCTTACCCTTTCTATTGGGGGTGCTTTGTAAGTATCTGTTTTAGGTTTTGAGTTATCTTGGAAGTGTGGCTACTAGATTATTTTCAAGTGCTGGCCTTTGCTTCTTAGTACCACATGTGCCTTACTGAGGCTTAGTCAGAGATCGAACAGAATGGCTGTCAGAGCTTACCCAAGAGGACATATTTTAGCATTGGCAATGGTAAGGGACTGAATCTCTCATGGCTAAGGTCATAGGTGTTGAGTGGTTTGTCTATTGGGTTTAGTCTAAATGACCTTCCACTAGGAGATAAGGATTTTGAGGCAAATGAGGTAGACTTAGGATGTGCCCCTAGTTTTCCTTTCTCAGAGTTTGCACGAATCATAACTTCCATTACTAAAGTTATTAGGGGTGGCTGGTTGAGGAGTTATCATAATGTTCGTTATGGAATTTAACTTAGGACCATAAAGAGGTATGATAAGTGGTTGATAAAGGTGGTTTGGTGAGTTGAAAGAGAGTACCAGGCTACCCTATTGAGGGGATAGAGGGTGAAGCAATTGAGGAGGGATAGGCTATAAAAGGAGCCATCGGTAGCAGAAGAAATACAACACAAATAGAAGGGGTGACTCAATCTTTTGTCACATTCCAACTTTAGAGATATGACGGTCCTACAACATGAGGAGACATAAGGTCACCCATGCCTATAAAACCCACTCATGTATAAAATAACATTGCCTAGGATCATATTGAACCTCATGTATTAGCTTGATAAAACCTTTTACAAAGGAAAAACCTTAAGTTACTAAAGTTAAAAATATACTTTAATACAATTCATAAGAAAATATTAATAAGACTCCAAATAAAGTCACCAACATAATGTTCTAAAATAAAATTCCCATAATAAATTCCAGAGCATGTAGAAACTCATTATAACTAAGCATAGTAATAAACTTTGACAATGAAATATCTCAAATAGAGTAGGTTGCTTAAGCGATCACCTTGCCTCCTTATAATGCTCACCTGAAACCTCACAAGGAAAAGGGGTGAGATAGATGATATCAATGAATAAACAATAGAACTTGTAAAATAGCATATATCCCTTTATAGGGTTTAAGATTCATAAATCATGGCTTACAAATGAACAAGGTTCACAGAAATCAAATTATAACTTGTAAACTTGTAAAGAGTGATGGCTATTAGCTCATACACTCATGGGAGAGGTGGCCTTATACCAAATTCCAATGCCTAACTTGTCACTTGTAAAGAGTCATGGAACTGATTAGGCCCCATGGCTAGATCTGTCCCTTCTAGCTGAGGTGGATACATTACCCCCATCCATCAGGTTAAGACCATGTGTACAGGTACCAATGATTACTCTCATTAGCACGAGGATTTCTACATATAGGGTTCATAGATACCATAGTTATAGCTAATGGCAAACACTTATAACAATAGCATTTAAGAATGCAATCATATGTAACATATTAGCAATAGCAGTTTAACTTGTTGAACAAAAGATAATAATAGTGTGGTTTCATAAAGAAAATAAGGTGAGGCAGTAATTCATAAAGGTTATTTATTATAAATGAATAAACAAAAATGGTTTTGGACTAGTTTTTCTTTGGCAACCCAATCTTAACAAAGAAGTTACATAATCATAATTAAAGATAGAAAAGAACTTCGGTCTTAAGATATCAAGGGTTCATATAACATGAAAACTTGTACTTGTAACTTGAACATGATGTTTACTCACCTTATATTTCCTTTGCTCCTATTACTTGTAGCCCTTTTTGAAATTCTACCACTCCCCAAGTTCTAATATAATATTTAATTTGATACTTAGTATTTATTTAACATCATGCTATTCTATCCCATACTACCCCATGCACATATAATATTCACATACACTTGGAGTTGCACTTAGAAGTGCACTCATCACTTGCACATAACATGTTGACTTTTAAAGCCTTGCACACTTGGCCTTTTAAGGCCCATATGAAACATATAATAACTCATATTAAGAATTTTTTAAAGTCAAACACAATATATCATGATCTTAATATCAATTTAATTTAACTTTTAACTTAGTACACTTACACTTTCTATTTATGTCAACTTAACAAGTGACCTTTCAAGAGTCATGCCTATCTTGTATGGCCAATTCATACAATTAATCTCATCTTCCATTTAAGATCATTAATTCATTATTAACTCATCACAAAACTTATTTCCCATATTACTTAATCATAAAAACATATTAATCACATCATAAAAATAGGGTTAGGAAAGCCTAGGTATACCTTATTGTCATTAGACTTGTCTAGAGTTATTCCTTCAACCAATATGCTATCAAGTCATTTATCATTCATGTATACATGTTAATAATCATTAAAATATATCACATAAAAATTATAGACATTGGAATTAAATTCCCAAGGTAGGTCGAATCATACAATCAAGAACAAACTTGATTTTTCTCATCTATTGCACTTTCCATTCATTACAGTAATATGCAAAAATGTGTTTTAAACCAAGATTTTACATGTAATCAAAATAAAAATCATTTTAGAACACTAATTTGCACAAATTGGCATCTATATATGTATACATGCATGAAAATTTTTCAACTTTAGGTTTTAGGATGAAAATCATGGATCTTTCTTGTTTCTGGTACTTTTCGGTCATTACAGTAATATGTAAATACATGATTTAAACCATCATTTTTCATCCAAACATAAAAAAAAGCAGTTTAGAATTCAAATACACACAAATCAGTAGCCATAGGTAATCCATATGCATGAAAATTCTAATTTTTGGGTTTAGAGTGAAAATCGTGAGTTTTCTTACTTTTTGTACTTTTTTGATCATTACAGCAATATACAAAAATATGATTTAATTCAATATTTTTTATCTAAACACAACAAAAATTAATTTAGAACACAATATTTGCAAATCACCCCCTCCCCCTTGTACAGTTTATGCATGAAATTTCAAACATTGAGTTTTAGGGTTCACCTTTGGAGGATTAGCATAAAAAGGTTTGTTTTTTCAGTAGAAAAATTGATTTCTCTCTCAAAAATTCACCTAGGCCAAATTTGATAATGAAAATTAGTAAATATTCAGTTTAAAATAATTTTCTCATGATTAGTTTCATAAAAATCAAATAACAAATTGAAAGGAAAGGAAAAACTTACGAAATAGTCGTGAAATCGCAAGGTTTGAAGGTATTTTGTGAATTTCGGTTGAAAGATTATTTTTGAGAGAATTTTCTACTAGGAATATGAGAAAAAATAGAATTGTGGCTATCTAAATTAGGGCTAGCTGAAATTTCACTTTAAATATGTAGGGTTTTGGGCAATTTCCAAGATTACCCTTAATGAACTAGGTGAGGAGTGTTTTGGTGTAGTGGGTTTTTGGGAATTTGGCCTTTTTTTATTTATTTTATGGGCTGATTATAGGAAATTAAAAATAAAATATTTTTGTTATTATTTTTATTAAAATTTCCCCCAAAATATTTAAATAAAAATGATTTAAAAATGCTCATAAAAATTATTTTATACTTAAAAATCGCTTTTTGCATGAAAATTCATTTTATGTGCAGTAAATTATTTTATGCTCATGCGCTTTATATAAATCACTTATTTCACCATTATAATTCATATTATGCATATTAGAGCTAATCTAACATTCCACATATTCATCAATTACATAACATATGAATTTTTCACAAATGCACATACTTAGCCATAATAGTTCTAAATTCAAGAAATTAGATTATGAAACTCCTAGGGTAGGTATGAATTGTTACATCTTTGATAAACACTCAAGGATCTACTAGACATGTGACACACAGGCTGTAGTAGTGACTCAAGCTATAGTAGCAATGATAGAGGAGACTGTGACTATGGTGAGAAGATAGGATGGCACTGCATTGGAGGTTCAAAGAAGGACTATTACATTTAAGGCAAAGAGGGGTACTGCTATTTCTAAACTATAGAGGAGGATTTTGAGAGCAATTTCAAAACTACTGATACTTAAGAAAGGGTTTTTGATATTACTGTGGTGAGTAGTTCTGATTTTGTTGGTACTTCTACTATTGCGGTAGAGGGAGCTACAAAGATCTGAAGGAGGGGTGGGCCCCTTTAAGGAAATTATGGCAGACTTCAATTTTGATGAGGACATGAAAGATGTACACCTTAGGTGGTTGACACTACCAGAAATATGCGAAATAGCAATGGATTTTAGCGACGGACTATATTCCATCGCTATTTTACAATAGATCGGCAAGAACCAGCGATGACTTTAAAAATAATAGAAATAATAAATTAAAATAATACATCAATGGAATACCAAAAAATTAGCGACAATTTGCCAATGGATCAAAAACAAAAAAATTTAGTCCCTAAATATGAGCGCAAAATATTGGTGCCACCTATTAGCAACTAATTGGCTTCAATTCAGCAACAGAATCAGTGACATATATTTTCATAGCTATTTTAGTTAAAATTTATAAATGATTTTCTCAATTTAATTTAGCAATAAATTGTAAGTAAAATAGCAAGGGATTTTGTCGCTATTTTTTTTAATTCTTATTTTCTTTTATTCTCTATCATTGTTTTTTTTTTAACTCTTATTTTCTTTTATTCTCTATCTCTCAAGCCTATAGTGAGATGTAAATCCAGATTGCAAAAGGGAGTTTAGAGTTAGAAAAACTTAAATTCTATAGTCACTAGGTGATCGAGTTCCCTTTATTGTTGATTATGCCTGTTGCATTTTGATTGCTCCATTTGGACATTCTTTCTTTTCATTTTCCTTATCTTTTTCCCCTTCATTTCATTTTCCTTTCTCTTCAAAATTTCCAAAAACAAAACCCTTCAAATTTTCCAAAAACAAAACCCAACAAGCTTTCTCTTCAAATTTCATTAATGGAAATATTGTGACAATGGGTTTTGGTTAAAAGAGCTTTTGGTGGGTTGTATAGTTGCTGGACTTTGGTCATCTGCTAGTCTTCCATTGGTTTCTAGCTAGGTCCCTCTCTGTTGCTACTACAGTTTGTGGATCTCCTCTTCGTCGTAGGCTGAACATGTATGGCTTTTTTTTCCTATACTATTTGCTTCTAATTTCTATG